>CM018051.1:36954176-37546676 GCA_008638375.1 Nyssa sinensis | reverse complement strand
GTGGTCATAGGAAGTTCATGGTGTAACTAGAATACACTATTTTCATTGTTGAGAGGATACTGAATTTCTTTATTCAAGTATGTCGATTCTTCATTAAGGATAGAGTCCTTGATTGGTTCACACGATTCCACTTGAATTCATATGGAGGCTTAAAATAATGATCTGGAAGGAAAGGGTTAAATTTTTACCTGCTTGAAGATTATACATAACTTTTTTCCTCTCTGGCCACTTTCCTTTCAATTTCTTCTGCTCCTTTTTTTCTTGTGGTCACGAATCCTGCCTTTCATTCACTACATGCGTTCAGTTACGTGATTTGCAATGTCACTCGTTTAAGTCTCTTTTTTTCTATTAGACCTAACTTGATTATGACAAATACTGTATTCCCTTTTGTATTTTCAGCGTCATATTTTGTTTTTGTGTTCATGAGTATCCTTTGGTTCACGTAGGGATGGTTTATTCGCGTGCTCTTTGCATTTCATCATTTTTCCTACGCAAGGGTAACTTTAGATTTATTCTTAATATTCACTTGTAATTCTCGATGATGTGCCCATTTTTAAGGGTCACTCAAGTTAGATTTATCAATCTTCTTTAGTTTTATTTTGTACTATTCCATTAGCACACCTGCCTTTATTTTCAAATTCATATGCGTTCATTTCTTTATGAATTAGATAGGTTGAGGAAATTAGTTCTTACATTTCTTTCAAATTATAAACTGGTACGAATACCTTTCTGTCATTTGCTCACGATTGAGTCTTTCATAGCTTTTGATCTCCCATTCCTTCATGGGTTAAAGTGTAGTAAGTTTACTCAATTCATTTCTTCTTTAAGTCTTGATAGACTTACTAAAAATTCTTAGGGTATTCTTCTACCCTAGTCAGTAAGTCTCCATATGATAGTCTACTTCTTTGAAAGTACTTTTAACTGTTGATGCTGCACTTTTTGACTCGCAACACGTGAGGGCTCCGTGACCTGTAGAACACTCAGAAAGATGATCAGAGGACCACCGGATTGGCTCCGGCGGTAGCCGCTCCGATGCTTAAGTGAGTAAGGGAATTGAAAGACTGTATTGAAAGTCAAAGAATGAGCATGAATCTAAAAGCGTACCTCTAGGGTTTAATATATAGGCCGAAGCTTTCCTAAGTTGATTAGGATTCGACGCCATGAATATAGGGATATGATCATCGGAGATTGCAGATAACTTCTGGGCATTGAGTCGTAGATGGAGATAATCATAAATGGTAGTTTCCGTATTGGAGACTGCTTCTTTATTCTCTGCTCGGAATCCGCTAAGGCGGTGACGAGATCTGAAGCTATGGTCTGGACCCTGTGGTCAGTTCTGGATATATTTGTTGGTCATTTCCGACCTTATGTGATGATCTGGATGTCATTGGCTGAGCGAGAATCATGCTAGTTGAACATAAATCGGACTGTGGTCATACGTGTCAAGTGTTGATTGGCTTGTCCTTTTATGGTATATCAGTTACTCCCCCCCCAAGTCCTAGTTTGATGTAAGTAACTAGGGCTAAGAGAGTTATGTATCTCGCTTGTTCGCCTTCCAAGACAATTGTTGGGGCGCCATTTATTGCGTAGTTGGTGATTAAGTCTTCTCAAGGTCATAATTACACTGGGCGGACAGTTGGTTTTCTCGAGAGCATCATTGTTCTGAACCGTCATGGCGTTTGGGCTTGGTGGGTCCCTTCTGATATCGTGTTTATAAATACGGGATGAGATTTTTGAAATGACCTTTCCCTCGACATTTTTACTGTGCTAGAAGATTTCATCCGCCATTGTTGGTTCGTGCGACCTTGAAGAATACAGATCCCCTAAGTGAAAACAGGTTCGACTGATTTTTCCCCCTCTCTTGCTTCTTTCTTCTTGAGTTTGAGAATAATATCTGTTCCTTCGGAATCTCGAATTGTGAATGAGGGAGTAGGAGACCATTCTGAGATGGCTGGTCCGTCTGTTGTAGGAGATGTAGGTAACCCTGCTCTTGAAATTATTGAGGAGAGGCCTGTTGATCCTCCCCCTAGTCCAGGGGTTAGAATAGTTGATGCTTTCGAAGAGCCCCGAGACAGGGCCGGGGAGACCTCTGGTAGGTCTTCTCATAGAGAAGAGGGTGAGAGTGCCGTCACTCAAAGCCTCTTGGATGAATGGAGGGTGAAATTCGAATTTCCCCCAAATGTGACTTGCAGAGTTCCAGGACCCATGGACCGTCCCCAAGATGTTAAAGCCGGGGAGATTTGCGTTTTCCTTGCCTGGTTTGAAATGGGCTTAAGGCTTCCATTGCCGGATTTAGTCAGGCAATTCTTTTGCTGGTTCAAGCTCTGCCCTACCGACCTGAATCTCAATAGCTGGTGGCATCTTTTAGGTTTTATGGTGCTGGGACACCTGAACAAAGTGGACGTGTCTCTGGACTTGATCCGTAGCAATATGGATCTGAAGTTCAAGCAGGCAGAGGGCCTCTATTATATGTCCTTCGAGAAGGGGTTCCGACCCCTGTCTTCCGTTCCTACATCCAACAAGACGTGGAAGAAGTGGTACTTCTTCGTTGGAGGAGGATGGGAGCATAAGGACTTCCAGGCTGGAGAGACCTCGTCGTTTCCTTGTGTTACGGGCCATAGGGGTGAGACTTATTCTCTTGGGTTTGCTTTAGCTTTGCTTATATCCTCAGAACTGACAAACTTGGTATTTTTCATTTCCTTTGTGCAGTCAAGAGTGCTCGGAAGAGGCCCAAGTTTACTAAGGCTCTGCAGGATCAGTACCGGGTTTTGCTTTCAACTTCTAACCGGGCTCATACTGTTATCGTCACTCCGGACCAAGTGATGGCCACCCGTAGCGCAGAGTTTAAGAGGAGGCTAGCCTCGAGGTGGGAAGTGCCGAAGCCTCAAGTGATGGGGGAGTCTTCCTCCCCAGCTGAGCCTGATGCTCCTTTAGAAGTGAAGAGGAGGAGATTGATCTCTGGTTCCCCTGAGCCCTCCCCTGCCGAGGCTGAGGAAGCCGAGCCTGCCATTCCTGTATCGGCTGTTCCTCCTGGTCCGAGCAAGAGGTCTAGGAAGGGGAAAGCTCCTGCCGCACCTTCTGAGCCATTTGTTGAGCCGGATTATCAAATTGCCAAGAAGGCATTTGATCAAATATGGGCTCAGGGCCCACATCGGTACAGAGGGGATGATCCCTCCAAATTGATGACTGAGATGATGACTCTCCAGATGAAGGTAACTTCTGAAGTCTTTCCTTGGCCTTTTGTTTGCTCATTTGTTTCACTCTAATTTATCTGTCTTGCTTTATACAGAACATGCATAGTTTAGCTGCTCTGATGGTGACCCCCATGGGCCTTGAGGAGGCCGAGAAGCTGAGGACGGAGGTGAACGAGATGAGACTGGAGCTCGGAACAGCCCGTTCCAAAATTCAGTCTGCTGAAGAGGGTCTGGAGAGAGCTACCACCAGCCTTAAGGTAGCAGAGTCTGAGAGGGATATATTTGCTCAGACGGTTGAGAGGCTTGAGGCGGAGTTGGTTGGTCTCCGTAGTTCCATTGATCAGAGGGTTCAGGAGGCAGTTGGTCAAGCCAAAGCTGAGGCTGAGATGGAATTAAAAGAGGAAGTTGATCAGATAGGTGATGACCTGATCCTGCTCGGCTTTGAGAATTTCCGAACTAGATTCCAACTTCAGTTCCCGGACTTTGATGTGTCATCAATCGTTCCTCCTGAACCTACCTCATCTCGTCTTGATCCGGATAAGACTGCTGGGGCTCGTGCCCTTAATTTGGAAAAGGATGCAGGCCCCTCTGGGAAATCCGGAGGCTTTTTATAGGCTTTTGACCTTTTTTTTTTTTTTGATGTAGTGAATATATTTTCCCTTCTGATCAATAAGATTGACTTTTCTTCAGATTCTGCTTGTATTTTTCCTTCTTGTGAATTTTGTTGCAAGTGTGGCTGCTCTGAACCCTTTGCATGCTAGATCAAATAGTTGCTTTCTAATCTTCAATACTTGTCATGGAATAGTGAATATAGATCTGCCTTATTAAAATAAGACGAGAAAGTAGATATAGCCAGATAGATAGAGCCTGACAGAGCGGGAGTGGATCCCTGTAAAGTTCTGAGATAGACTGCTCTGAATTAAGAGTCTGTGAGGTTAACTGAGCAGCTTGTGCTCGTTATTATGATGCTCGATATGCTGAGTACTCGGGATTGGGATATATCCGATCTGCTTGGTCTTTGTTATGTGTCTTGACCCGTTATGAAATAGTTAAGACCAGTAGGTCTGAATCTTTGAATTGGGGGTCTATTTACTTTAGACTTTGTTCCCCTCTTTATTGATTTGGGAGCTTAAGTACTGGACTGCGGTCTATGTCTTGAGAATTCTGTACTCTGTCTCTTGGTATATTGAAGAGGCTTATTTAATGCTCCGCTTAGTCATTCGACCGTCGTTTGGGTTTTCGAGGCCACTCTCTTTTTCACCGTTGCGACGGTTCAGTTGGGTGGCTTTTGGACTCCAAGGGTCTATATATATGGAAACGGGGCATACGGTTGTGCTCAACCCTTTTGCTCCCCGATTTGTTCGTGAGAGAAACCTCATATGCTGCCGGAGTTTCTCCCATTCGTCCGGAGATGATGGAAGATTCCTTGCCTGAGTTAGGAACAATGAGCCTGTGGCCGAGAGTTAACCTCCCCCTTTTTTCAGTCTCCAAGGAAGGATTGAAGGAGGCCCAAGTCTTCTTGTTTCCTCTGGCATCCGGTCGAGATTTCTCCGATTGGTGGTGGCCCCTCCCTGATTCAACCGAGGCCTGGAGTGTTGGTGATGAAGACGAAGGTGAGTTGCCTCCCCTTCCTCACGCTCTGTCAGAGACCCTTGCTCTAAGTGGCTGGGGTGAAACAGACGGTGTGAAGAAGAAGATTGAAGGTGGACTACCTTCCCCCCCATGTGTCTTGGCAGAGACCCTTGCTTTGAGTCATGCCGATTACAAAGGTGGGGAATGAAAAGTCTCCTGAGGCTCAGAGCCCTCATCATCCGTTGGTCATGGACCAGTGATAGTGATGATGAAATGGCCTGGGCACTACGTGATGCAGATTGGGGTTCAGGGTTCCTTCCTTTCAAATGGAGCCGATGAAGGCGGTTTTGAAGGTTTTGGATCTTGTGCCCCTTTATCATCCCAGGAGAAGAGCCATTATGTTGCCAAGCATAGCTTCTGTAATAGCTTCTGTAATAGCTTCTGTAATAGCTTCTGTAGTAGCTTCTGTAATAGCTTCTGTAGTAGCTTCTGTAATAGCTTCTGTAATAGCTTCTTGGTACTGATGTAAATCTTTTATTAATAAAGTTGAATTTTTTCTTCTCTAAGCTGATACTTTCTGTGAATGTGCTCTTTTGAAACTTAAGCATCTTCTAATGTGTTGCCGATTGTTCTGAAAATAAATCAAAAACTTAGAAAAATGCCAGAGTCGAAGTACTTCACCTTTGGTTGAAACCATGGTGCTGATTTATTTGACAGATAAGTCAAATAATGTAAGTGTCAGATCCGAGGTATTCCGTTCTAGTAAACTTTAGTTGACAGGTGCTCGGAACTTCTGCCTTTGGATAGACTGGATTACAGAACCCGCTAGTTGAAGATGGTCCAGGCTCTGAAGGCCTGTGCATTAATAGATGAACCAAGTCATAAGACTTGTGCATTAATAGATGGACCAGGCTCTGGAGGCCTGTGCATTAATAGATGGACCAAGTCATAAGACTTGTGCATTAATAGATGGACCAGGCTCTGGAGGCCTGTGCATTAATAGATGGACCAAGTCATAAGACTTGTGCATTAATAGATGGACCAGGCTCTGGAGGCCTGTGCATTAATAGATGGACCAAGTCATAAGACTTGTGCATTAATAGATGGACTAGGCTCTGGAGGCCTGTGCATTAATAGATGGACCAGGCTCTGGAGGCCCGTGCATTAATAGATGGACCAAGTCATAAGACTTGTGCATTAATAGATGGACCAGGCTCTGGAGGCCTGTGCATTAATAGATGGACCAAGTCATAAGACTTGTGCATTAATAGATGGACCAGGCTCTGGAGGCCCGTGCATTAATAGATGGACCAGGCTCTGGAGGCCTGTGCATTAATAGATGGACCAAGCTCTGGAGGCCTGTGCATTAATAGATGGACCAGGCTCTGGAGGCCTGTGCATTAATAGATGGACCAGGCTCTGGAGGCCTGTGCATTAATATATGAACAGTTTTTAAGGAAATAAAAGAAAAAAAATTTTTATTGATAATACTTCCGCAAGTGTTCTACGTTCCATGGCCTAGGAACAGGTTTCCCAGTCGTGTCTTCAAGCCAGTAAGTGGTAGGTCGAACGACCTTCGTCACTTTGTAGGGGCCTTCCCAATTTGGTGACAATTTTCCCATGGTGGGATCCTTGGTGTTCTGAAAGACTCTTCTTAAGACGAAGTCTCCAACTTGAAAGCTGACTGTCTTGAGTCCTATCCTGGATTTACTGACCATTCTTTGTTGGTAGGCTTCCATCCTGATGCTGGCTTGATCCCTTCTCTCTTCGAGCAAATCCAAGTTCTCCATCAGCTGCTGATCATTGGATTCTTGCTCAAAGGCCTCAGTCCTCAGAGTTGGCATACCGATTTCAACCGGAATTACTGCTTCTGTCCCATAGGCTAATGAGAAGGGTGTTTCAGAGGTGGGAGTTCTTCTGGTTGTACGGTAGGCCCAAAGGACTCCTGGGAGCTCTTCTGCCCACTTCCCTTTGGCTTGTTCCAACCTTTTCTTTAACCCATCAAGGATTGTTCAGTTGGTGACCTCTGCCTGCCCATTTGCTTGTGGATGGCCTGGAGAGGCAAAGTGCTGCCTGATGTTGAGATTTTCGCAAAATGCCTTGAAGCATTTACCAGTAAATTGTGTCCCATTATCCGAGATAATTACACGTGGTATGCCAAATCTGCAGACAATGTTCTTCCAGGTGAAGTTTTTGACTTCCTTCTCTGTAATATGCGTTAAAGGTTCGGCTTCGGCCCATTTAGAGAAGTAGTCGATAGCCACCAGGAGGTACTTCCTGTTTGGAGGTGCTCGTGGTAACGGGCCCACAATGTCCATTCCCCATTGAGCAAAGGGCCAGGGACTAGGAATCGGGATGAGCTCGTGCTGAGGCTGGTGTTGGTACGAGGCAAATCTCTGACATTTGTCACACTTCCGAACATATTCTTTAGCCTGTTTCAGCATGCCGGGCCAGTAGTAGCCCTGTGATAGAGCTCGGTGGGCTATAGTTCTGCCCCCATTGTGATTCCCGCAAATTCCCTCGTGAATTTCAGCCAAAACATATTGTGACTCGTCTGGAGCCAAACACTTTAACAGAGGTTGAGAGTATGATCTCCTGTAAAGTTTGTCGTTCAGGATCAGGTACCGGGCCACTCTGATTCGGATTCTCTTGGCTTTGTTTTTATCCTCTGGGAGGAGCCCAGATCTTAGATATTGGAGGATTGGGGTCATCCAGCTCTGGGTTTGTTCATCGATTTGAGCAGCCGATGCTTCCTCAATGCTGGATCCTGGTTGAAAAGAGATTTTAATGGTGGAATCTGCTTCAGACTTGAGGCGGGAGGCCATGTTAGCCAGAGCATCTGCTCTGCAGTTCTGACTTCTCTCAATCTTCTGGATAGTGAAAGTCTGGAAAGAATGCTTTAAACGGTTTACCAGTTCGGAGTACCGAAGCATCCTGTCATCCTTAATGGCAAACTCTCCCAAAACTTGGCTTACTACTAGTTGGGAGTCAGAGAAGACATCGAGGTTCTGAGCCTCGCATTCCAGGGCAAGCTTCATCCCTAAGATTAGGGCCTCGTATTCAGCTTCATTATTAGAAGCCCTAAATCCCAGGCTGACTGCTTTTTCCGATGTAAGTCCATCAGGGGACTGTAGTACCAGTCCTACCCCTGATCCTTGATCAGTTGACGAACCATCAATATACAGCAGCCAGGTTCCTGTAGTTTCGGCGTTTTGTGCTTCGTTCTGCAGTGCCGGGGTGAACTCGGCTACAAAGTCGGCTAAGGCCTGCCCTTTGATGGAGTTTCGGGGTACATATGCTATGTCGAACTCCCCTAGCTCCACAGACCACTTGACCAATCTTCCCGATACCTTGGGTTTCCTCAATATCGACTTTAGAGGATAAGCAGTTGGAATCTCAATTGGATGGGCCTGGAAGTAAGGTCGAAGTTTTCGGGCTGATACGACCAAGGCATAGGCCAGCTTCTCTACTTCTGGGTACCTTTTCTCCGTGTCAAGTAGTGCCCTACTGACGTAGAATATAGGCCTCTGTACTCCCTTGTCCTGTCTGATTAGTGCGGAACTGACTGCGTTCTCAGAGACTGCTAGGTACAGGAGCAACTTTTCTCCTTGTATAGGTTTTGACAGGAGCTCTGGAGAGGCTAGGTACTCTTTTAGTTCTTGGAAGGAAAGCTCGCATTCTTCTGTCTATTGCAAGGCCTTGCTGCCCTTCAGAGCTTTAAAGAAAGGTAGGCAGCGATCGGTGGACTTGGATATGAATCTGCTCAATGCGGCGACTCTGCCATTTAGTGCCTGAATCTCTTTTCTGGTCCTTGGCGACTTCAGTCCAATCAGGGCTTGGATCTGAGTGGGATCTGCTTCGATACCTCTTTGAGAGACGATGTACCCCAAGAATTTTCCCCTCGTAACTCCGAAGGTGCATTTCGAGGGGTTGAGCTTCATCTTGTGCTGTCTGAGGATATCGAAGGTCTGAGCTAAGTGCTGGAGGTGGCTGCCTTTTTGGAGGCTCTTTACCAGCATGTCGTCGATGTATACCTCCATGGTGCTGCCAAGCAGTGGGCTGAACATCTTGTTCACCAACCGTTGGTAAGTGGCTCCAGCATTCTTTAAACCGAAAGGCATCACTCTGTAGCAGTAGAGTCCTCTTTCAGTTATGAAGGCGGTCTTTTCCTGATCTGGAGGGTACATCTGGATTTGGTTGTATCCAGAGTAGGCGTCCATGAAACTCATAAGCTCATGCCCTGCAGTGGCGTCAACCAGTTGATCTATTCTTGGTAGTGGAAAGCTGTCCTTGGGGCATGCTTTGTTGAGGTCTGTATAGTCAACACAGACTCTCCACTTGCCGTTCTTCTTCTTGACGAGCACAGTGTTGGCTAACCATTCGGGATAGAAAACTTCCCGTATCATCCTGGCGTCCAGCAGCCTCTAGACTTCTTCGTTTATAACCCGATGCCGTTCGGGAGCGATCGGTCTTCTCTTCTGTCTGACCGGGGGGTGATCTGGATCTACCATCAGTTTGTGAGTTATCAGATTAGGATCTATTCCCTCCATGTCCCTAGTTTTCCAAGCAAAGATAGAGAGGTTGTTCTTTAGAAACTTGACTATCTTTTCCTGCTCGGCGGGCGTAAGGTCTGGGCCGATGTACAAATAACGCCCTTCTGTTTCTGAACTGACCAGTATCTTGATGGGCTGGCCAACAGGCTTGGCTCGGCTATCTCGTCCCCTTGGGCTCAGGGGCTCTTCAACGCCGGATGGGCAATCTTCCACCTCGGGAGTGTGAGTGAAAACCGGATCTGCACAGTCCCGAGTGTACTGTAATTGCTATTTTGGAGCTGTCTCCTTGAGGGCAATAGCGTGACATTCTCGTGAGGTTGGCTGACATCCCCGGACCGAGTGAACGCTCTGATTGTGGACGTACTTCAGACACTGATGAAAGGTCGAAGTGACCGCCCCTATCTGGTGTAACCAGGGTCTCCCAATGATGACGTTGTATGGAGACTTCATGTTCAACACCATGTACTCTGAGATGGTGGTCTTCTGCCCTTCACCTTCCCCAATAGTGGTAGGAAGGTCAACTCTCCCTAGGGGGTGCTGAGGCTGCCATCAAAAGCTGCCATTACGGCAGTGGTGGGCTTGACGCTGTCCTGGTCTATGCCCATCCGCTTAAGCGGTTCGTAGAATAGGATATTGACTGAGCTGCCAGTGTCGACTAGGACTCTTCTAGTTTCGAAGTTGGCGATTCTGAGGGTGATAACAAGGGCATCACTGTGAGGGCAGTGTACCCCTGCTAGATCTTGCTTGGTGAACTGGATCTCTGGCCCTGGCTTGAGCCTCTTTTCGACGTTGGAGACCTGCAAGATGTTTGGGGCGGTTCTGGCCTCCCGAGCATATCTTTTTCTCGCCCTGTTGGACATTCCTGTAACAGGGGAGTCAGCATGGAGGACGTAGATAACATGGTTGTTCTGCCTCGGAGGCTCGTTTCGTCCTTCCCGCTGATCTTGCCTCTGTTCGGGCCTCTGATCTGGCCGCTGCTGAGGCTTGTCTTCTTGGGGGTTCTGTCTTCCATCTTGTTTGACGAACTCCCGAAGACGTCCCTTCTTTATGAGCTGTTCTATCTCATATCGGAGGGTCCTGCAAGTGTTAGTAGTATGCCCATGATCTTTATGGAAATTGCAGTACTTACTTTGGTCCCGCAGGCTGGGATCTCCTTTGATCGGCTCTGGCCACCTCAGGTTCTCCCGATCCTGGATCTGCCGGAGTACCTGGTTCGGAGTAGTGTTCAAAGGCGTGAAGTTGGTGAACTCCCTTGGTGCGAGTTGTACACCGCTCTGGGAGCTGTTTTCTTCTCTGGGCTTCTTAACATTCAACAGGAATTCTGGCCCTCTTCTGAGCCTTCTGCTGGTCATAAATCTATCCAAGAACTGTCTACCGAGCTCGTAAAAGCTGGCAACTGAGTTCAGAGGGAGGTTGTGGAACCACTTCAGAGCTGTTCCCTTCAAGCTGGTGATGAACGTTCGGCACATGAAAGCATCTGAAGCTCCGTGAAGGGCCATCGTATGCTGATAATGAGATAGGTGATCCCCTGGATCTCCAGATCCATCATAGAGAGTGAATTTGGGCACCACGAACTTTCTAGGCCTCTCTTCAGACATGATGGCGAAGGTGAACGGTGTGGCTAGTCTTCCGAGCAGCCTGGCCAGTTCGTCTTGCTCTAGAGGGTTCTGAGGTCCCCTTAAGTCGATTGTCCGGTCCATAGACTCGGCAATCTCCTCTATCCTTTGCGGGTCTCTGAGTCTGACATCTTGTGAACCCTGCCTGACAGCCTCGGCTTCAGGGTAATAGGGTGGAGTGCGCCCTTCGGATGGAGGAGGAATCCGAACTAGTGGGACTGGCGTTGCATGATAAGGTTCCTGTGGTGCCGGGGGTGCTCCCGAAACCCTCGGAGTTGGGGCTCGAGTAGTGCTCCGGTAATGCACGTCGGGGACAAAAGCGGATGTTCCCCAGCCAGGAACTGTTGATGGCTGTGGATCTCGGCCATCGTGAGCAACGCCTGAAGGGTGCTCAGGCGGGTTAGTAGGGGCCTGCCCACGAAGTTCTTCATTCCCCGTGGCAACCGGGGGTTGCGTTCCTGCAACGAAGTTGGCCGGCGGGCCAGGAGAAGCCGCTGCTTGGTTCTGCGTGAGCGTGGCCAGCATTCTAGTGATGGCTAGCAACTGCTCCTGCACCAGGTCATTGTGTCGTTTTATCGCTTCGATCTCTTGTCGCATAGGGTTGGCCGCTGGTCCTCTTGTGTGTGGAGCAGGCGGCTGACGCTGAGCGTTTTGCGAACTCTGAGTATTCTGTCGGGGTCGGAGATTTGGTGCCATGGTTTTCCGGTGGGGAAAAAGATGAATTTACGAATAAAGCACGTAGAGATTAGTCGTTCCCACAGACGGCGCCAAACTGATGCTGCACTTTTTGACTCGCAACACGTGAGGGCTCCGTGACCTGTAGAACACTCAGAAAGATGATCAGAGGACCACCGGATTGGCTCCGGCGGTAGCCGCTCCGATGCTTAAGTGAGTAAGGGAATTGAAAGACTGTATTGAAAGTCAAAGAATGAGCATGAATCTAAAAGCGTACCTCTAGGGTTTAATATATAGGCCGAAGCTTTCCTAAGTTGATTAGGATTCGACGCCATGAATATAGGGACATGATCATCGGAGATTGCAGATACCTTCTGGGCATTGAGTCGTAGATGGAGATAATCATAAATGGTAGTTTCCGTATTAGAGACTGCTTCCTTATTCTCTGCTCGGAATCCGCTAAGGCGGTGACGAGATCTGAAGCTATGGTCTGGACCCTGTGGTCAGTTCTGGATATATTTGTTGGTCATTTCCGACCTTATGTGATGATCTGGATGTCATTGGCTGAGCGAGAATCATGCTAGTTGAACATAAATCGGACTGTGGTCATACGTGTCAAGTGTTGATTGGCTTGTCCTTTTATGGTATATCAACTGTAATATCATATTTGGTTCACCTTAAACCGCCCACATCATTTTGAACAGTTCGAATCTCAAAGTCTTATGACTTTCCCAATATTAGTCTTTTATTTCTGGTTCCTCTTATCTTTGCACAAAGGTTATTTAAATGTCTAATTTCTTATGCCCATTGTGATATTTGGTTTTTCATCATATTACATTTTTTTTCCCAATTGTTATTCAATTTTGACAAATTTGTTCTCTTAGAGAACTTATTTAACTGTGTGGGAAGTACCTTGTACATTCTATGACTTCAAAGCCATATAGTGAGGTGATGAGTCTCATCTGTAACCAAAGATTTAATGGTATACTAGCACTTGTTCATTTGCAAGCACTGCTATCCATAGTTTTGTCCACTCTGGACCTCAACTCATATTTCAGAATTACTCAAGTTAATTAGCCATCCCATCATTATTGTCATTACAGTTGATAATTAAAGTTTATCAAAATTAATTAAGGTTTCTCCAACCATGGAAGTTCATAACTTCCCTAGTATTACAAATTTAGTTATCCTTACTGCCTCCCACAATCACAATTTTTCTCGTAGTACTGCAAAGAATTTTGTATCCTTTTATCATAATTGTTGTCCTCACAAGTTTTTTTAGGCATTTACTACAAGTTTAATCTCTTTGATCGTTAGATCACATTGGTCCTCCAAAGTTATTAAAAATCATTAATCATTTACCTTTTGAAATAATCTCAACTAACTCGACGGAGTATTGTCCATAATTAGGTCATATCGTCACCTAGATCAACAAGATCCATTGAATTTCCCCAATGATCATTCATCATGCGTTAGTCTCCTTTTGGAACCATCACATTTTGTAATGTTAACTTTGATAGTCTCACTTATTTAGTAATTGCCTTGTCTTCACCTTTTTAGGATCTACCTATTACTCACTCAAGAGTCCTCACATTTCTGATATATCATTAATCCATCTGGAGTCTCAAACTCCTCATATCATTATCCATTAAGTTTTCCTCAAACTATCTCTCATATAGATTTGTTGTCAAATCCCCTGACATTACAAAATTTCACAATCCCAACTCTATGTCACCTTATATTTTCTATAGGAGCATTAACCATTGCCCTTGTCCATATTATAGCTTCCAATAATCCACCAATCAATTCAGAAGTCAATTATCTAACAGTCATCAACCTCAATACTAGTGTAATTCTTCCTAAGAATCCTTAACAGTTGCCTTTAAGCATGCTACTATCTTCCAAAAGTCACTATTCATTTGATCATCTCAATCATATAAGAATGATCAAATTCAGTCATGGTATAGTTTTTCCCAAAGACCATTAACCTTTGCACCTAAATATGCTATGTTGGTATGATCACCAATCATTTAATCATTTAAATCACCCAATAGTCCTCAAGTCCAATGTTGGTATGATCTCTCTTAAAGAATCATTAACCTATAACTCTAATACCACTCCGTCATGACTCGAAACCCACCCTATGCAGATTAGGGGCAACGACCAACACTATCACTCAGATAGGCCGCACAAAATCAAATGAATTGCACAAGAGTGGTAAAAAAAATTTAATTAAATGTGAAAGCTTTACATATGCAACTAATCTAATAACAAATCGAACTCTATTAACCATCAATCAGAATATCTCCAAGTATAATTTTGATTATCGTGGATCACCATTTAAGTCTAACATCATTACTAATGTTACAATATCACAATACCTAATATTAAGATCAGCATTACAGAATATATGTTCAAATTATGATTGGGAGTTTTACACCATCAACATTGCTCCTAAGCTCATCACTAGCTCCATTAGTCACATCACTACATTTCCTCATATATGGTTCTACCTGAAAAAATGTTATAAATATAGAGTGAACTAACTTAGCTCAGTAAGTAAATTCCCTCACTCTACCATGGGGCAGGGTTAGTTTAGGTAACAAAATGCAACCAAATGGAAAGCAAAAGGATATAGAACAATAGCCAGCCACAAAGGAAAACAAATCACCAAAGATGACCCGTGGGTCCAATAGGCATATCCCAAGCAGCTTGAAAAAAGTGATGTAAGCAATTTAACAAGTCAACAATAGGGACTTAGCACATACAATAATCGACTGCCAAAAATCACAAGATATCAAATTCAATCTAATGATAGGCTTGAAAAGGGTATCCAAAATCAAAGAGTGCATCAACAGATTATGATCGAACTAAATGCTACCAACAAATAGGGTCCAGCTACCCCCAAAGCACTCATTCATGTTTACCCCTCATTCGGATTCCTGAATAGCACTAAGAGCTCTTATCAAATATCATGTATTCCATGGACTAAGTGTTGGGAATCATTCCCAATCATTGACCCGTTGGTTTAAATCGGCATCTATAGAATCAGGATGGGCGTTGTGGTAGACACAACTCTCGGCACTCATAATAATATCATAATCAGCGAAATTCCATAAGAAATGTACATATACGTGGAATATCAAATTCTTAGCAGTGAGAAACATAACAGTTTTTTCATATCAAAATCAAGGTTATAGAAATGCGCAAGCAGTCACATCAAGATATTGGCGAATGAAATCTTAACATATCTATAAGGAAGTACAGGTATGAAATTGTGGAATCAAATAACTGTCAAGTATGTATAAGAGTACAAATTGGCAGCATCGAGAAAACATAATTGTGGCATGGCTAAGGAATACAACATATTAGAGTTTGGATTTACTTACATTGGGTTCTTAGCATCGCATTCCCATGCAGGTACCATAAGTTGGGGTCAAATTACAATATCAGAAACTATAAAACCCTAAACCATTTGGTTCAGTTAGATTCCAAGTGAACCAGTCTAAAACAATATTGAACCAACCGGTTCGTCCGATTCATTGCATCATGCTGATGTCATCATGATATCAACCCTACCTTTTTATTTTTTTAATTCTTTTAAGCTAAAATGACGTCGTTCCCTAAGATTGGGAAAGGCTCCGGTGGTTTTCTCCAGCACCAGCGACCGTCATCAGTTGATTTCTTGCCACTACCCAACGTGGTTCGAACCTAATTTGCATGAGGATTCCATATCTCTTATCAAAAATCAGTTTCATTACACCGCTACCGTCGAAATAGGGAAGTTCAGTGGGTCTCCAGCGAGACCCGCTTTTCTAGCAAGCCCCTTTTTTTTCTATTTCGAGGCCTTTTAATCACTGTTTCACTCCCATTTTTTTCCTATAGGTTCCTAGATATGTGGGGAACATTTTTCCGTTCCTAAAACACAACAAAACAAGCCTTAATACGTCCATTCAATTTCTCTCTTTCTAAACTGTAACTCCTTATATCACCATGGTTTCTTAACCATTTTAATATATTTAAGTTTCAAAATGTTCCAATTTTAATGCTCTTTCAATCCATGCCATTTGTTTGAAGTTTTAATCAATTTAGTTTAAAAAACCACATTTTATATATTTCAGGTCCTAGGGTTCTTAGGGTTTTCTTAGCTTAATTTGTTCCCTTTCTTCTCTGTTTTCATCCTTTTCCAACTCTAAATACACATAGATGAATCTAAACTACCAAAATAGCCTAAGAAACGTTTTAGTGAGAGAAACTCACCTCAAATGGCCATCTCCTCCTGCTCTCTCGGTCTCTAGGCTTGCATGGCTCATCTAAGCTTTAGCAACTTCAGTGACCCTCCCTCTTCTTGCTCCAGACCTTGCATGCAACAAGTAGGGGTTGCATAGCCTTCTTCGTCTTCTCCTTTTTCTTTCTTCTTCCTCTCTCTCTCTCTCTATCTCTCTCTAGATTCTCCTCTCTCTCTCTAGTCTCTCTTTCTCTCTAGTGGACCATTATGGTCTGTTTTTCTTTTCTTTTTACACACGTATAACACACACATTATATATATATATATATATATATATTTTTAAATTTTTGACAACAACGACAAAAATGAACCAAATGGTTAAAAATCATCATCCAACCCAATGTGGTTGTACTCCAATTCAGCAAATAAATGTTTGGGCTAAAATCCTTGTGAGCTTTATTGAAAAGCTCGTGAGTAACACCGATCCCCTATCATGGGTTTTTGGGAAAACCCCTTTCTGTAAACTTTGAAGGATAGCAATAAAAGAGCACTTTACTAAAATCTATTGGCATTCATTAAAACATAAACATATAACTTGTAGTTGCAAGATATATATTGGAAATCATGCAAGAGTTTATTCTAGATAGTTTTACAAGTTAAACATAATGTCATAAAATCTGTTATTGGTGAGCAAATAAAACATGCCACGCTTCTTAAAAACTATTGTCCCTTAGGACTTTGGGTTGCCATATAGTGGTTTGTAAACTAAAGCTGTGAAAACATTTTGTGTCATACATTTCTTAAACTCAATCCCTTTGAACCATAATGTCACAGTGGCAACCTGTATGTAATTTAAAGCTCTAGGCCTACATAGCCTTCTCACCGGATTCAGACTCTTCACCGAGTTGCTTATGAAGGCTTACTATGTCACGACCCGAGACCCACCCTATGCAGATCTCGTGTCACGCACCCGATCCCGACGCTGCTGTCGAACCAAGGGTCTCAATTTGCTACACAATCAATGCCACTAACATGTAATAACTACCAAAGTATAAATAGCGAAAGACTTAAAGAATAATAAAAGGTGCATGTGATATATATATAAGGTTCTCGAAATACAAACTATAAAATTTTTTAACAACTGTTCATCTCCAAGACGTGGATGACATGGGAGCTACAAGACTATACTAAGTATTACATTGCAATTTTAAAAGAAATGTCCACTTCTAGCTATCAAGCTCTATCGTCAGTTCTTGATATCTGTGCCTACAACATGTTGTGTAGTATCTGTATGAGCTATGAAAACTCAGTAAGTAGTCATTTGCTCTGCCATGTGTACAAGTCAATATAGAAGGGCATAATCCATAAAGAACTAGGATAATGCAAACATGATAGCAACTCAAGAAATATGAAACTCATCAATGAATATCAAATGGTAGGAAGATCAAATGATAAATCAAGGAAAATCTGTCTGATAATATAATCATACTACTACAGTCATGAGCTGTCTCAAGCATAATAATATGTACTCAATAGAAAGCTGTGAATGGTATAACATGATTAAGCTGTGATAATCAATAATGATAGTGATATCAACAAAAGTGGATGCACTTTAACTGTGGTCTCAGAATTTGGACTTCGTATTATTTAACTATTATTAAATTAATTTAATATTGTTATTATAATATATATATATATATATATTTAGGCAAAATATGTAATACGGGCTTACTTGTAAACATGGTTTGGTCTTGTGTTTCTCTCTCAATGGGTCTCAGGCTCAAATCGCAAGGGTTGCGCCTCTGCGCATTTTTTTTTTCTAGTTTTCCCAAACCAAACTACGGGTAAGGGCTCAAAATTGAAATAGGATATCCGAAGTCAATTTAGGGTTTCCATTGGATTTTTAATCCTCGCAGCCAAACAATCGATATACGCACATATAATTTAAAACTGTTCTACTCAAAACGACATAATATCACGCCAAAACAGACCCAAATGGTGCCATATCAGGAAACTCTGTTCATCGTCCCCAGGACAATCCGGTAGGGTTTCGGTGTAATTCTGTCGCCTTCTCCGACGATGGCCAATTGTACTTGAAAGCATGCTTTATGTATGAATGAGATGCATCATGACATGATGAGATCAGAGCATATTAGCATAGTGAAATTCTTTGGACATGGCGTGGGTAAGCACTTGGTGCTTTGCATTATGAGGGTGCATATCCTGTGGTGAAAAACCCAAAATCGGCCAATAGGTACTTGCAAGCCTGACGGATTCCGGACCGTGAAGCGAGACATACGCGGCGGTACTCATGCCAGCGGAGAATGACCGTATCATGAGACATGGGTGGCATAGAGTTGCATGGGTGTGTCACGCATACAGTGCATATACTATATACTGCTCATATACTATCATCACGATATTGAATGCCATATAGAAATAATTGTACACTTGCACTTGCCACGACCTTAGTTTTGTTTCTTGCATTAGCATTATATTGTACCAGCATGTTGAGCTGACCCCTTTAATGGGGCAAACATTTCAAATGATGTCCCAGCAGTACGAGGCGTGGAGATGATCTGACTAGGGACTGTGTTAGGCCCAAGGGGCGTTTGTTTTTGATATTGTATACGGGCGTAAGCCCAAGACCGTATTTCATTTTACATGTTGTAAGCAAGTGGACTAGACCTATGTATGTATCAGAACAGTGTACAGAATGTATGAGAATGTTATTATTATCTTTTATTTCTTTATTATTTTATTTTCCTTTGTCTCGTTACTCGCGCCTCGGGTTCGCTGGAATTCGGGGCGTGACATGAAAAAAAAATCTTATTTTTTAATTTAATTATAAAATTAACTTCTTGTGTGAGTTTCTTATTTCTTTCACAAGCAAATTTAAGGATAAATTATACTGACCTAGTCTGAGGTTTCTGAAAATTATTATAACCTCTCATATTTTATAAAATAATATACAAAAATTCTTTGCAGTCAATTTTTTGGACGTTTTATATTTGTAATAATTTTTTTATAATTTAATGATACTTTTTTTAAAAGAAATAATTTTGACAAAAACAAATAAAAATAAATTTATAAAATTATTATTATCTCTAACAACATTAGGCCTATAAGTTTAACAAGAGAGCGGTACAATTAATTAAACAAGAAAAATGCTATATATTGTTGTCATTTTTTTTTTAAATCAGTCTAATTTAAGTAAAATAAATTTAAAATAGAAAAAAAATAGTCTATAACCCAACTGACTTTTATCATTTATGACATTTCATTCAGAACCGAAAAAAAAGCTAGCATCAGGGCATTTTGGTACTTGAAAAAAAAATCTTATTTTTTAATTTAATTATAAAATTAACTTCTTGTGTGAGTTTCTTATTTCTTTCACAAGCAAATTTAATGATAAATTATACTGACCTAGTCTGAGGTTTCTGACAATTATTATAGCCTCTCATATTTTATAAAATAATATACAAAAATTCTTTGCAGTCAATTTTTTGGACGTTTAAAATAATATACAAATATTTCCATTCCAATTAAAATAATATACAAACATATATTATTTAATTGGATTGTTTACTTAAAAGTTAAGAGAAAATAAAGTATATAATTTATCATTAAATCCTAACTTAAATCAACTAACTCATCAAATTTTTCATATATAAAATGACTAAAATATTCTTAAATTCCTAATCAGTTTATTATTTTAAAAGAGCAGGCGCATGAATAGGGTGTTACGAGAGTCATTCACCTAATGAGATGGTCTCACATAATAATTTTTCAAAGAAAAAGAAAGGGATATTTTATAATCTATTCAATTACATCTCAAAGGGAGAGCTGTAAGAATTATTGACTCACCAAATCAATTATTGACTCATTCTATTCTCACATAATAACTAAGTCAACTCTTTAACTAAATTATTTTATAATATTCTTAAAATTAGAGTGATAAAAATAAAATAAATACCTCTATTCTAAAATTTAAAAGTAAATTAATATATATTAATTATAAATAGTAATAATACAATTATAAGAGAGAAAAATGGAAATAAAAATGAACCTATTACTCGGATTGTGGTCAGGTAGTGAAAATATTAATGATAAAATTTAAATATTTTGAGTTTGAATTTGAATTTTATTTACATTGATTATTAACAGTTTAAAAGATATATATGATAATTATAAAAAAAAAAATAATTAATACATGTAAATTAATTCAAAATACCTCTAATCGATAAAAAAAAAAATAGAAATGAACTCCTTGCCTTTTTTTTATTGGATTAAATTAGATAATTAATTAACTTTAAAATATAATTAATTTGAAAAAAACTAACACTAATCAATATCAAGTGACTTGGATCGTCTATAAATTCTCATGATGATTAGAGGGGTGGGAACAGGTTTCTTGTCTTTCTATTTTTTGAAATCCTTTAACATTAATTCTAACATGTAAGTCTTTTCAAACTCGATATAAAGAATAAATCGTTAATTTTCAATAATAGATATTTTTTTGTATTAAGTTTTACTATTGTATTAAATTTTTTACTCATTTTAAATAAAATAATAATAAATATTTTTAAAAAGTGTTACTTAAATAGTGTCTATAAATAATTTTTAATCTATTCTTAATAATAAGATATTAAGAAATTAAATAAATTATTAAAGAAAAGATATAAATTTATTTATAAAGAGTTTTAGGATAATAAAGTTTTAATCTATTCTCACATTTTTCGGATATACAACCTTCACAAATTTAATGAAATTAGTACACTTTTTGAGCATTTTTTAATTAATTAAATTAAGAAATTAAGAATTTAAAATTATTTAAAAAACCTTAATGATGGGAGTGCAAATAAAATTTCCTTTCTTAAAAATATTTATATATTTTCACATGTGGCACTAATCTAAGGTGATAAAATAACAGTCGTTGGATGAAAGAAAATATAACAACCATCACAATTTATCAGCCTGTTGCCTTAAATCTTTTCCCCTTTCCAGTTTCCACTTTCCACGATACCCTACCCGCCGCGGCGCCGCCTCCTTCGAGTCGATCTATGGTTTCTTCGTCTTCTTCGTCAAACTTCGGTGGTTTTGAAGCTGGTTCTCTGGATCTACAGTTTCCAGATTAGATTTCTCTTTTTTTTTTTTTTTGTGGGTCATAGATGATGGATCCTCAGAACTGTTACTGCTTTTTTTTTTTCTTGCCGCATGATCTGGGTCATGGATGATGGATCTACGGTTCACTTTACATTTTGATGTGAATAAACAAATTATAAAGGTCTGCTCCATATCATTTGGAGTACTGCTAATTACAAAATTTAATTGAAGGCTCCGTCTCAATCTTACTGGAATAGGGATTGGCTAATAAGCATATTTGTTCTTCTTGGGTTTCTGGATAGTCACTGAACTGAAGTGACTTGAATGTCCTCTAGCTCATAGAATTCAAAGGATATTCATTTTATAAATTCTACAATTCAAAAGAGTATCAAGAGAAATAGCATGATGCAGAGATGGATCTATGCTAGAGTTCCTGAAACTATTTTTTCGTTATTTAATCGCATGTCGAGCTTTTTATTAAATTTTTAAGTCCTTGATTTATGGTAATTTTATCAGCTATTGAGACTTTTATTCATTGATTTTGTTTGCAATTCTATGATATTTTAAAGTTTAAACAATGGTATAATTTTTGTTATGTAGTTCGCTTACATCAAGGGACAATTTAAATGTCAACTACATCAAGTAGCAAGATTTTTTTAATATTTTTTGCATTGATGATTTCACTTCATAGCATCAAGTCCAACATCTCAACTTGTTTTTAAATACCCATGATGTTAGCCTATTGGCCCATGAATGAATGATGTAAATTTTCAGTACCGTATTCCTCATTATACCAATATTCTAAGAAGTTGGTGGTTCAATGGCATATGTACTCTCAGGTTCAAACTTAACCTCATTTTCATATCAGTCAGATAAATTTTTTGAGCTTTGTCCTCCTGCTTGACACAGAAGATGTGTACAGTGGGTGTCCCTCATCCTCACTAAGAAAACTCTCTTTCATGTTTTCTTTTAGGGCTCCTTCCACCTTTGCTACACCGACTAAAATCAAGATCAATTGATTGACACAATTACCTACACAATTTCATATTTTCCCAAGAAAGTTGTTAATGCAATTTCTGCTCAGTTTTATATGACTGTTAGTATTGATAAACTGAAATGTTGAAACCTAAAAGTGCTTTGAGTTGAAGACATTTGGGTAGAACACATTATGTAAAGTGAGCTTGTGAAGTAAAAGTTCATAGTGGTTAGATTCATTATTCATTCATCATTAGTGGGGTAGAATTCCTACACAGAATGAACAGCTTTCAAACCGTGTCTTCAAATATTGTAGAATTTTAACAAAGTTGTGATAAGTGGGGTCTATTCATAAAAAAATGGTCAATTAGCCATGTAAACCCCACTTGGGTGGGAGACTAATTTGCTGAAACAACACATGCCCACTTGTCCAATTGTTATATATTTACTTGTCATCCTTAATGGTGGAAAATGCTACTGTCCAATTTTCAACACTAAAATAATCGAACCAAGTCAATCAGAAAGAGATATTGTTATATAAGCAAGAGCACCCTTGAATCTAAAGATATATATATATATGTGTGTGTGTGTGTGTGTGTGTGGAAAGGTCTTACCAATAAAATTGAAGATAAGGATGTTGAAGACATAACATTTAAGTTAAATTGGTTGAGCAATATTTATATTTATATCAATACCTTTTATTGTATAGATGTCATATCTAAAGAGGAATTAAATGCGCTAAGTTGTCACAGGGCTATTTGTGGATCTTACTAGAATGGTTTATTTATTTTTAATTATTTAGGTGGTATTAATTATTTTGCATATCAAAAAACAAGAAGATTAAATATCTCGTTTGAGTTTTTATTTATCCAAATTATTTTATTTCTAGATTTTAGGTTATCTAATTGTTAAAAAATTTTATTTCATATAAACTTAAGCATACAGTAAAATTGCCCAAATCATTAGTAAGAATATTGAAAAAAGCTACCTAAAATAGTCTTTAAAACTTGTTAACAATTCGGATTTAAAACCTAATTTGTTAAAGAGAAACCCAACGACGCTATTTGGGGTAGAATCAACCAATCCGGACCATTTAATTTGCAGGTCACCTCCTAAATAAGTCAAGTTCCAAAATCATTTCAGTTGACCAACCAAAGACGGTTAGAAATTTTTTACCTGGGGTTTAACAAACAGATGGTCCACTTAGATGATCATTCCATTTAAGATTGAATCACATCAATTTCCATATTAGCTAAGCATGTTATTTCATCTAACTGATTCCCTACCTTTATCATCTTCTACAACTTTAAGGCCTCGCGCTTCTGTTAAATCATTGTGATGATATCTTTTGTTATAGTCTCAACTTGTCCTCCTATTGCCTTCTAATCATCCCAATCTGCGCACTTTAGTTAAAGTAATTGCACTGACATGTTTGTTGATGGCTTATATTTTTGTATGCAAACTTGAGATAGATTTCCTTATTCTATCACCATATGCCTGAGTCAGTACGCACTTTGACTATTCTATCATCATCTCTGTTTCAAAAATGCCTTTACCTTACAGAGGATGCATGCCACATAGATACACCTGACCTATTAACTCAGTTAGTGGTTTTAGATAGCAATTGATTTGCTTTTGTTGGTTAAGTTGTTGTTGCCAGGTGTCAAGTAAATAATTCTTGATGAGTGACCTTAATTAATACATAAAAATTGAAAGCTAGGTGCTTTTACTTGTTATCAACCAAAATCAATATGTTTTGTATTGGCATTTTCAATGCTATTGTTAATCTTTTTTAAAGCACAACTCTGTCTGACAATCAGAGTTTGCCCTTACACTAATGAATTTTTTAATTACATTCATGTAAGCTTAGCCCCGTTAGGGAGTCATTTTCATCACATGTGAATCTTGTCATGAAATTTATTCGCGATTAGGCTCATGTGTATGAAAATCGATTCTTGAATTGTCTAGAGAGGACAGTTCGGGAATGCATAAATCTGCATTGCAATCAATAGTGCATATGCTTGAATATTTCACTATGATAAAATTTCAGCACGTTCTCCTATTGTTCTCTGGGTATATATTTAGGCATGCTAACGTCTATCTCGTATACTTGGAGAACCATAGGGAGATGCTGCCGAAATATTGTCCGAGTGGAATCAAGCATTTGATTTGCTACTGATTACAATGTAGATTGTGCATTCACGAATGGGATAGGACCACCTTACCCTTTAGAGAGAAGTTGGAGGTGATAGGATTCATGTTTCATATTTATAATGAGTATCATTTTTTACTTGTATTAGGTAAACGAAAATGGATAAGAGTTGGATGGACTTGAGGGGCAGGCATTTGCCAGGGTATATGAAGGGGATCAAAGATTTTATTGAGTTTGCTCGTGCATTTGCAGATGGGAGAAATAGGATAAGATGTGCATGTAAGAGGTGCAATAATAGGGATTATATGCACATAGATGAGGCTAAAGAGCACCTACTCGAACACGGGATGAACAAGAGGTATACGTGTTAGGAATTTCACAGGGAACGCCATGATGTACAAGTGGTATTTGATGATGAAGAAGAAGACGACGATGATGGCTTTGGTGATAATGTTGGGGTTGGTTACGAAGGTTTGCCACAAATGCTGGCAGACTTGCAAGGGGCTACAACAGGGGCGAGTAGTCACAGGAGTGACACGGGACAATCGACCACGTTTGAGTCATTGTTGAGGGAAGCAAGGCAGTCGTTATATCCGAGTTGTGATAAGTTTTCAAAATTGGACTTTCTTGTGAAACTCCTTCATATTAAGACCATCAACCGTTGGAGTAACAAATCAGTTAATATGGCCATTGAATTGATTAAAGCAGCGCTTCCTACTGGGGAGACCCTTGCGAAATCATATTACGAGGCGAAAAGAATATTAAGAGATTTGGGCCTCGGGTATATTCCTATACATGCTTGCAAAAACGATTGCATGTTATTTTGGAAGGAGACTGAATAATTTAAGGAGTGTATGGTGTGCCACAAACCCAGGTACAAGCTGAATGAAGGAAAGAGCAAGACAATTTCGCACAAGGTGCTGAGATATTTTCTCTTAAAACTGAGGCTACAAAGGTTGTACATGTCTCAGAAGACGGCAGAAGATATGCGGTGGCATAAGAAGAAGCGTGTTGTTGAGGAAAATGTATGTAGGCATCCGGCAGATTCACAAACTTGGGCTGAGTTTGATACAAATCACGAATGGTTTGCAAATGAGCTGCGTAATGTACGACTTGGGCTGGCTAGCGATGGTTTCAATCCGTTCAGTGACATGAGTAATGCCTACAGCATGTGGTCGGTGTTGCTTGTGCCGTATAACTTGCCACCGTGAAAATGTATGAAAGAACCATTTATTTTCATGTCATTGCGTATTCTAGGGCCGAAGTCTCCTGGTAATGAAATTGATGTGTACTTGCGTCCTTTAGTGGACGAGTTGAAGGAATTATGGGAAGTGGGAGTGGAGGCATACGACGTCTCTAAGAATGAGACATTTCAATTGCATGCAGCGTTACTGTGGACCATAAATGACTTTCCAGCATACGCGAACTTGTCTGGGTGGAGCACTAAGGGGTATCTAGCATGTCCGATTTGTAATAAGGATGCATGTTCCCTACATTTGTCCAATGGGAATAAGATATGCTACATGTGCCATCGTCGTTTTTTACCGCCATCATATGGTTGGAAAAATCGGCAGAAGCATCTGTTTGATGGAAAAATTAAGCATAGATTGTCACCTCCATTGTTGTCTGGCAAAGACGTGTTGGCGCAATTGGCACTCATCCAACCAGAGAGGTTTGAGAAGATAACGGGTACTAAGAAGAGGAATCGTACTAATGTGGACTTAAATTGGATGAAGAAGAGCATATTTTTTAATTTGTCTTACTGGGAGACCCTTAAGTTGAGGCACAATTTGGATGTTATGCACATCGAGAAGAATATCTGTGATAATGTGCTGGGAACTTTAATGAACATTGAACGGAAGACGAAGAATACTGTTAAAGCCCGATTGGACTTGCAGGAGCTGGGAATAAGGAAAGAGTTGCACCTAATACGTAATGGTGATAAATATATAGTGCCTCCTGCACAATATACGTTATCATCCGCAGAGAGAATGAAGATTTGCGAGTGGTTTAAATCGGTGAAGTTCCCAGATGGATACGCATCGAATATATCTCGGTGTGTAAATGTTATAAATGAAAAAATATCCGGATTGAAGAGCCATGACTGCCATGTCCTTTTACAACGACTTCTTCCAGTTGCACTACGTGGATATCTCACCAATGACATATCGATTACATTGACTGAGTTGGGCTGCTTCTTTAGAGAATTATGTGTGAATATGTCGAATGTGGAAGTACTTGAAAAGCTCAAAAGGGATGTTGTCGTGATCCTCTGCAAGTTGGAACAGATTTTCCCTCCAGCTTTCTTTGATGTAATGGTCCATTTAGCTGTGCATTTGCCTCATGAGACAAAAATTGGCAGACCTGTCCAATACCGTTGGATGTATCTAATGGAAAGGTACATTTAATTTTATCAATTGTGTTATCTATCCATCCTAACTATTTTAATGTATAACTGATTAATTATCAAAATAGATATTTGCACACATTGAAGCAATATATGCGTAATAAAGCACGACCGGAAGGGTCAATTGCTGAGGCTTACGTTGATGCTGAATTTCTCACCTTCTGCTTTATGCATCTTGAAGATATTGAGACAAGGTTTAATCGTCAAGAGAAAAATTATGATAGATGTCTAGGGCAGCAACGAATTGGCCTTGCGGTGTTTAATCAGAATGTGCGGCCAATAGGTGCCCGTAAATATGAATGGTGTCCTCCTCAAGACTTGGAAAAAGCCTACTATACCGTGCTCAACAACTGCGATGAGACATTGCCATATTTTAATTATGTTTATCGAAATCATTGCAATACTATGTTAGTATACAAATGTAAGTTACATATAACATATCTCATCTTATGCAGTGAGCATATGATCAAGCTTCAGAGAGAACATGTATCAAGTTCTGATCTGGAGCAAAGACAACAAAATTTGTTTCCAAAGTGGTTCGGAAAACGTGTAAGAATAAGTTTTAATTAATTGTAATTGTATTAGTTAATGCATTTGTATTCAATTAATTTTGTACTTGTACTGAATTAATAGATAAAGCTATTACGCCACCAACAATCTCTTGAGGCGTACGATCAATTATATTCCTTGGCATGTGGTCTTGATCAAAGGATATCCCGCTACATCGGTTTAATTATTGATGGTGTTTGATTTTACACGAGGGAACGTGAGGTCAGTCGGCAAACACAGAATAGCGGGGTGTAATACCCCGACCCGAGAATGTCGGGTAATGTGACACGTATTACGAGGATACGAAAGATTAGTACAAAGATGATACATTTAAGAAAATAATTAATTTTAAAGTAATTAATTATTTTAATATAAGAAGTAAATTGTAACATACATATATATATAATTAAATGCAAAAATATATACTATATAAATATTTGTAACCTTAAAAATATATATATATAATTATACATGTATATATATATATATATGAGTGTGTGTATGCATGCATGCATGTCAAAATATGTGTATATGTGTAAATATTTCATAAGTGAAGTGGGGGCATTCTAATATCCAAAGTGCAATGAAGTGTGTGTGTCTTCAAATGTGTTGGTAATATAATATATATATATATACATATATATATGCTTATACAAAACAAAACCCAAGACACCACACACACATGCAACTGGCCAGGATGGCCTGCTCACCACTGCCCCAAAACAGTAAAAGAAAACTGAACATGGAAGCTGACACAAGTTAACCAAATTAGTGGGGAAATCAGAAAATGATCATGGTATACCTATGTACATATATACATATTATAGACACACACCTCCCTTCACTCACTCACGTAGAGAGGGAGAGAGAGATCTAAGAAGCAGAAAGGAGAGATAGAGTGAGAGCAACAGAGCAGGAACTGAAGGGGGGAGGTCTTGCAAAAACAGTCAAGTAAACAGGTAACATTTAGGGCCGTTTTTATTTCTGTATATTGTTCTTAGAAAGCATGCGAATATAGGACCTTAATCTATGTGGTATAAGCTTTAATCTGCAAGAAAAATGGTTAAAAAGCATGAAGAATCGACCGAGGAAACTGGAGTTACAGTAAGCAAGAAAAATTTTCTGAACCGTAGCATAGGTACAACTGGGTCTGAATCGAGCATTGCCAACTCAGGTTTGGCTTATAGGGCCCTCAACCAGACCCTTCCAGAGTCCCAAAAACCCATATCCGAGATCAAACCTCAAAAGAATTGACCTCCAAAAACCAACTTGCAAGTTACGGGTTTACAACCCAAACCCTTAAACTCTCATTTAAACCAACATCCATGAATAGGATTTGAATCCTCATGAAGAGGGGATCAAAATAAGCCCAACCTCACTAAAAATGGTGAAGAAATGAGCATGAACGAGCCACTTACAGTCAGGATTATCGCCCCTTTAACCGAGCAAATGAGTTCGATTCGAACTCTCAAACGAATGCCAAGTTGTTTAGTGATGTTGTAGGAAGGGTTTCCCATCAAAACAATGGGGATCGATTGAGGGAAAATTCTCGAAATAGAAAAAAATGGAAAACTGTAACTAGGGTTACAGTGGGGTCGAATGAGGAAGACGACGGTGAGCCAACTCGTGTCTTCTAACTCGGTGTGTCGACTCAACCACGTGTCACGCTAAGGGGCAACCACCGCATTATTGAAACTATGTCGTTTCAGTTAAAGGTTTTTAAAACCTGGATACGAGCTGTTTGGTTACACGGTTAAGGCCCAATTGATTTAAACCAATACGTGTTTTAAATAGCCCACACGCGGTTAACACCCTTGTCCACTGTTTGGCAAGAAATTAATAAGAAAAATATAAGGAATCGAAGTCCCTGGGGTTCGAACCCCTGACCCCCATGCGCCCACGCACGCCTTTTCCACTCGGCCACGCGTATGCGTGTGTCCATTTACGAACACGATATGTATATATATATATATTACAGTTAATTAAATCCGAAAATTTAAAGGGTGCAACCGCACCTGGTGAGATTCGAACGTGCGTGGTATGGGCAGGGAGATGGCACGCTGGCCAGCGTGCCATCCTATTCAACCTGTTCTATTATGTACAAAATAATATATATATATATATATTATGCTTAATCAAGATTAATTTAATTAAATGAAATTAATTAAATTAAATACTCCAAAAAGGGCCGTTGTCCAAAAATTACAAGTTATATATGTAACCCTACTATCTCGGACCCTCTGAGTCCATCGGTGAGGTCTGTGACATGAGATGAGGCCCCGAAAAATTTAAGACCCCTAAAAATGTCAAAATGACCAAATTGCCCTTCCCCCTAAACAAGTCAAACGAAGTCCAAATTAAATAAATACATAGTGTATCCTTACTATTTTAGATACTCTGAGACTGATGGTAGGGTCCATTTTACAAGACGGGACCCAAAAAAATAAAGACACGTAAAAGGATAAAATGACCAAATTACCCCTAGTACACCAAAAGCCAAATTAAACCAAGGAAAGTCTAAATTGACTTTCTTTGACATCCCGGACTCAATAATGGAGTCAAATTACGAAACGAAGTACAGAAAAATATGACACGTAAAACGATAATGACCATTCTACCCTTTTACATACAAGAGTCCGAATTAAATTCTACGAAAGCCTAAACTGACTTTCTTCGATGCTCCGGACTCAATGGTAGAGTCTATTCGACCAAAAGAAATGTCTAAAATAAAGATACATAAAATTTGATGAATAGCATCTGTTAGATGACTATAAAGTAAAGTAATGCCAAAGTACTAATCTACGGCATATACGAGGACATGACAACACATCAACCTTAGAATAAAAATTTCTAACTCATAAATTGATCTTAGGTGAATTATGGAAGAACAACGACCCAAGTACACAATCATGACCAAGGCCCAAAGGGCCAAGGACCCAAAGCAACAGGCCTTCATGCAAGAACTGTTGCATCGACAGAGAGTGATCGACAGATTTGTCAGGATAGCCAAGGCGACAGAGGTCGTCTCGGTAAGCCCCTTCATGTTCAAATCACCCACCAAGGCCATGGTGGCAGAGGCTAAAAAGAAGAAGGAGGAAAAAAGGAAATTGGAGGAGGAAAGAGAGAACACGGAAACCTTAGTCGAATGGCGTCGCAGGTAATATTATTATCATTAAGAACATGAGTTACTAGATCTGTAATATAGCTATAAGTCGGATAGGTATAAGAATTTAGGCTTTTCACAGTCTACACTTAGTGAGTTATGAAGTTGATTAAGTACATATGAAATTTATGAAATCTTCATAAATCTTGATAGGCTAAGGAAAGAGAAAGTTAAAGGGAAGGCGCCTCAGTAGAGCTAACCCTAAAGGACCGAGGTGAGTAATCTTGCATTTGAAGTGGAGGTTTTAACTCCACGGATTTCAACGGATGTTTTTAAGTTCAAATATTTACAGCATTGATATGTCAAATTCAGTATTCATGATTTCTGTTTTCTTAAATACTCTGCCATGACATGCTTCATGATTATTTACATATTATATCCGTAAATGTTTTCTTTTCAAAATAGTTAGCATGTCTGATTTTCCTCAACATCCTGAATTTGATTACTGCAAGTATTGAAGCATCACTGCAAGAGTTATACGTCACATGTTTTAAATACTCATGAAAGGCTTTTATATAAAATTCATATGACAAATGTTTTGCAAGATAAATAATAAGAACATAGGTAGTGTTGTGAGTTGTATGGAACTCAATGGGCCTATCATGTGCATTAACACATAGTCAGGATTTTGGGTCATACGGAACTCAATTGACCTGTCATGTGTAATGTCTGGTAGCAGGATCTAATCCCCCAAGCAAATGAGATATCTCCACGTATACGTAAAATGGGAGTCTGGTTCGAAACAGATTCCACCTAATTAGAGAGAAAATATGACAAACGATTTTGGAAATGGAAGCAGGTTTTATCCCCCATTTTCACTATACATGTTTACATGATTTTAAGTTACATGTTCTGAAATACACATACTCTTTTATGGAAATATATGTTCTAGCTTGAATACCTTGAATGTTTCAAAGCTACATATTTTAAGAATGCATGTTCTCTATGTTCAAGTATACGACCAATTGGTAGTTGAGTATTTTATAAACTCTCATATACGAAACCTCTACCAATTGAAAACCCATGACAGATGTAGGAATTACTCATTGGACTTTTCGAAGCTCACCCCACTCCCTAACATTTTTCAGGTGATGATCAAGGTTGGACACTTGCTCAATTTGGGGAGCAGTGAATGGCAACTCCAATAGGTCCTTGGAGATATTTTGGTAGTAGTAGGACCCATTATCAGTCAAACTTTTGTAATAGAAATTTTGGACAATGATGTACTTAAGCCCGAGGGGCACATGGATATGTACTATGTAGAACCTTTAGTTAATATTATTATGCTCTGATTATTATCTTTATGTGTACCGCTATGAAGAGTGGCAGTATCAGATGGATATGCGGCAGATGTTTTATTTTAAAAGAAAAGAAAAAAAAAGTTTTTCACGCTTCCGCAACCACAGGTCGCATCGCTGTCTGATATTGTTGCTTATGTATGAGCCTTGTCTCGAGGCCTTCGGGTCTCGGGGCGGAGTCGCAATCCGGTAATCCACACAGGGTGGGTTTCGGGTCGTGACACGGGGTTCTTGTTCAAGGAGATGGTGATGGAGGACAAACTGTAGAGTACTATGGTGTTTTACAAGACATCATACAGTTACATTATTGCTACGGTCATTTTGTGTATATTTTTAAATGTGATTGGTGGGATGTAAGTAATAAGAAGATTGGAATACAGATTGATAAGCACTTCATAAGTGTTAATACGTCACGTACGGCATTTAAAGATGATCCGTATGTTTTGGCATCGGTTGCAAAACAAGTTTTCTATTTGAAGGACGCAAAAATATGAGGTGATTGGCATGTTGTCCAAAAAATAAAAACTAGAAATGTTTATGATGTCCTAGAAGTTGGCGAGGGAGATGAAAAGTTGGAGAGGATTGAGGAGGCACTGCAAGAAGAGTCTCAAACTGCCCACGATGGTGTTGTCCGGCATGATCAGGAAGATGTTAGTTCGTATCGATTGAATAGAACTGATGTAGAACCAGTTCATGTCATAGCTTCCGACATCACCAATACCACACAATTAGATCCGAGGGATGCAACGTTCATTAATGATGATGATGATGAGGAAAGTGATTTTGATGATGAGACATTGATAGAGTATTGTACTGAGAATGAAGAAAATTCAAGTTCAGATGATGATACAAACTTAGATGAATAATTGTAATAGGTCTTACATATGATAAGATCAAGTGTAATGGATTTTCAATTTTATGATGTAATGGATTGTCAATTTTATGATGTAATGGATATTCAATTTTATGATGTAATGGATTGTAATTTTTATGATGTAATGGAATTTACTTTTAAACTTTCTTTTTAGATATGGTTGGACCACGCTCACGCAGACGCGCAGCCCTGGTGGACCCATCGACCCCTTCCCCTTCCTCTACAGGATCGACCAATCCTGCCATTAATGGTGTGGATAGTTCCACTTTGTATTAATGATTATATAAATATGGTACTAATTGTTTCTATTTTATTGTTTCTAAAGCTTCGGCCACCACCTCTAGACGAGGGTGCGGTAGGTCGAAGAATCGGAGTTTGCAGGCTCAGATGGAGGCAGCAAGGGGCTCGCGACTTTGGATTGAGCTACCTGAGGGCTTGCTAAAGCTCGTTGGTGGGTGGGCACAGCAGTTCACCACAAAGGTCGGCATCATTTGCCGACTACGCGCCCCACTCCATATTAGTGACTGGAGTCTCGTCACTCAAAGGAGCTACGGGATATTCATGCACATATCCTAGTATGTCTTTTATTATTGTGTTGAATTAAATTTTAACATTTCTAATGCCGTAATGTTTTGACAATGACATGCTTTACAGGAGAAGTTTGACATCGATCTCCACCTGCCTCACGTAGCGAAGGCAGTGGACCGTTACCTGGGAGTCCATTTCAGGGACTATCGACACCGTCTCCACATGCACTACGAGGTGGAGGTGGCAGTCGGAGAGAGACTCATGACAGACCCTATAGGGGGTGACGGTAGAGGATTGGATGTTACTGTATGACCGGTTCACAAGTGATGCATTCCAGGTAAAAATTGTCAAAAATTACTTTTGTTGTCTGGTTTAAATTAGTATCATTTACACTAACCTTCTTTGTTTTGGCCAAGTGTAGGAACTGAGCAGGAAGAATAGCGAGAGTACAAGCAAGCAAAAGGTGACCCACTGTGGTGGATCACATTCTTTTATACAGTATAGGCATGATATGGTAAGTTAATAAATGTATCAAGTTCTTATAGTATAATCTATTCATGAAATCAATCATCACAAGCTACTATTTATTTGCTCCATCGAGACCAGGACACCTGTAATACCTTGACCCGGGTCAGCATGTATACCGAGGTAAACCAGGTCGGGTAGAGTACCATTAGTTCTAACCGAGCTGTTAGGCTCCATAATTGATATCACATGTACTGTGCAACTTTAAGGACTAAAATGATATCAGTTATACGGTTAATACTGAACAACCCAGAACTATGCCTCGAGATGCGTGCATGCACGTATTTCTATGTATGCATCCGCACATACACATGCATAGCTTATGATATATAAGTGTATGTATATGTGCCCGAAAATTTATATATATGTATATATATAAATATAAATAGGTATATATACATATAGATATATATGTATAAATATACAAGTATTATATATGTATTGATACATGTATATATAGTATAAAGCTTGTATATATGTATTAAAAGAAAAGAAAAAGAAACAAAGAAAAAGGTGAAAGGGGCTGCCAAATACAGAAAGTGTGATATGTGTGTGTGTGTCTCGGTTAGTATGTGTGTGTGTATATAATATTATATATATATAAGCACACAAAATCTCTCAAGCCTTAAATGCAATATTGCATTTGGTAGAAAGAGATCATACCTAGGCCATAGAAGGAGGCGCTAGGTGGAGGAGAAACTGAGAGAGAAAAGAGAGAGAGAGAGAGAGAGAGGGTAGAGAGAGAAAGTGTCGGTGGGAGTGTGGGTGTGTATATGAAGGGTATTGGGAAGTAAACCAAAGAGAAAGAAATCAAGAGAAGAAGCTAGAAGGGGACCAAGAAGGATACAGAAGTGGAGAGAGGGTGTTACACCAAGAGAAATCAGAAATTATAGGTGAGTAATTGTTTCTGTTTTGAAAATTTCTAGCATGATTCGTAGCATTTAAATTATAGGGCTGTCTTGAGCATGAAATGAGGGTTTAAATGCAAAAAGAATCAAGGAAAATGGTTGAGAAATCAAAGAGAAAACCCTAGTTGCAGGTTTCAGGTAGCCATGATTTTCCTTAGTATTTCATGCATGAAATCTAACTTAAACCACTTAGAAATGATCCAATTTAGTGCAGAAAATAGTTAGAAAAGAAAGGGGGGAAAAACAGTGAAGAAATGAGTAAGAAATGAGAAAAATTCCTCTCACCAGAAAATCGAGATCTCGTCGGAACAGCCACTGTCATGGTTTGTTCGACGGCCAAAATCCACCCAAATCCCATTTTGGAAATTTGATATGGAACCCTCATAGTCTATAGGTTCGAATCCCATCGAAATGGTGCAAAAATATAGTCGGAAACAGTCGCCGTCGCCGGAAGGGATGCCGGAACCCTACCGCACATCCACCGGAGAAGAAGGGACTGTATGGGTCTGGATTCGGGTCACAGGTTGGACCCGGGTCGGGACCCGACCGCAATAGAAAGGGCTATACACAAAACGGCGCAGTTTTGAGTTAAATTAAAAAGTTTTAAAATCAAATTGGGAGTGTTTGGTTACACGTGTAAGAAATTGAAATTCAAATTGAAATCAGAATAGGGATATCCTATCCCTATTCTACCCCTGTACACTGTTTGGTTATTCCTATTTGGAATAAGATTTTCAGAAATTACAAATTGACCTAGAAAGTTACAGAAGTTGCAAACTGACACCCCAACTGTTAATAATTGTGATTTGACCCCCAGAATAAAATATTAATTAAATATTAATATATTTAATTAATTTAAATAATAAAAAATTACGAAAATGCCCCTGAGTCAAAAAGTAGTCAAACGGACTCCAATTAAAATAAATGAATAGTAAATTTTTACTATTTCGAGCATTCCGGACTCATCCGTGGGGTCTGATTTACGAAAAGAGGTCCCGAGAAGTAAGAACCATAAATGTATAAATGACCATTTTACTCTTTCCAGTAACAACGTCCAAATTAAACGTATGAATAGTGTATTTCAACTATCTCGGACATTCTAAGACCAATGGTGAGGTCCGTTTAGCAAGACAAGGTCCCAAAAGATAAAAATACCCAAAAAAGTACAAAATAACCATTTTGCCCTTTTTAGTGCAGAAGCCCAAATTGAATTCCGCAAAAGCCTAAATCAACTTTGTTTGACATTCCGGATTCAATATTAAAGTCTATTCAAGTAAAAGAAATACCAATAGTAAAGAGACATAAAATTTGATGAATAGCATAACTTGAGTAGCAGTAGACTAAAACGTATTTCATGAATTTTAGGGACACGAGAAGGCAAAGAGAAGGCAGTCTGAATCCTTCTAGTTCATAGACAGTGAGAGGTAAGCAAAATCCGATATCTGCATGTGTTACATTTCACAGCCATGTCATCGTTCTTGTATTATATTGCCTATTGTACTCCGTACATACATACCAGTGTTTATTTAGCCACATTGATATTGCCCAATCATGTGGGATACAGTTATTGACTTCTATATATATCTCGATCATGATTGTACACTTGTGCACAAATTTCTTTATGTACACTTGTACCTAGGGCCGTAAGGGCCAAACAGTTTTATTCGAAGTAGTCTAGTAACCATAGCCTCAAAAACTATTGTTACGTCAGATTGCCTAGAACCAGTTATGATTCTACCATACTCTTCGTGGAATATAGCATGATCCCGATATATTATTAGTGCCAGATTTGTGCTCAGTCACATCTCCATCTGATGCTATTTATGACCTTCGGGTCCAGGTTTCGAGTGGAACATTTACTACGTCGCTATGCGAGGCATTGGACGTACAGTCACAATGTACACAGAGCAGTATTCATACAGCCCGAGCGGATCCGAATACTAGCTCAGGGGGTAGCCGGACCCCACCAGCACTAGTGCATCTCAGTTTTAGTCGATATCACTATCTTTTATTGTTGATATTCATAGTTTGATCATGTTATATTCTTATCGAATGATCATGAGATTTTACAGCTTTCAGTACAGTGCTTACATTTCATACTTGATATAGCTCATGACTGTAGCAGTATGACATTGTTAGCATAGCAGTTCATTTCCTTATCATTTGACTTCCATCATCTGATATTGAGTTATATATTCATTGACTGGCTAGCATTCTTTATACCCTTGTACACATGGCAGAGTAAAGGACTACTTACTGAGTTTTCATAGCTCATCAGATACTACACATCATTTTGTAGGCACAAATCACGAGAACAGACCGTAGAGTCTGACAGCTAGAGGGTAGACATTTATTTTTGAAGTTGCAATGTAATACTTAGTACAAACAGTCTTATAGCTCTCCCATGTTATCCACGTCTTGGGGATGAACAGTTGTATTAAGAAATTTTGTATTCCGCATTTTGTAAACATTATATGTATCACATGCAACTTTTAATTATTTAATTCCGCATTTTAAATTGTTGCATGTTAGTAGCACTAATTTTGTAACAAGTTGAGACCCGTGGTTCGACAAGCAGCGTCGGATCGGGTGCACGACACAAGATCCGCATAGGGTGGGTCTCGGGTCGTGACAACACTGGTGCACCACCCAACCCCATTGATTTGTGGCACAGGACGCACTACAACCCCAATAAGGGTTGGGCTAGGCCTGAAGCATAGCGGATTTATGTAAGTTTTTATGTAACTTGCCACAGTATTACTAATTTAATATTAATCTAAAGTTATAAAATTAATAACATATATTTATGTTTTTATAGGAGGAGATGGTCCGTTTGCGTGCTCAGCCGATAGCTGAGGGTCAAGATCCGCCGATCAATGACCAGATATGGGAAACTATTTTGGGCAAGACGCGTGGCTATGTACGTAGCTTAGGGACTAGGATGGCGCTGACGACATCGTCCTTTGAGAGTGATGCTAAGGCACACGCAGCCATTGAGGCAGTTCAACAAGAGAATACAGAGCTGCAGTAGCAAGTAAATATCCTCGAGGAACGATATTCCCAACTAGAGGCTCTTGTGCAGACGATGCTCAGCCAACAGCGTGACTCTTCACAACTTTGGTAAGTTTTTAAAATTCTATACTTTGGTGGATTTATTATTTATATAAAATGTTATGTAAACCCTATCACACACCTCACAAATGATAAAATAGACTTGCACCAACATACGGCACTCGGTTCAGATGCCCGGTTTGAAACTTATGCAAGTTTCAACTCCAAAAAAGCCCATTTTGGGGTTTTGACAGACCAAAATGTCAATTATCGGCCTAACTACACCAAAACCCCATCAGAAACCTCACAAATTATAAATAGACTTGCACAAACTTACGGCACTCGGTTCGGATGCCTGGTTTGAAACTTATGCAAGTTTCAACTCTAAAAAGGCCCATTTTGGGGTTTTAACAGACCAAAATGTCAGATATCGGCCTAACTACATAGAAACCACATCACACACCTCACAAATGATAAAATAGACTTGCACGAACTTACGGCACTCGGTTCAGATGCTCGGTTTGAAACTAATGCAAGTTTTAGCTTCAAAAAGGCTCATTTTGGGGTTTTGACAGACCAAAATGCTGGATATCGGCCTAACTACACTGAAACCCCATCACACACCTCACAAATGATAAAATAGACTTGCACGAACTTACAGCACTCGGTTCGGATGCCCAGTTTGAAACTTATGCAAGTTTCAGCTTCAAAAAGGCCCATTTTGGGGTTTTGACAGACTAAAATGCCGGATATCGGCCTAACTACACTGAAAGCCCATCACACACCTCACAAATGATAAAATAAACTTACGCTACTTTATGTCGTTCTTACTATTTATGCATGCAAAAAAAAAAAAAAACTATTCACATTCTATGTTCATATATATATATATATATATTTAATAATTGTTCTAATCTATATTATTTGATCTTTATTTCAGATTGATCGGGATTATTGCCGCGCCATTTTATGTTTTGCATCGAAACTTGTTATTTTTATTTGTTATTTTTTTCCTTTCATGGACATCTATAGTTACATTTTGGAGATAATTTTTAATTTTTCTATTTATTGTCAAATTGTACTTTTACAAATGTACATAATTAGTTTAATATATGAATTTATTTTTCTTTTTTAATATATTCATTTCAGAATGCTTGGATTTTATTGTATATCAGGATGGATGATTGATATAGATTTAAACAGGAATAAAAGAACAAATAAAACAAAGCAAATATGTTTTTTTTTTTAAAAAAAAAACTTTTAGCGACGTACACTGAGCGTCGCTAAAAGTAAGAATTCAATTTAAATATACACTATTAGCGATGCACACTGAGTGTCGCTAAAAGGCACTATTAGCGACGCACAGTGGGGCGTCGCTGAAAACAACTATTAGCAACGCCCTGTGTGTCACTAATAGTGGCTTTTAGCGACGCCCTACTGTGCGTCGCTAATAGTGCCTTTTAGCGACGCTCAGTGTACATCGCTAATAGTGGTTTTTAGCGACGCACACTGCGTCCTTGTGTAGTATTTGCGACGCTTGTACCCAAATATTGGCGACGCATAGTGGGCGTGGCTAATAGTCACCTTCAGCGACACCAAAGGGTTCGTTTGTCGCCAATACTATTAGCGACCTGACTATTTGTGACACCTTAGCAATGCATGTTTGTGCATCGCAAAAGACCTTTAACGACGCTTAAGGCCACTATTAGCGATGCACACGTGCGTCGCTAATAGTGCCTTTTGTTGTAGTGATTATAGTTGGACTAATATTCTAGTAAGAGTTAGTTTTTTAATTATAGTTAAATAAGATATACTAGTTTGTATGAGATTAATGTCCTAATCAATATAGGACTTAGAGTCAATGTTATATATATGTGGGGGGGGGTCTTTGTCACATTAAGTTGTGAGCCACAAAAATAATAGAAAAATATGGTAAGTGGTGGAAAAAATATAGAGATGATAGAATACAATGGGTTGAATAGATGTGAGGTGAGATTGTTACAACAATAGGCATGAAGGTCTTGTTGTGAAAGTGGGTAGCCATGTGAGTTTTCTTCAATAAAAGTTCACTTTACTTTTTCTCTTATTTTTTTTTTTTTGTTCAATTATTGGTATTAGAGCGATTTTACATCTGACATTTAGTGTCAAAGCAATTTTATATCATATATTTGGTATCAGAATCAGTTACGATCTTGGAGTAACTTATTAGAGCCAAGTTCGATCTTGGGAGAGCCACTTACGATCTTGGGGGTAATTTATCAGGGTCTTGTCTCGATCTTGGGAAGCTGCAGAAAACCAAAGTTTGGTCTCATTTTTGGATTATTGCAGAGAATTGTAGTTCTTGTTTTACTTAAGATTGCGATCTTGAATGGTTTGTTGAAGAGCTGTTCGATTGAAATTCGATGGCAGTTTGAATAAAAAAATAAAGATATTGCAGTGGTACAAATACTTGTGAAGCAAAAAAAAGAAATTCTAGTTTAATCGATAGGGATGCCTGCTTGATCAAATTGAAGGAAAAAAAAGGGGACGTTGAGATCAATTTTTTGGACAAATTTAGATACATGATTTAAATAAATATTTGATTTGAAATTATGGAGAAAGTTTTTGTTAATAGACAAAAGTTCGAGATTTTAAGAATATGTGGTCAAAATATTGATGAGTGGTTACATCGTGTTACACTCTATCTTAATGCTTGCAATGTATTTAATGTATTAGATATTGCATTGAAGCGGTTATCAAAAGAACTTTATGAGAAAAAAGTTAAATGGTTCTACCTGATAATAAGGAAGACAATACCATTGACCACATTGGAATACTTTTGTTTGCACACAAAACTATCCACCATCACATATGTTTTGGTTTGATCTTATTTCGGCATATAAAAATAAATTGCAGAATGGTTATGAGCTTCCCATAAACAGATAATGGGTAGTTGATTTTGAAAGAAATAAGTTTGACGAAAATAAAAAGATTGATGGTTCAAAATTGTTTTTAGAATTCATTTCAATTTGGGATAATTCTTATAATGTGTTGAATTTAGATTCATATGATATTAACTGTTTCATCAATATTTCTGAGAAAGAAAATATTAATTGTGAGGAAAAAAATATTTTAGAAGTTGAAGAAGATGAAAATAATTGTTAGAAATTGCTTTTAGTGAATTGTGAGATGTTGAAGAAATATTTTAGCCTACTCAGTTTGAGAATTTAATTATTGAAAAAGAAGAGAATTTTGCATGTTGTGGTATTGATGCAGTTGAAGATTTTGAAAATTCTGACCTTGCTACTTTGTTTGATTTGCCAAGCACTTTAGAATCAAAACATAATGAGATTGAAGAACGTTCCAATCCAGAGTTTGTTAATTTTATTGGTATTGAGAATTTTATTATTCGAGGCCATGTTGATTTTGTGAAGACAAAATTTTTAAAGTTTCAAGAATTTTTGAGAATTAAGAATCTCATGTTGTCTGAAATTTATGATTTCATCAGCATTAATAAATTCTTGTCATACTACAATATTGGTTTGGATCCTAATAATTTTATTGGTGCAAATTTTGTTCGAAAGAAAGATTTTGGTATTCTAAAATATTGGCAGGCTTTGCATCATTATGATGATAAAATTATTGGCACGGATAATTGTTTTATTAATTTTGATTTTGAATGGATGAACATGAATTTTTTCTTAGATCGTGCTAAACAAATTGAAAAGTTGTATGTCAAGTACAAAATTCGACCACATCCCCATGTGAAGATGAAGACAGATGATTGTTCCAGATTGTTGTTGCAAAAGCTTCTTACAGTAACAGAAATTGTTTTGAAGATTCTTGCTCATGAAGGTGTTGGTGAAGCTACTTTGGCGAGCTTGGTTTAAAGGAGGCATTGTTGGCCAATTAAACGAAGTCTATAAATTTTAGGAAGTTTCTTAATTCGGTTTCTTTAGTCCTAACAATTTTTGGAGTCTTTTTGAGTTGTCCTAATTGTAATTGGACTAATATTCTAATGAGAGCTAGTTTTTTTAATTATAGTTAAATAAGATATACTAGTTTGTATGAGATTAGATGTCATAATCAATATAGGACTTAGAGTTAATATTATATATATATATATGTATGTCTCTGTCACATTGAGTTGTGAGTTACAAAAATAATAGAAAAGTGTGGTTAGTGGTGACAAAATATAGAGATGGTAGAATACAGTTGGCTAAATAGATATAATGTGAGATTGTCACAACAATAGGCGTGAGCGTCTTGTTACGAGAGTGGGTTGCTATATGAGTTGTTTTCAATAAAGTTTACTTTACTTCTCTTATTTATTTTCAATAATTAGTATAATTATTGGTATTAGAATAATTTTATATCTTATATTTTACATCTTACATATAATACACTTAGCTAACACGTTATCGAGTGATAGGCTAATATATACAATTTTTCAACAAGTGATGTGCTTATGGGAATAATATATATATATATATATATATGTATGTATATATGTATGTATGTGTGGTCAAATCAAATCTCAGAGACTATATGAGAATCGAGGGATTCTCATATCTTACTAGAAAATGGATACTGGTTTCTTAGACTTAATTAGATGAGATAATAAGCAATATTTAATTATGCTGTGCAGTTTGTGGGTGTTCTGTCTTCACATTATCATTAAACATGACACACTTCTTACTAAACCAAGTAAAATTTTTTATTTTTATTTTTTAAAAACATTAACAATACATGTGTCCCAACTAAAAATATATCTTCAATTTTACAATTGTTTAGGTATGTAATCATATAAATATTATTTGATTATTTATTTTTAATTAAAAATAAATATTAAATGTGCATTATGTACGTAATAATTTATGATTGAGATACTTACCCAATTAAGAGAAGATACTTCATGCTTACTTTGGAGTTAAATAATGTCCAAAAGATAATAAAATAAACCAATAAAATCATCGTCTTATAAATATGTTGATCCATGTGACAGAAGATTATTATCAATATTTTTTTTTTTAGCTCTCAAGAAAAGTAAAGTAATTTTCCATATAGAGCTTATTCTGAAAGGAATAATGCTATACTTCTCAAAATTTTATTTCAAATTTTATTTCAAATTATGTGACAATAATGTGTGAGGTGAATTTAGGCTATTAACTAATAAATAAAATTTAATTAATTATTTCACATTATTCACTAAGATAATCTCAAATTATTTATGTAATCAATTAATCAGATTACTTAGATAAGAATTGTAGAACTTATAAAGAGTATGATTGCTAAGAGTTATTTTACTAGTAAGTTAGTTACCACATTGGCCATTCAGAAAAAATGACTATCATATTAAAATGGGTAAATACACTAACATTTTTTGAGATTTTTGAAATGACACTGATCTTTCTTTATATTTTTGAAATTATACTTACTTCTCTTATTTTTACTAACAAACTACAAACGCCCATTTCAGTCAATTTGTTTTTTTCAAAATGACAAAACATTTCTATTTTGACCAATTTTTTTAAAACTTTTTTTAAAGATTTTTTTATTTCATATAAAAAATAAATTTAAGGTAAATAATTTATTTTTATTTTATATACAAAATTTTAAGGTTTTAATCAATATATATTTGAAAATGAAAAACATCAAAAAAATTTGGTTAAACTTGAAAAAATATTTAAAAAAAAAAAAAGAAGAGACAATTTTGTCATTTTGATAAACAAAATGAGATTGTAAAACGGTATTTTTAGTTTGTCAGGTAAAGTAGAAAATGTTAGTATAATTTCAAAAATCTTAGTAGAGCTCAGTGTAATTTATTGTAGTAAAAAGTATATTTAAAATCGTGAATGTAGTCATTTAAAAAAAACTTAGAATAATCAGGTAAGAAAAAAATATAATAGAGTGGATGATCCGAAAGAAATAAAGAAGGTGAATTTTTATCATTTTCAGAATTTGTTCCGTAGAAGATTGGGTTTTTAGGCGTAAGTTTGTCTCTTGGGCGTTTCAAAATTGAAGCAGTAGATAACTTCAAGTTAGTGGCAGATTTCTCAGAATCAGAAGTTTTAGAAGCAATCAATAGTTGCAATGGAAACAAAGTACCGGGCCTGATGGGTTTAATCTTCTTACTAATCTTCTTTGTATTAAGAAGAGTTTTGGATTCATGAAGAGAGATATTATGGAATTTTTTTAAAGAATTTCACTCTAATGGCAGATTGGTCAAAAATATTAATGCGTCTTTTATCACTCTGATGTCGAAAAAGTCTAACCTAGATGGTCTTGGGGATTATAGACCTATCAATTTGGTTGGTTGTGTTAATAAAATTTTGGCCAAGGTATTAGCTAAGAGACTGAGTTTGGTTCTACCAAAGATAGTTTGAGAGGTATAGTCTGCTTTTATGGGTGGCAGGATTATTCAATATGGTGTTTCGATTTCAAAAGAGGCGATTGACGAGTGGAAGAGAAGGAAAAAGAAGGGGCTTATTATAAAACTAGATTTCGAAAAAGCTTATGATAGGCTTTGTTGGAATTATTTGTTTAATATTGTTAGTTTTTGAGTTTGGATCAATTCATATGTGAATAATATTGTTAGTTTTTGAGTAGAGAATGGGTCTTGACCCATTTAAGTGGTTGATAGGATAAGTTCTTATCTTAATTCAAATACGTCTCTATCATGTGTTGATAAAAATCAGTATTTTGAATCCTAACAAAATTCTATATGTATCTAAAATAAATACGCAGATATGTGGTCTGCGTAATGTGATTGTGAGAAATAGTACACTTTCTCTCTCTAGTATTTCCTCTCTGGTGGCTTTGAAACATGAAGATTGAAGGGATAACTCTAGTAGTCAACCCTGCGTAACTTTCTAAATTTGGGGACATACACGAAAGCCATACTTCAACGTTTGGCTCGTAACAACAAGCAATATACGATCTACGGGTATCTTTCGCAATCAGGTATGACTTAACCCGTATACATGCTATGTGTATTGAATGTTTACATTGGTATCCAAGCCATAAGCTTGTGTTCGCTGATATATGTGTTGTATGCATGGGTATTTATTAAAAAAACAAATCATGTATTTAACCCACACGACTGATTTTTAAAAGATTATTATAAGAACACATTTTGAACAATCCGCCACGGTGGATGTGTTCTTTATAGTTCCAGTGTGTAGCCCTTAAAATTTCATGACAATCTACAGTTAAATCTGTGAGAGATCTAAGTTTAAAGTTCTGATTTTTCAAGAAAACACAACTTTAATATAAAATTTTGAATTTTAATTCGATTTGTAAAACCTTGATTATTATGCATGAAATTTATATTGAATTGTTCCTTGTCACGAGAGCTTTCCAATGATATATGGCACACAATGTTTCGTTGAAAAATGAATGAGATATAAGGTCTCAAAGTTTGATAGCAGTCATGACTAAACCTTATTTTTGGAAAAGAAGAATTGCAGAGAATGCAACCCCTATTCTCGGTGGGGCACATGAGAGCACGTATATCATCTTCCAGGACCTATTTTTTGACACCTCCAGAGAGTGAGCCTCTCCCATCCACTGTAGGCCCTAAAAATATATTTTGTGTAGTTTTTGGACTTTTGGAGGTATTTTACAATTAATTTATAGTCCGAAAAAATATTGCACGTGTTGGCGCATGAGGCATGTTTTGGCTATATTTGTTTGACACCTCTGGAGAGTGAGGCTTCTCCACACTATGTAGATCCTAAATATATTTTTTATGTAATTTTTTAGCTTATGGAAATTAATATTTTATCCAAAACAAAAGTGTTAAAAATATGATTAAATAATTTTTTTAAAAATTCTATTAAGCTATATTATTGTTCATAAATATAAAATAATATTGTGTACACTATTATGAGCCTCAAATAATTTTGGGTGAAATTTTACCTATTTTTGATAATTTTTGGGCTTTAAAAATTTGTTTTTTAAAGCAAAAATTGAATTAAAAATTATAGACAAATTATTTTTAATTTTGGAAAATTCATGTAAAAGGTCTGGACACGAGGAATAAATATTTTAATGCATGGATCATTTATTGGGTTTGTGTGCTGTGAATTTGTTTCATTATTACATCTTGATTATTTGGTTTTGTGACTTATGGCTAACTACCTAAGGTGGTAAGTTGAGCCCATTCATTCTCTTATTTAATTACCCTTAGATGTGAGCATGATTGAATGAATTTTAAATTGACAATTTTGAATGAGCTTATGTTTACTTGTTTTATTGTTAAGGTTGTCCTCATGTATATGTGCAAATAGGCATCCCCATTTTGGCTTATAGAAGATCAAATGTATAGGATTCTTTTCATATGATGTATTATGAGCAGAGAGTTTTTTGAAGCCACCATTTAAGGGGATAAATTTCTTGTTTACGCAATAATACATAAGAATTACCTTAGCATAGGCTTCAAAATTATCAATTGGGATCTATTTGGGAGCCCCTGCCCCCACTTTGTTTTATGGCATAATATTTATTTATGTAATAGATATAATCATGTGGATTAAATTGAAAGAGGATTATGGTCCTCCCAATATAAAATTTGTTTAAGAATCAATTGAAAAATATATTCCTAAACAATAATGATGGGATTTGATTACTAGCAATAGCAGACTTTTGGTTCTAAAGTTATGGTAAAGAATAATATTTTTAAAATTAATTTTTGAGAACAAATTAAAGATGTACAAATAATAACTAACGTCAACCCTTGCGCAAAATTGAATGTAGAAAAATGGCAAGAAAAAAGTGTAGTAGCTGACTTGAGAAAAGGTGAAAAGCTAGTGGGGACCAACTATGATATATGGCAACAAAAAACTCAATACCTTCTGAATGAGCAAGAGCTCCTAGAAACATTGACCAGTTCCATGATCCGACCCAAGAAGGGCACTACGGCCCAACACCATCGTGACCTTGAGACCTATTAGACTTGGTTCAAAAAGGATTGTGGTGCGTGCTTTACTGTGCTAAGCAGCATACACAACGACCTTATTAGAGAGTATGAGACTTTCTAAACAGCTAAGGAGATGTGGGACTAACTTAAGTTTGAGTTTAGTGGTACATCTACTATGAGACTAAGGAGTCTTATTTTGAAGTTCGAGGTGTACCGTAAGGATCCCAAGCATACGATGACTGAACATCTTAGGGTGATTTCCGATATGATTCGTAATTTGAGAACTGTTGGGAATATCCTTATAGATGAGTAACAAGTGCAAGTTGTGATAAGGTCATTACCAGATTCATGGTATCAGATGAAATAGATTATGACCCACAATGAGAATATCAAAGACTTCAATGATATTTCGCGCCATTGTGAGCTAGAAGCGGAGCACTAAGAGGCGACCAAGACTAGCACGCTTGTTGCCCAGGGTGGCAGATGCCAGAACAGTGGGTTAAAACGTAAAGCAAGTGGCAAATCTAGGCAGAATGGTGCAAAGGCACCTAAGATGGGAAATGACACCAAGCGCTGCAAAGGCAAGCATGATGGAAAAAAAAATGACCAGAGTAAAGTGCTACAACTGCCAAAAGATGGGTCACTTTGCTCATGATTGCACTGAGCCAAAGAAGGTATCTTCTAAACCAAACAATCTCTACATTTGTGTCTGTTCACATATACTTGTTACTAATATTGTCTCTCATTGGATTGCAAACACCAGAGCAACAAAACATGTGACTCGAGATAGATCGGAGTTCGTAGATTGTCATAGAGTTCCAAATAATTCCCATTGTGTGTATATGAGAAATGGTACATGTGAAGAAGCATTAGGAGTAGGGTCATATCAACTCCAACTGTGCACTGGGCACACATTTCTTCTACATGATGTACTATACGTACCAGAAATTCAGCATAATTTACTTTAAGTTACTGCACTTATGGATTTTTGTTATGTTTTTTCTTTTGGTAGTGGTAGAATGGATATTTTATTAGATGGTATTATTTTTGGACATGGTTCTTTAATGAATAATTTCTTATGTTTAGATTTAATTGCTAATGCTAATAAGAATATAGATTCTGTTACTTGGCATGTTAGACTTAGGCATATAAGACGTGATAGGATGACCTAATTAGCTAGAGAAGGCCTTTTGGGTTCACTCGCTAAGATTGAACTACCTATATGCGAGTCATGTTTGGCTGGAAAAGCATGTAGAAAGCCTTTTGGTAAGGCTGCTAGAGCTACTCAACCGCATGAGTTAGTTCACTCAGACATTTGTGAGCCTATGAATGCAAATGCACGTCATAGGGCCTCATATTTCTTCACTTTTATAGATGACTACACGCAATATGGATATGTCTATTTGATAAAGGCTTTGGATTGTTTCAAATGCTTTGTAGCGGAGGTTGAGAATCAGAAAGAAAAGAGTTTAAAAGCTCTTCAAACAAACGAAAGACGCGAATATTTATCTGATCAGTTTAAGGAACTATGTGAGGAAAAAGGGATACGTAGACAATTGACTATTCCACAAACTCCGCAACAAAATGGTGTTGTAAAAAGAAGGAATAGAACTTTACTAGATATGGTTCAGTGTATGAAGGCACAAACTAACCTCTTAATTTCTTTTTGGGGGGATGTTATTTTGACTGCAGCCTATATCCTAAACCGTATGCCTTCATAATCGATTTCTTCCACTCCCTATGAATCTTGGAAAGACGAATAGCCCAATTTGGAGCATTTGCGCCCATGGAGATCTGTAGGTTATGTTCACGATGCATCCCATAAGTATGGGAAGCTGGGCCCTAGAGCTAGGAAACATATCTTTATAAGATATTCTGAGAGCTCAAAATACTACGTTATGTACGGTGAACATCCTGATGAAGGAAGAACTAAAAAAGAGTTAGGAAATATGGATTTCATTAGGAATGATTTCCCTAGCATGGGTGATACAAAGGAGAGTCTTGACCTCTATGAGTTGGAGGAAACTAAAGATATCTTACCATTTTCAAGAGATGGTGCTGAATTAGTTCCTTATCCAATAATTATTGAAGATAGTGGGAGTGATTTTCAGCCTAGTGGGAGTGAGCAACCACTAGAAACTCAAGATTCTCAAGTGATTTAGAAGAAGTGCTTTCCTCACATGCTAAGAATGAATGGATGGTTGAATGTAGGATGAGATGAGCTCATGACGAAGAACAAGGTCTAGGAGTTAGTTGACCTTTCGTCAGGGAATAAGACCATTGGAAACAAATGGATCTTGAAAAAGCCATGACATGCCCTAGGCAGTAGGTGAGCACGTCAAACGCGTAAACACGCGCGGGCTTACGGAATGGTGCACGGGCGTGGCTACTGGTCTGTTGGGCTACTGGTCTACTGTTCATTGCTATAGTATTCCAGTAGTTAAAATTCTACAGTACCAAAATTCCAACCTTTGTCCAAAATTCTTGGTTTTGACATTTTTATACCAATTTCAATTTATTTCATCACCAAACTTGTTATGGGACCCTATAACATGTAAAATGACCATTTTACCCTTTTTCCCTTATTTTTTGACTTCAAATAATTTTTGGACTAATTTGCCCCTATTTTTCATTTCTTTACCTTTCTTTTTCTTCTTAAGTCATTTACTCCCCTAGTTAGAAAATCTAGGCATGCTCTCCCACACCACTCAATCTAGTTGCTATTTTTGAAAATTTTCACCATAGTCTCCTTTGTTCATTAATCTATTTTCCTCATCCCATTCTTCCTCATCATCCTCCTCAACACCAACATAACACCTAATGGAACAATTATTTATACATTTTTTGTAATTCTAACATTCACAAGCATATTTTAAAAACAAGTAACTACATGGAGCTTCATGCTCCACATTTACACTCAATACTCAATTATATACAATCCAACATAAAATTAAGTTCATAACTTACACAAGGTCTAAACTTTAAATAATAAATAAACTTCATGAGAATTATGCCCTTACGTACAAAATATAGCCCTTAGGCCAAATATACTTCAAAATCCATTTTCCTTTTCCATGCTCCTAGACTTTTTCAAGTCTCAAGTGCTGAGAGTCTCATCTGAAATATGTAATCCCTTATAGGGTAAGCACGACGGCTTGTATGACATAATGCTAATATAAAGAATAAAGGTAAGGCGTGGCATGTACAAAGTGAACATTTGTAAGCTATAAACCTTCCAATTCATCAATGCAATGCAATGGCAATATGCATGACACACACATTCAATTGTATGCCACACCCATTTCTCGCTTCACGGTCCTTCCTCGTTGGGACGTAAGTACCATTCGTATGTCTCGCTTCACGGTCCATCCTCATTGGAACGCGAGGACCATGGCCAATTTTGAGTTTTTCACCGTAGGATCTATACCCTCATAATGCATAGCACCAAAGTGCTCAACACATGCTATGTTTCCAAAGATTCTAGTATGCCAAGATGCCTTGATTTTTCTATACAATTTCAATGAGGCATTTTATCAAACACATAGGGTGTGCCTTAAATTATACATCATGCATTAAGCAAATCATAACTTTCAAACTACAATACTTTGTCTCCATGAACATAGGCTATAATCCAATCAATTATACATATAATCATGTTACATGTTCACAACTTTACCAAATTCTCAAAGAATGCACAAGTACACAAAGTACCAATACATTGAGCAAACCATAAATTGCAAACTATAAGACTTTGCCTACATGAACATAAGCTATAATGAAATGAATTATACATATATTTATGTTACATGTTCATCACTTTACCAAATTCTCAAAGAATACATAAGTACACAAAGTACCAACCCTAGGTTTTCAAAGCAACTATATGCAAGGTGGTTTGCTAACAACAAGTAAGAATGTAGGTTATACAATCAACTTAGAAAAACATTATTAAACTTAACTCTATTCTTTATTTAACAAAATATTATACCTAAAAGGGTTTTTCTCAAACCTTGGGAGTTATGTTCACTTTAACGCCAAACCAATTGGTAGGATTGTAGCCCTTGTGGTAGGGAACAACTTCCTAGAAGGAAGCCTTGAGAGATTCTAAGGCTAGAGATGAGTTTTGGAAGGTAGAAAGTTGGAAAACCTAGGTTTCACTTATGGTTTCTCTCCATGCACGACCTTCAGCTCTTTCTCCAGCAATTTCTGAATAATTTTCATCCCAAGTGTCCTATTTGTACTAAAGGGCCAAGGAGGTGATAAGACCCTTTTGCCTTTAATGAGCCGTAGGACCCCGTTACACTACAACCTGTCCCGAAATGCCTCAAATCAATATTCTTCTTTAACCAAAGTTCTTAAAATTATTTTAAATCATATTTTTCTAAAAAATTTATTTTCGCCTGTTGGCAGGTGCGGCCGGGTCCACCTGGGATGCCCTTTTGGGTCAATTTTTTAAACTATTTCTGATTTTGCTCAAATTCTCACAGGAGGTTTATTTTAACATTCTAAGCATATTTACCTTCTATGGTGTACTCAAATTATGCTTCTAAATATGACTTATGTCTAAATAATACATGTACAATACCCTACTAGCAATTAGTGCTTAAATAGTGTCCTACTGGCAAAACAAAAAATTTATCCTAATTTTTTAGATCTTTACATGACCTATTTAAGTAGCTGATAGGATAAGTTCCTATCCTAATCAAATACGTCTCTATCATGTGTTGATAGAGATCAACATTTTGAATCCTAACAAAATTTTATATATATCTAAAATAAATACGTAGATATGTGGTCTGCGTAATGTGGTTGTGAGATATAGTACACTTTCTCTCTCTAGTATTTCCTCTCTGGTGGGTTTGGAATGTGAAGATTGAAGGGGTAACTCTAGTAGCCAACCCTGCGTAACTTCTCAAAACTTAGGGACAGACACGAAAGCTAGAATTCAAGATTTGGCTCATAACAACAAGTAATATACAATTTGCGAGTATCTTTCACAGTCAGGTATGACTTAACCTGTATACATTCTATGTACATTGAATGTTTACAAATATCATGGAGATATGTGGTTTTGATAGTAAGTGGATCAATTGGGTTAAGGAATGCATCTCAACTACACATATATCTATTTTGGTAAATGGCTCCTCAACAGATGATTTTATGATGAATAAAGGCATCCGTCAAGGAGATCCTTTATCCCCTTTGTTATTCATTTTTGTAGCCGAAGGTTTGAACCCGTTATTTAAAATAGCTAAGGATAAGGATGTGATTAAGGGGTAGCCATATTGGTTAGAATGGTTTTTATACCTCACATCTCTAATTCGCTGACAATACATTAATCTTTTGCAAAACGGATGAGGGTGAAGAGATTAATATTAAGAGGTTACTAAGGTGTTTTGAATTAATGTCTAGGTTGAAAGTGAATTTTCATAAAAGTTTGGTTTGTGGTATTGGGGTTAATGAGGAAAATCTGAAGGGATTTTCTAGTTTGCTAAAATGTAAGAGTCATTCGTTACCCTTAAGATATCTAGGTTTGCCTCTAGGTGCAAGACCTAAATCGTGGAAAACCTGGTTACATGTTGTCGAGAAGGTGAGGAAGAGATTGTTTCATTGGAATAAGAGGCTTCTATCTTTTACTGACAAATTAGTGTTGATCAAATCTATGCTTAATGCTCTTCTTGTATTTCATTTATCACTCTTCAAGATGCCCATGAAGGTGATTACTGAAATTGAAAAGATCCAAAGGAGATTTTATGGGGTGATGAAGACAAAAGGAAAAGAATTCATTCAGTTAATTGGGATAGTGTCACATATAGTAAACAGAGAGGTGGTTTGGGAATAAGAAGGGTGAAATGGATGAATGACACCTTGTTAATCAAATGGTGGTGGAGATATGCCATGGAGAATAGATCACTTTGGAAAAGGGTTATCTCAAAAAAATTATAGATATGTTAAGGAGAGTTGGTTGTCAGACTATGATGTTATCAATCGAGCATCACCTGTTTGGAGGGACATTTTAAAAATCAAGGATAAGAACCCATTAATATCCAATAATTTTTTTGTGAATATTTGGATTGCAATGGGAGATGGAAGAAAGGCTTCATTTTGGATGGATCCTTGGAAGAATAATGAACCATTGGCAAAGTTATTTCCAAGACTTTTTTTCTATTATTGCCAATAAAAAGTTATGCGTAGTTGATTGTTGGTGGTTGGTGAATCAATATTTCTACTAGGACATCAAATTTAGAACAACATTATTTAGTTGGGAAAAAGAGGAAAAGGAAAATCTGTAAGCATTTTTTGGGGCAGGGATTATCAACTGTAGAGGGAAGGTTGGTATAGCAAGGTAATGAAGCTAATCATTTTATTGTTAAAAAATTATATGAGTCTTGCGCGTTTGCTGGGGCTGCGAGTGGTTTTAATAGCAAGATTGGTAATTTTATTCGGCAAAATCTGGCACCTTCCAAGGTTCAATTCTTTATTTGGTTAGCACGGTGGGAGAGAATTAAATCAGTTGAAAAATTAGTTAAAATGGGTATTATTAGTGAAAGCGAGTGGAATTTATGTAAATTCAGTGGCTTAGTATTAGAAAATTCAAATCATCTTCTTCTACTTTGTCCGAAAGCTTGGTTGGTTTGGTCAACATACCTTAATTGGTGGGGAGTTCTTTGGGTACAACCTAATTCAATCCCAGGGGTTGTTGATTGTTCGCTTGGGTGGGTTTTTAAAAGTTCTAATCTAGTTACATGGAATATGCTTCCTTTAGTTATATGTTGGTCTTTGTAGAAGATAAGAAACTAGTGTATTTTTGAAAACAAGGTTATTGTTTGGGGCGAGGAGATTGAATTAATAAAGTTCAAAGTTTCTTTATGGGCAAAACAAACACAACAATTTAAAGATTACTCTATGGAAGAAATAGTAAGGAACCAAAGGAGTATAAGAGGGTTAAATTTTTTAGTAGCTGTTTTATTTTTCCTATTCTATGCTTTGATGCCTTTGGGGGTCCTATTGTTTAGGTTTGATAGGATTATGCTAATTTAGAGGGGTGGGAGTCTAGTTTGTTATGGTTGTAGATTATTATCTGGAGGGGTTGGTGTTTTGTGATATCTCAGAGGGGTGTGCTTCATCAATTCAACTAAGTCGAATGGTATTCTACCATTCAGGTTTCTTTTTCTTCTTCTTTCTTGCTCATCTTTTTTCCTTCTCCTATCTAGTAGTAGTTTCCTTTGTTATTTCTGATTGGTTCCTTCCTTTCCTTTTTTTATCCTCCTTCTCTTGGTTTTTGTCTGATTCTTCTTTTTTGGTCCCCTTTATTTTTGGTTTGTTGTTTGCTCCTTTCTTTATCCTTGGTTTTGTCTCTGTTTGTACTTGTGCTTCTTTGTTATTTTCTTTTCGTTGTTCTTTCTTTTTTCCTCATCTCTCTTTTGTTTTGTTGCGTCTTTATTTTTGTTTCATTTTGACAATTTGAAACTAGCTTATTATTGGTATTTGGCTTATTGTGCTATGCTTATTTGGTTCCATAGGATTCTATTATTTTCAGTTCTGGATAGTTGGTCCTCTTTGGTAGTATGATTGTGTTATTTATTGTATCTTGTAACATCCAATTGGTTTTTGGGATTTTCCTTGATCAGGTTTATGGTATTCTTTTGAATTTTGAAGGTGATTTTATACTGTATTTTCTTCTTAGAGGTGTTATTTGGTCTGATATATTTTCAATAGATGATTTGTAGGAGGAGATTTGATTTGGGACTACTATGATCTTGTTATTACTAGTCTATTAATTAGATTCAGCTGAGCAGATATTATGTGAAGGCTTTCTTTATGCGAGTTCACTGTTTTATTTGGTTTGTTGAGAATATGTTGGATTGATTGGATTATTTTCCTTTGATAATATATTCAAGTCTACTTCAATGTGTTGTTGTAGGCTGTGGTATTAGATTTGTTCCATTTTGACTACAAGAAATAAGACTTTTTGTGGCGAACACTATTAGCAGCGCACGCCAAAGTGTCAGTAATAGTACCTATTGGCGACACACACCATACATGTCTTTAATAGTGGTAAAAAATATGTTTTCTACGCAGAATTAATGGTGGCAACATTTTCGCGGTGCACATTTGAGCTATTAGCAGTGCACATGTGCGTCACTAATAATATATACTTTTGACGACGCGCTAGTGTGTGTTGTTAAGAGTTCGGATTATTTAAACGGCGTCATTTTAGAACTCGGTACAATATTGGCAATGCACCGCTAATAGTGTTCTTAACTTCCCAAATTCCAATAGTGATGGAAACCCTCCTCATTTCACATCTCTCATGCTCTCTCACCTCTGACCCTCCCTCACTGCGACGACCGACCGACACTAACCCACTTGCACTGCCAATCTGCGCAGCCAACATTGCCGACGTTCCCCTCTCTTGACGCCAACTCTCTCTATTTTTTGATGCACAATCAGTTCTCCCTCCATTTCTCTATGTTGTGTTTCATTTTTAGATAACACATGATTTTGCAACATGGCTCAATAGATCACTTTTAAAAAAAATAAAATTGGATCCAAGTCTAGTTTGGTTCATACTTTTTGATTCAGCATTTATGTTTTGGTTCTTTGATTTCATATAGACACTTAATTATTATTATTATTATGTTACTAAATTGTTGCAATTCCTCCATCCCTCTCATGGTAAATAACAATTTTTTCATAAAGAAAATGAAAAAAAAAAAGGTTTGAGTTTTAGAGAAAATTAGGGAGAGAAGGTTAATCATTTGAAAGGGTTGGATTGAGTTAGCTTGTTCGTATAAAAAAAATAAATAACATAACATAATTTTTTTTATTGATAATACAAAATATTAAATTTTGACATGTAACATTTATTTTGAATTAGAGTATCATCATGATATTATTTGTCACCTATTTAAAATTGATTTGTTTGAATGCTACCTTACTACTTGAGTTTTTCGCTTGTAATAAGACACTAATATGAAGTTGGCTGCAAAATTAAATCATTAGTTGTGCAAAAGTATCACAATTTATGTCATTTCAAAAATTACAACCTTTCTTACCAATACATGCCCTTTTTAATTAAGAGTTGCTTATAGCTTTTGAAGAGATATTCCCATACATGAAATTTATTTATTGAATCGGATCAATCATATCTTGCCATATAAACAAGATACTTGACTTTTAAGAGATATAAAAGAATATTTGATTTATATGGTAAAATGTGATAGGCACGTTAAATAAATCGGGTTCATGACAAAACTTATCGTAACTTATGTTTGAAGCTTTTGAGTTTTATAACAAACAATCCCCCCTCCTTTGAGCTTTTTGAAACAAAATATGCCATGTTAAAAGGAACACTACTTTTGAATGAAGTTTTCATGAGTTTACACAGTGTGTCCTTGTAATTATACTCTATTATATTTATTATCATTTATTAAAAAAATGGGTCATAGCACAAATGATATAATCTTATTGAAAGAACATATTAAAACAGTAATATATTGGACCCATTAAAGAATTTTTCTTACTTTTGTCCCAATTTCAGTATCCTATTAATAGCCAAGATTTATGGATTTCAACATAAGACTTTTTAGAGTTTGGCCAATCTTATGTAGTTCTACATTTAGGATCATACTTAACTACTTTTCTATGTGTGCATGCTAGCCCTAATCTTCTTCACTTCCTCTGTCAACATTGCAATATATATATATATATATATATATATATTTTATGTGTGATAGGTTAGTTGAACTAAAAGTTAAAGTTAGAGTTACTTGTAATGATTATAAGAATGTCGACATCAAGTGTGAAATTACGTATAGTAGTAACAAATCTCATAAGAATAAGGTAGATACCAATAGCAACCATAGTAAGAGCCAGCCATTGACAATGATATATAGAATTTGTATATATAGTGATTCTACAAAATGTAGCCTTAAGTGGTAGAAAAATGTCAATCCAAGTACAAGACCATCACATGGTAGGCAAGGCAAACTAGGGAGATTTTATTTGTAGGTCAAATACCAAATTATAGTGATGATTGCAGATCCATCACTATCTTTTTTTTGTTTTTTTTTTATATTTTTTTTTACTTTTTCTCTTAATTTATCCCTTTTTCTAATATGGTAGTAGCGTCATTTTTATTTATTTTATGAATAGAACAAAATAGATGGTGCCATTGCGAAAACGAAATACAATTTTACTACATGATTGGTCAAGACTAGTGATTAAAACCCTCCTCACTTCATAACTATCAAGACTAGTGATTGAAACGCTCCCTATTTCATAACTAGTCTAGGAGTCTTTAAAGCTTATATAGTTTTGAAGTTTGCAGAAAAAACTATTGAAAATTAGAATTAGGAATTTTATTTTACTTGTTGCCTTGATATGGAAAACAATTTAAAATAGAACTTTAAGTTTATTTTTGCAAGAAATAAGTTTAAGTCAAAACATAAAGAAATGAGTATAATTGAATTCATATAACCTTAGCCCTATTCATGAGTCATTTTCAGCACTCGTGAATCTCGTCGCTTAATTAAGAGTGGTTAGGCTCATGTGTATGAAAATTGATTCTTAAATTGTCCAGAGTATAACAGTTTAGGAATGCATAAATCTACATTGTAGGCAGTAGCGAATTCTTGATTCCAATGGATAAAATTCTTGGCACGGACTCCTGTTGTTCTCTTGGTACATATTTAGGCGTAGTAACGTCTATCTTGTGTACTTGGAGAACTGTAGGGAGATGCTGCCAAAGTTTTCTCAGAGTGGAATCGAGTATTTGAGTTGCCAACTGCTGATTGTAATGTAGATTGTCCATTCCTAAATGGGATAGGAGCACCTTACCCTTTAGAGAGAAGTTAGGATTCATGTTTCATAAATATAATGAGCAACGTGTTTGACTTGTGCTGGGAAGACAAAAATGGACAAGAGTTGGATGGATTTAAAGGGCTGGCATTTGGCCGGGTGCGTGAAAGGGAGAAAACATTTTATTGAGGTTGCTCACGCATCTACGGATGGGAGCAATATGATAAGACGTCTGTGTAGAGGGTGAAATAATAGGGATTATATGCACATATATGAGGCTAAAGTGCATCTACTCGAGTATGGCATGGATAAGATGTATAGGTGTTGGGAATTTAAAGGGGAACAACATAAAGTACGAGTGGTAAGTGAGTATGAAGATAAAGATGATGACGATGACTTTGGTGAAAATGTTAGATTTGGTTACAATGGACTGCAAGAAATGTTGGTGGACAAGCAGGAAGTGCGACTACAAGTCGCGATATAGGTCCAAAGAGTGATGTTGAAGAATTAGAAAATTTTTTGGATCCCTTGTTGAGGGAAACAAGATAGACGTTATATCCAAGTTGTGAGAAGTATTCTTCAATTGATTTTCTTCTCAAGCTCCTTCATATTAAGACCATCAACTGATAGATAAACAAGTCTTTTAATATAACTGTTGAATTATTTAAATCAACACTACTTGTAGATGAGACCCTTCAGAAATTTCTTTATAAGGTGAAAAGACAGTTGAGGGACTTCGGCCTTGGATATATCTCTATCCGTGCTTGCAAAAATGATTGCATGTTATTTTGGAAGGAGGTTGAATGGTGTGTTGAGTGTACGGTATGCCATGAACCCAGGTATAAGGTGAATGAAGGAATGAGTAAGAAAATTTTGTACAAGGTGTTGAGATATTTTTTATTAAAATCGAGGCTAAAGAGGTTGTACATGTCTCGAAAGACAGTTGAAGAGATGCGGTGGCATAGCGAGAAGTATGTTGGTAAGGCAAATGTATATAGGCATCTGACAAATTCTCAAGCTTAGGGTGAATTTGATCAAAATCACAATTGGTTTGCAATGAGCCATGAAATGTACGGCTTAGGTTGGCTAGTGATGGTTTCAATCCATTCGGTGACATGAGTGATGCCTACAGCATATGGCCAGTGTTTCTTGTGCCCTATAACTTGCCATAGTGGAGATGTATGAAAAAACCATTTATCTTAATGTCGTTGCTTATTCTTAGGCCGAAGTTTTCAAGAAATGAAATTGATGTTTATTTGCGACGGTTAGTGGAAGAGTTAAAGAATTGTAGGAGGTTGGAGTGGAGGCGTATGATGTATCTAGGAATGAGACATTCTGATTACATACGGCATTGTTGTGGACAATAAATGACTTTCCCACGTATGCCAACTTGTCTAGGTGGAGCACGAAGGGGTATCTGGCATGTCCTATATGCAACAAGGATACATCTTTGATACATTTGTCCAATGTAAAGAAGATATGCTATATGTGGTGTAACGCTCCGAATTTTCACGAACCCGGGGGTGAGTGTAATGAAACTAAAAGAAAATAAAATAATAAAGAAATAAAGGACAATCACATGCATTCCAAACACTAACCCAATTCCTGTTCTGATACAATCCATAAGGCCTTGCCCGTTATCTCATAACATACAAATAAACACGAAATAGTCTAGGGCTTATGCCAAATATAGTTCCAAGTTCTTTCCTCCATTAAGACATCATCGAGTCTCATGTAGCAGGGGCGTCATCTGTAATATGTTATCCCACGAATGGGTCAGCTCAACTGCTGGTATAATATAATGCTAATGCAAGAAACAAAATTAAGGCGTGGCATGTGCAAGTGTACATTTATCTCTACATGTCATTCAGTATCATCAATGTAGTATATGAACAATATGCGTGACACACCCATGCAAACTCCATGCCACACCCATATCTCATTTTACGGTCCTTCCCCGCTGGCATGAGTACCACCTGTATATCTCACTTTACGGTCCATCCCTGTTGGCATGAGTACCAATGGCCGATTTTTGGGTTTTTCACCACAAGATCTATACCCTCATAATGCACAGCACCATGTGCTCAACCCACACCATTCTTTCAAGGAATCACACTATGCCAATATGCTCTGATTCCACCATGCCATGATGTAATCTTAATAAAGCACCTTATCCACACATGAAGCATGCTTTAGAAAATGTGTTACACAATAACATTCCGATCACAAAGTCCCTTCATCAAGGGTATATGCCATACATAGTCCATTTAAACACATGCTTTAAGTTACATATTTCATAATCTCAACAATTTTCGAAGAATATAATTCACACATTGCACTAGCGCATAGAATATACATGCAGTCATGATCCACATTTTTTACTTAACCAAACTTTCAAAAAGATAACAAGAAACACATAAGTACATAAACAATCAAACAAATATGTGAATCATCAACTCAACATGGCAATTACTCCTAAACTTAATCCTATTTCTTACTTAGCAAAATATCATACCTGATGGGTTTGTCTCAACCCAATAAGTCGCACTCATAGTGTAGTGGAACTAACAGTAAGAATGCAGAAGTTCAGACCACCTTCTCTTTGCCTTTCGATGTTCCTCAAATCATGAGATATAACTCAGTTCATTTGCTACTTGAAGTATGCTATTCATCAAATTTTATGTCTTTATTTTATGAGTCTCTATTTTGCTAAAATAAACTCTACCATTGAGTCTGGAACGCCGAAGAAAGTCAGTTTAGGCTTTCGCAGAACTCAATTTGGACCTCTGTACTAAAAAGGGCAAAACGATCATTTTGCACTTTTACGGGTTCTTACATCCCGAGACCTCTTTTTGCAAATTGGACTCCACGGTTGGGCCCGGAATGATTGAGATTATAAAATTCCACTATTTGTTTACTTAAATCAGAGTTCGTTTGACCTCATTTTAACTCAGGGGCATTGTGATAATTTTTAATGTTATTACGGGTCTTTTATGTTTTGGAACCCCATCTCATAAAATGGACCCCACCATTGGTCTCAGAATGGTCGAGATAGTCAAAATGCACTAATGACTTGTCCCATTTGGACTCCGGACCATTTTGTGATATTTAAAATAATTAAATTAATTAATTAATTAAATTAATATTTTATTCAGGGGTCTAATTATAGCAATCAAAAGTCCTGGGGGTCACTTTTTAATTTCCAAAAGTTGTGAGGTTAAATCAGAATTTCTGATTTAACTATTCCAAATCAGAATAGCCAAACAGTGGCTAGTTCCTAAAACAGGGATAAGATATCCCCGTCGCAATTTCAATTTCAATTTATAATTTATTAAGTTTGTAGCCAAACACCCCCAATGCCATTTTAAATTTAAAACATACGGCTGACACGTGGGGTGGGTCGGTCTTAACCCAACCCGAATTGACATAAACCCGACCCGACCCAAGCCCTAAACAGTACCCTTTCTTCCCCGATTTTCCGGTAGGGTTCCGGCGAGGTTCCGGCGCCTTCTCCAACGCCGGCGACTATTTTTCGATCGATTTTTCAAGGTTTAAAAATGTAGTTTTCTTTTATTTTTTCCAAGGATCTCATATCCAAGCTTAGTTTTGGATTTAGATCACCAGATGTTCACGATTAGGGGAGAAACCATAGCTCCGGCCGATTGTGTTTTCTCTATTTCGCGCCTATTTCTTAATTGTTTTCAGCTCTTTCTTTTTCCAATGACCTCCTGCACTCAAGGGGATTAAATCCCCATAATTTGTTTCTATTTTAAGACATAAAATTATGGAAATCCAACTCTCTCTCTCTCTAACCTGCAACTGACCCTAACTGCTTCATCTTGTCACCATTTTTGTTGATTCTTTTCGCAAAAAATTCCTTATTTCATGTCCTATCAGTATCTCAACTCAACCACACTGTTCATGCCTTTAAAATTTTAAAGCAAAAACTATACAGGACATACTTTCGTTTGATTTTCTCACTCCTCCTCTTGAACTTTCACTTTTGTTCCCCACTTCTGAGTCTCCTCAGTTCTCCAAAGCACTCTCAGTCCCTACCCTTGGCCTTTCCTTTTCTATTTTCTCTCTAAAACCAAAACCCAACGTATACATACATATATACACATCAACTCTTAGCCGCCCAGTCCAATCTCCCCCCTTCCCCTTTCTCTCTCTTCCCATTATCTTTTTTGACTTTCTCTCTTGTTCTATGCAGCAATGCAGCTTTGCATTAAATGCATTGCTTGCATTGCTGGTTTTCCCTATATATATATATATATATATATATATATATATATTACACCTCACACACACATATACACGGTTTGCCACACACACACACAATATAGCCTACACACACACAGTGCAGCCTACGCACACACACTGCTGGCATGCACATTGTGTGTGCATGCCATATTTATATGTTATATATATATAACATATAAATACATACACATGCATACATACACCATACACTATTCACACACATCACATACACATACATTTCCAAAAAAAATAAATAAACAAATATTTTATTCCCAAAAAAAAAAAAGAAATTTTGAGGTCATTACATCCTTCCCTCCTTAAAGAAATTTTGCCCCAAAATTTAAAAATATATATCAATGAATAAATAACTCGGGATACCTAGCACGAACCTCAGCCTCACGTTCCTAAGTAGCCTCCTCGACCCCATATGGTTCCAATGAACTTTGACCAAATGGATGGTCCTGCCTCGCAAAACTTGGTCCCTCGAGTCCAATATCTCTACGGGTCTCTGATCATAAGAAGCATCACCCTCTAACTGAAGATCTACCCAATCTAGTATATGTGAGGGGTCAGGCTCGTACTTTCTCAACATCGACACATGGAAGACATCGTGAACCCCAGATAGCTGTGGTGGTAAGGATAGCTTATAGGCCACCTCACCAACCTTCCCAAGGATCTCAAATGGGCCAATAAACCGAGGTGACAGCTTCCCACTGCGTCCAAATCTCCTCAATCCTCGCCGTGAGGCTACCTTGAGGAACATATGTCCCCCAACATCAAATGACAGAGGTCGTTGCCTCCAGTTTGCATAGCTCTTCTGGCGGCTCTGTGCTGTCAACAGACATTGCCTGATCACCTGTATCTTGTCCATGGTCTCACGGACTATGTCTGGCCCCAAAACAGCTGTCTCTCCCATCTCGGTCCAACACACTGGTGAACGACACGGCCTACCATACAACGCCTCGAATGATGCCATCTCAATACTGGACTGATAGCTGTTGTTGTAGGCAAACTCTACCAAAGCAAGGTGATCCTCCCAGCTACCTTTGAAGTCCATAACATAGGCCCTAAGCATGTCCTCTAGGATCTGAATGGTACGCTCTGACTAACCATCAGTCTGAGGGTGAAAAGCAGTACTAAACTGTAGTTGAGTCCCTAAGGCTGTTTGAAGGCTCTGCCAAAATCGTGCTGTGAAACGTGGGTCTCTATCTGAAATAATGGATACAAGAACCCTATGTAGTCGTACTATCTCTCGGATATACAACCTACTGAGGACATCCGATGAATCGGTCGCTTTAATCAGCAAGAAATGGGCGGACTTCGTTAACCTGTCCACGATAACCCAAACTGCATCGTGACCTCTAGGTGACTTTGGAAGACCCATCACAAAATCCATGGTAAGATGCTCCTACTTCCACTCGGCCATTGGCAATGGCTGCAACAAACCTCCAGGTCTCTGGTGCTCATCCTTCACCTGCTGGCATGTGAGGCATCTAGACACAAACTGTACTACGTCTGCCTTCATCCCAGTCCACCAATACTGACGGCGTAGATCATAATACATCTTAGTGCCCCTTGGGTGCACTGCTAGGCGTGAATGGTGGAAATTTATAAGGACATCAGCCCTAAGAGACTCGAGAACAAAGACTTTACCCATATATCTCAAGCCAAGGTCAGAATGGACTGTCAACCCCTCAAATCCCTCAGGGCTAACAACTCGTGCCCTAATCTGCTCTGTCTCGGTGTCCTGTAGCTGTACCTCAATAACCCTGCTCAATAGCGAAGGCTGTGCACACACACTGAATAGTGTGGCATGTCCCTCAAACTCGACAAGCTATAAGTCAAACTCTCCAATGTCCCCCATCATCTCCCACTCTCTAATAGCAATGCTAGCCATAGTGCTCCTCAGCCTCCTACTGAGTGCATCTGCTATGACATTGGCCTTCCTAGGGTGGTACTGAAGATCAAAGTTATAGTCCTCGATGTACTCTATCCATCTCCTTTGCCGAAGGTTCAGGTCCTTTTGCGTGAAAATATATCCGAGGCTCTTGTGATCTGAGAACACCTCGAACCTCACCCTATATAAATAGTGTCACCAACTCTTAAGTGCAAAGATGACGACAGCTAACTCTAAATCATGTGTGGGGTAGTTCTTCTCATGGCTCTTCAACTGATGAGAACCATAGGCTACCACTCTACCCTCCTACATCAGTACACAGCCCAATCCCTCTCAAAAAGCATCACAATACACGGTATAACCCAACCTCCCTCAGGGATAATCAAGACGGACGCTGAAGTCAGTCTCCTCTTCAGCTCCTGAAATGACTACTCACAGTCGTCTGTCCACTCAAATCTAATGCCCTTGCGCATCAGACGAGTCATCGGCGCGGCAAGAGGAGAAAATCCTTCCACAAACCGGCGGTAGTATCTTGCCAACCCCAAGAAACTTCGTATCTCAAACACGATCTTCAACCTCTCCCAACTCATAACGGAGTCAATCTTAGAAGGATCTACAGATACTCCTCTCCCTGACACAACATAGCCCAAAAACTGTACCTCCTGAAGCTAGAACTCACACTTTGAGAACTTGGCAAATAAACGGTGCTGCCCTCAAAATCTGTAATACAATCTGTAGGTGAAAGGCATGCTCATCCTCAGAAGGTGAGTAAATCAAAATATCATCCACAAACACCACGACGAACTGATCTACATACTGACCAAAAATACGGTGCATCAAGTCAATGAATGTCGTCGGGGCATTCGTCACACCGAACGGCATGACTACAAACTCGTAATGACCATAGTGAGTGCGGAAGGTTGTCTTCGCTATATCCTCCTCTCGTACTCTCAACTGATTGTATCCCGATCGAAGATCAATCTTCGAGAAGCATCTCGAACCCCTCAGCTGATCAAATAAGTCGTCGATTCTCGGTAGCGGGTACTTGTTCTTGACAGTAACCCGGTTCAGCCTCCTATAGTCCATACACAACCACAACGTCCCATCCTTCTTCTTTGCAAATAGTGCCAAAGCACCCCACAGAGAAGTACTAGAACGGATAAACCCCTTACTCTACAGGTCAGTCAACTGCTCCTTGAGCTCTTTCAATTCAGTTGGAGCCATACGGTAAGGTGGGATAGAAATAGGTACAGTGCCAGGGATGAGCTCTACTGTGAACTCTATCTCCCGCCTCGACAGTGGACTAGTCAAGTCATCCGAGAAGACATCAGGAAACTCATCCACTACTGGTGGTAACACACCCTCTGTAGTCCCACTATCACCTACAACCAAGCTAGCCAACATATAACTGTGACCCCCCAGCTCTTAAAGTCGCACAATGGTGGAACCAATAAATCCCCACGATCTCTTGTAAAATAAAAACTATCTCCCTCAGGAGTGTATACTATCACCCTCCCTCTATAACAATCTATACTCGCCCGGTAGGTAAACAACCAATCCATCCCCAAAATAACATCAAAGCCAGTCATGTCAAGCACAATGAAATCAAAGTGAAGGGTGCGATCAACTATCTCTAGCGAGCAATCTCTACAGATCCTCGTCAATATCACACTACCCCCAACTCGTGTATCAACATGTAACGGTGGATCCAACCGATCTATATCCAACCCCAATGACATGGCAAGTATAGCAGATAACTGAATGCGATGCACCTGAGTCTATCAATATACTGGCCCATGAACTGAACATAAGGAATGTACCTCGAACTACCAAAGGTCTGGAAGTAGAGGCCTCTGAAGTGGCAATTGCATAAACACGGCCTTGGGTAGTCTGACCCTACCTGCCTCCCCATCTTTATATTTGCTAACCTCCTCCTCTCGGTATGGGAGCTCTGACACTCAGTGCGGAGGGTGCAACCTGGTAATATGGTGTCGGGGGTTTATAGCCTGGTTATTGCTATGGTAGAGGCACCTGGGTATGCTGGTAGTACTGTGGCCTCTGTGAGGTCTGTCCCTAAGGGCAGTTGGCCCTAACATGGCCTAGCTGGTGGTAAGTGTAGCAAATCTATGGAGCTCTCCAGGCCTGACTCTGTGCTGCGGTGGAAATGACCCTTGACTAAACCCGGTCCCCTGTACTATGCTGGGGCCCCTCAGAGGGCAATCGGCCTTCTTGTGGCTGGGCTGTCCACACATTTAACATGAAGAAGATCTCTGTGATCCCTTTCCTCTAGAAGTGGGTGGCAGAACAGGTCAGGGAGCTAATGACTAGAGGGGTCCCTATGGTGTTTGTGTAGAGGAAGCAAGAGCTCGGGACCTCTTCGACGGTCTCCCCTCAGTAAAAGTTAGGGCGGGCATATGGATCTGTGCTTAGTGTGTCCTACTCTGGGCACGGGACTCTCTAATCCCTCTAAGAACGGCCAACTCTCTCTCAACCCTAGTAGCCCTGATCACTGCCTCCTCATAGGTCTCTATAATGTGGCCTGCTAGCTTCCCTCTGATAGAGGTCTTTAGCCCTTTGAGAAAATAGAAAACCCTCAACTCCCCTTCTCCAATGATATGTGGGGCAAACCTAGCAGTGGCTGGAAAATAGTGGTCATTGAACATAGCCACAAATGCGTCCCAGCCCTCACTGAATCTGTCTATCCTGTCTGCAGCTACCTCCTACCACTAACTGGCCAAATCCATGAACTAAAAGGTGGCACATCTGATCCTAAAATGTGGCTTAGTGATCCCCTGTGAGTCGAGGATCCTAGTAATCTGTCTCAGCCACTCCTCTGTAGCCAATGGATTAGGCTGCCCAGCAAAAGAAGGGGGTCTCATCCTCTAAAACACCTTCATCACGAAGGTATCCCGCGTCTCCCCACCAGTAGGTCTCGCCTCCTGTATAGCACGAAGACGCTCCTATAGAAGGGCCGCCATGTCTCTGGCACCAACAGTTTGCTCTACCTTCTCTGCTGGGATAAGGGCAGGAGTAGGGGCGGGTGCAGGAACAATAGCCTCCTCAGTTGAGCTATGGGCAAGGGCATCAGCGGGAGCAACAATCTCATTTACCACGACATGGGGAGGTGCAGCAGCTTTGGGTCTGCCATGTTAGGGCTGGGTAGCAGCCCTAGGTCTCCCGTCTAGGTGGTTTAGCTGTAGCAGGAGCTCGTCTCGGAAGCATATCTATAAGTCCAAGAAAGAAAGAAAAATTTAATACCACTTTTTCACATTTGGACATAAGCATTAAAGAGGAATGTCAGTCTTGTTCTTATCTACACTTACACTTAACAAGTAGTACGTATAGCATGCCATAATATACACTTAGCAAATTTCCATACATCATTCACATCATGCATCTCAATATAGTATCAATTTACACATAATCACAGCAAGTCATGCTTCAAGTATAGATAATCATATAACACATAAGATCCTATAACATAATACCGACATTCCACACTAAGTCTCACTCTCTCTTCTAGGGTCTCATGGTGTTCAACAACACCCCACAGTCTCTAGGTATTCGAACCTATGCTCTGATACCACGTTGTCACGTCCCGAATTTCTACGAAACCGGGGGTGAGTGTAATGAAACTAAACAAAAATAAAATAATAAAGAAATAAAGAACAATCACATGCATTCCAAACACTAACCCAATTCATGTTCTAATACAATCCATAAGGCCTTGCCTGTTGTCTCATAACATACAAATAAACATGAAATAGTCTAGGGCTTATGCCCTTGTACAACACCAAAAATACGCCCCACGGGCCAAATATAGTTCCAAGTTCTTTCCTCCATTAAGACATCATCACGTCTGATGTAGCAGGGGCGTCATCTGTAATATGTTATCCCATGAATGGGTCAGCTCAACTATAGGTATAATATAATGCTAATGCAAGAAACAAAATTAAGACGTGGCATGTGCAAGTGTACATTTATCTCTACATGTCATTCAGTATCATCAATGTAGTACATGAACAATATGCGTGACACACTCATGTAAACTCTATGCCACACCCATGTCTCACTCTACGGTCCTTCCCCGCTAGCATGAGTACCACCTGTATGTCTCACTTTACGGTCCGTCCCGGCTGGCATGAGTACCAATGGCCAATTTTTGGGTTTTTCACCATAGGATTTACACCCTCATAATATATAGCACCACGTGCTTAACCCACACCATGCTTTCAAGGAATTAAACTATGCCAATATGCTCTGATTCCACCATGCCATGATATAATCTTAATAAAACACCTTATCCACAAATGAAGCATGCTTTAGACAATGTGTTACACAATAACATTCCAATCACAAAGTCCCTTTATCAAGGGTACATGCCATACATAGTCCATTTAAACACATGCTTTAAGTTACATATTTCATAATCTCAACAATTTTCGAAGAATATAATTCACACATTGTACTAGCACATAGAATATACATACAGTCATGATCCACATTTTTTACTTAACCAAACTTTCAAAAAGATAACAAGAAACACATAAGTACATAAACAATCAAACAAATATGTGAATCATCAACTCAACATGGCAATTACTCCTAAACTTAATCATATTTCTTACTTAGCAAAATATCAACCTGATGGGTTTGTCTCAACCCAAGAAGTCGCACTCATAGTGTAGTGGAACTAACAGTAAGAATGCAGAAGGTCAGACTACCTTCTCTTTGCCCTTCGATGTTCTTAAAATCATAAGATATAACTTAGTTCATTTGCTACTTGAATTATGTTATTCATTAAATTTTATGTCTTTATTTTATGGGTCTCTATTTTGCTAAAATAAACTCCACCAATGAGTTCAGAACGCCGAAGAAAGTCGGTTTAGGCTTTTGCGGAACTCCATTTGGACTTCTGTACTAAAAAGGGCAAAATGGTCATTTTGCACTTTTGCGGGTTCTTACATCCCGAGACCTCTTTTAGCCAATTGGACTCCATGGTTGATTCGGAATGGTTGAGATAATAAAATTTCACTATTTGTTTACTTAAATCAGAGTTCGTTTGACTACATTTTAACTTAGGGGCATTTTGGTAATTTTTAATGTTATTACGGGTCTTTTATTTTTCAGAACCCCGTCTCGTAAAATGCATCTCTCCACTGGTCTCAGAATGGTCGAGATAGTCAAAATGCACTAAGAACTTGTCCCATTTGGACTCTGGACCATTTTGTGATATTTAAAATAATTAATATAATTTAATTAATTAACTTAATTAATTAATTAAATTAATATTTTATTCAGGGGTCTAATTATAATAATCAAAATTCCTGGGGGTCATTTTTTAATTTCCAAAAGTTGTGGGATTAAATCAGAATTTTTGATTTAACTATTCCAAATCAGAATAGCCAAACAGTGGCTAGTTCCAAAAATAGGGATAAGATATTCCAGTCCCAATTTCAATTTTAATTTCTAATTTATTAAGTCTGTAGCCAAACACCCCCAATCCCATTTTTAATTTAAAACATACGGCTGGCACGTGGGGTGGGTCGGTCTTAACCCGACCCGAATTGACCCAAACCCGACCTGACCAAAGCCCTAAACAATACTTTTTCTTCCCCGATTTTTCGGTAGATTCTGGTGAGGTTCAGGCGCCTTTTCTGGCACCGGCGACTATTTTCCGGTCGATTTTTCAAGGTTTAAAAATGTAGTTTTCTTTTATTTTTTCCAAGGATCTCATATCCAAGCTCAATTTTGGATTTAGATCACTAGATCTTCACGAATAGGGGAGAAACCACAGCTCTGGCCGACTGTGTTTTCCCTATTTCGCACCTATTTCTTAATTGTTTTGAGCTCCTTCTTTTTCCAATGACCTCTTGCACTCAAGGGGACTAAATCCCCATAATTTGTTTCTATTTTAAGACATAAAATTATGGAAATCCAACTCTCTCTCTAACCTGCAACTGACCCTAATTGCTTCATCTTGTCACCATTTTTGTTGATTCTTTTTGCAAAAAATTCCTTATTTCATGTCCTATCAGTATCTCAACTCAACCACACTGTTCATGCCTTTAAAATTTTAAAATAGAAACTATACAGGACATACCTTCGTTTGATTTTCTCACTCCTCCTCTTAAACTCTCACTTCTGTTCCCCACCTTTGAGTCTTCTCAATTCTCCAAAGCACTCTTAGTCCCCCCCCTTGGCCTTTCCTTTTCTATTTTCTCTCTAAAATGAAAACCCAACATATACATACATATATACGCATCAACTCTCAGCTGCCCAGTCCAATCTCTCCCCTTCCCCTTTCTCTCTCTTTTCTGACTTTCTCTCTTGTCCCATGCAGCAATGCAACTTTGCATTAAATGCATTGCTTGCATTGCTGGTTTTCCCTATATATATATATATATATATATATATATATTACCCTTGACACACACATATAGACGGTCTGCCACACACACACACAGTGCAGCCTACACACACACTGCTGGCATGCACATTGTGCACATATATATGTATATATTATTAAACACATGTATACATATATATATATATATATAACATATAAATACATACACATGCATACATACACCATACACTATTCACACACATCACATACACACATACATTTCTAAAATAAATAAATAAATAAATAAACAAATATTTTATTCCCAAAAAAAAAAAATTTACAGGTCATTACATGTGGCATCGTCATTTTCTACCATCGTCACATGTATGGTGAACCTGCTAGAAGCATCTGTTTGATGGCAAACTTGAGCACAGGTCGGCACCTCATGAGTTGTCTTGGAAGGACTTGTTGGTACAATTGGCCGATATCCAACCAGTAAGGTTTGGTAAGATACCAGGTGCTAAGAAGAGGAAGCGTACAATCATGGAGTATAATTAGATGAAGAAAAGAATATTTTTTGATTTTCCATATTTGGAGACGTTGAAGTTGAGGCACAATTTGGATGTTCTGCACATTGAGAAGAATATATGTGATAATGTGCTCAGAACCTTAATGAACATCGAAGAGAAGACAAAGGATACTGTTGAAGCTTGGATGGACTTGCAAGAGTTGGGCATAAGGAAGGAGTTGCACTTAGTACATAGCAATGATAAACTTGTCGTGCCTCTTGTATGCTATACGTTATCACCCGAGAAACGAATGAGAATTTTGGAGTGGTTAAAATCGGTGAATTTCCCAGATAGATATGCATCAAATATACCTCGGTGTGTGAATGTTAAAGATGGAAAAATGTTTGGATTAAAGAGTCATGATTGTCACGTACTTTTACAATGACTATTTCTAGTTGTAATACGTGGATATCTTCCCGAGAGAGTATCAATGACATTGATTGAGTTAGGATGCTTCTTCAAAGAATGAAGTGTCAAAACATTAAAGTTGGAAGTACTAGAGAAGCTCGAAAGGGATGTTGTTGTAATCCGCTACAAGTTAGAAATGATCTTTCCTCCAGTTTTTTTTTATGTCATGGTTCACTTGGCTATGGATATGCCGCATGAGGCTAGAATTGGTGGACCGGTCCAATATCGATGGATATATCGATTTGAAAGGGACATAAGTTAATATTTAATATGTTGTTGAATTATTATTGCCCCATATTCTTATACACATTAAAATAATACGTGCTTCACAAAGCACGACCAAAATGATCAATTGTTGAGGCATATGTAGATACTGATGTCTCACGTTCTGTGCCATACATTTTGAAGATATTGAGACGAGGTTTAATTGTGAAAAATGAAATTCTGATAGATGTCCACCACAACTATGATCTGGCCTGGTGGTGTTCAATCAAAATATACGACCATTAGGTGCTTCGTCGTATGAATGGTGTCCTCTTGAAGACTTGGCAAAAGCACAGTATATCGTACTCCATAATTGTGATGAGACCTTGTCATATTTTAAGTAAGTTTATTGTGTACCTTCCCAATGCTACCTTATTAGTTGAATCTAAGTTACAAAAACTATATCTTATTTTATGTAGTGAGCATACGATTGAGCTTTAGAGAGAAAATGTTGCAAATGTAGAGCAAATCTAACAGAAATTATTTCTTAACTAGTTCAAAGGCCGTGTAAGTTTAGCATATCTTATTTTAATGCTAATTACTTAATTGGCATGTATTTATTTATTTTTCTACTTAAAATCCTCTTAGATAAAGATCTTGCATACCCAAGGATCGTATGGCATATGGCCCGAATGAAAGGATATTTCAATGCACCGGTTGCATTGTTGATGGCGTTCGCTTTCACACGAAGCAACGTGAGGTCCACCGTCAAACACAAAATAGGGGTGTCATGGTTGAGGGCGGGTATAAAGCAAGGCAAAGCTGGACTACTATGGTGTTATAGAAGATATAATAGAGATACGTTACCTATGTAACTCGGTGTATCTGTTCAAATGTAATTGGTGAGATGTCAGTAACAGAAAGACCAGAATGTAGGCTGACAAACACTTCATAAGTGTTAATATGTCCCGGACAGCATTTAAGGATAATCCTTATGTATTTGCTTCACAAGCCAAGCAATTATTCTATTTGAAGGACACAAAAATAAGAGGTGAATGACATGTTGTATAGAAAATACAGCCTAGAAATGTGTATGATATAGTCGAACTACCAGATAAAGAGGAAGATTTAGTCCAAAATGAAAAGGCACTACAAGAAGAATTTCAATCGGCCTATGATGGTATTGTCCAGCATGATCAAGTGCATGTGATGCCCATGTTCTAGCTGAATAGGATTGACGTAGAATCCGATCATGTTGTAGCTGCTGTTTTTAGAAATACAGTGCATTTAGATCCGAGGGATGCAGCATTCATTGATGATGATGATGATGATGAAAGTGATTTTTATGATGACACATTATTGGAGTATTGTTATGATAATGAAGAAATTGCTAGAACAGATGATGATACGGAATTTGATGAATAATTGTCGTAGGTATTACATGTGTAATTTCGGATATTAATTTATTCAGTTAATTTTTTACGTGTTTTCAACTATTTTTCTACTTGTAGATATGGCAGGTCCTAGTGCACACCGCCGACTACCCACCACCGCAGGGTCAAACCCATCAACCCTTGTTTCGACTATAAGTATTGGCCTTTCCTTATTAAGTGCTCCTATTCCTGCTCCTACTCCTATTGATGCTGATGCTACTGTTATTGGTATGTTATTATTTTTTAATTCATATTTATAAATTTTGGTTACTAATTGTTTCTATAATATTTCTTCAAATAACTTTGAACTCCATGCATAGATGTGGGCACGATAGGTCAAAAACAACAAATTACAGTGACATAGGAATGCGTCTGGGGGTGTCGGCCTTCACATTGAGATCCCTGAGGGATTGAGCATGCCTGTTGGTGGGTGGCCATAGAAGTTTGCCACCGAGATTGACATCATTTTCCAACTTAGTGAGCCACTTCATGTTAGCGACTAGCATGATGTCACCGAGAAGCAACGACAGGAGCTCCACAATCACATTTTAGTATGTATTTTATTCTTTCATTCCATTTATTATTTACATACGTAATGAATCTATACTTTAATTTTAATGTGAAATGATTTTGCAGGAGAAATTTGATATTGACCTATATTTACCGCACGTGCGGAAGGCGGTAGACAATTGCCTTGGGGTTCGCTTTAAAGACTACCACCACAAGCTGCACGTGCATTATAGGAAGAAGGTAAATACAGGGAGAGACCCCCACAAGAAGCCTTGTAGAGGGGTGTCGCAGGAGGCGTGGGTTCGTTTTTGTGACCGGTAAGGACCCTGATGAATTCAAGGTAATCAAATAACATAATTAATAGTTTTAGAAAAATTTATTACATATATATTAACAATGTTGAATTTAATGTATAGGTAGTTAGTGTAAGAAATGCAGAGAGTAGGAGCAAACAAATTGTGAATTACTGTGGTGGTTCACATTTATTTGTACGCCATATGTATGATATGGTAATTATAATTGCTTATATTTTTTTATATTGGAAATACTACTTTTCTAAATCTAACTTAATAGTGTTATTACTATTGTGATGCAACCTAGACACCGGTGCATTGCCCAACCCCATTAATCTCAAGAATAGGACACATTTTAACCTAGAAAAGGGTTAGGTGGACGTAGAGTCGCAACGGTTAAACGTAAGTTTCTACCATATACATACCACTATTAATAAATTTAGAGTTTTTAAAAATTTGTAATATATATAACATAACATTTATCATTTTTTGGGAGGAGATGGTCCAAAGGCGTGCATAGTCGACCCTTGAGGGAAAGACCCTAATGACCGATGACTAGATGAGCGAGGCCATTTTAGGCCGGAGGTGTGGATGGGTCCGTAGCCTAAGGGCCGGTGTCTGGCCTACACTAACATCATCTTTTGTTGACAGCGTTGCGAGAGTCCAGGCGGCCACATAGAAGGTCGAGGCATCAGTGCACCGTAACACAAAGTTGGAGCAACGGTTGTCCCATCTTGAGGAGATTGTGCAGACACTACTAAGGCAACAAGGCGGCCCTTCTCAATCTTAGTAAATTTAAAAGCTGTATCATTTTTTAGAACTAGTAAATAATTAACAGCTCTACTACAATTTATGTATAAAAAGAGGACTTAAAGTGTCAAAAATGACCCGTTTTGGGCCTTCGACTGCCTAAAATGCCCAAAAATTATCAAACTAACACCATACAAATTCACACACCACTAAACTAGTAATATACATGTGCTTAAACTTAAAAAAAACAATTCGGATAGCCGGTTTGCAACTTATGCCAAAAAAAAAAGAAAGACTTAAGTGTCGAAAATGGACCATTTTGGGCCTTCGACCGTCCAAAATTCCCAAAAGCTATCAAACCACCACCAAACCAGTTCACAAACCTCTAAACTAGTAAAATACATGTGCTCAAACTTTCATAACACAATTCGGATGTCCGATTTGTAACTTATGCAAAATAAATATGTAATTTTATAATTTTTCTTAATATTTTTTTACTCACAATTAATAATTGTGAATTTATCTTTTTAGATTACTAGATTCTTAGGTCGGGAGGGAGATGAACTGGGTTGGGCTGACAAATTTTTTCCTTCTTTTTTTTCTAACATTAATCTGTATATTGGTAACAATTTTTTATTTACTACAAGAATTTGAATTTGTGCTCGAAATTTGTATTTGTAATTAACTTTTGTTTTATTTATGGCATGAATTTGATATCTTTATTGTTATGTATGCGATTATATTATATTATTGATGACCTGAGTTTGAACAGGTGAAAATTGAATATAAAAATTGCATGTTTTGAAAAAAAATGTAAAACCATTATTAGCCGTGCACATTGTGTGCCACTAATAATGGACTATTTGCAGTGCATAATGTATGCCACGAATAGTCCATTATTCGCAGTGTTCACGCATGCATCGCTAATAGGCATTATTAGCGGCGTTCATGCATGCGCCGCTAATAAAGGACTATTAGCGCCTTTTAATGGCTTCAGGTGTACTTTTTAGCGACACTTATTAGTGGCGTTTAAAAACGTCGCTAATAGGGTATTAATAATGGCATTTTTCGTCTAAATGTCGCTAATAGTATTTGTGACACTACTACAAGCGGCGCACAGGCGAATGCTGCTAAAGGTTATTAATGGCGTTTATTTTATTTTTAGGGGTGCTTATAAACGCCACTAATAGTCCTATTTCTTGTAGTGTTTGGTTATATTTAGGTTTGATGCTAGTAGATGATTTTGTTGGACTCACAGTGCCAACCTAATTGGGATGGTGTCAACCTTCTTTGATGCTCTTGCACTTAATTTTTGGGTAATGTTTATGATGGTGCTTCTTGTATTCGTATCATTAATATAATTTCTTTTCTTCTGTTAAAAAAATATAATAATTTTCTTTTTACTTTTGTTAATTGCTCAATAGGAGAAGATGTATATTTATTCTTTTACTTAAAGTGTGAACAAAATCGTTCAAGAGATCCAAGTAGACATTGAAAATTTGAAGTAACTTGTTGTACAATCTTACATCAATAGACTAATTTGATTAACCTAAGAAAAATTCTTCAAACAAAAGAAAAATACGTTTTAAAGTCGGTATGAAAAAGTTTTTCTTACCCAAATATGTCTCGGCTACAATTTATCTTGTATACAATTTTATAAATACTATTTGACTATTCATTTTAATTAAAAAATAAAATAAAATAAAATAAAAAAATTAATATAAATTGTGTACATAAAGGATATCTACTCGAGTAAGAATAGATTCCTCCTATTTAATTATGAGTTAACTATATATATTGTCCAAAAAAGTATTAAATCAATAAAATCATTTTCTTCTATATTGGAACCATGTTACACAAGATTATTAGCACCTTTTTCCGTTTTCTACAAAAGAAAAAATATTTTTCTATGTAAATTTTATTCTGAAAAGATTAAACCTACTCTTCAATTTTTATTTCAAATTTTATCTCAAAAATGATGCGATCGTAACGTATTATTGTATCACATTAATTATATTATTTAATATATTACTAATAATAATTTTAGATGTAAATTTAATATAAACATTTAGAAAATAGAGCATTATAATTTAAAAAATTACTAATACGATGTAGTATTGTAAGTTTTAAAGGAATGTTGATGTCATTTTCGTTAAAGAATATTTTATTGTGGAAGACAAGCATTTTCTCACGGCTCCACACGGTGCAATTATATGAAAGAGGTGAAGAGAGACGATCCACACGATCAACTGTTTATAAGTCTTTGGAATCTGCTGTTTCTCTGTATCACTACCGTTCACACATACTAAAATGGAAAACACAATCATACACATTGAACTTTCTTCTTCTTTTTGTCGGGCAAGCCAACTAAGTATTGAACTTCAATAATAAAACAAAGCTTCGATGAGTCACCCGGAAATAAATGTTGAGGCCGTCAATCGACACCCCATTTTCCCATGTTTGACACACCCCACCGATCTTGGGCTGCCTCGTCAACACGTTGAATGTCGGTGCATTTTCTCAATGATTAATTAATAATTTCTTTCCAGACGACGGCCCTAGATAGTTTTTTTAAAAGAATGCGATAATAAAAAAAAATAGTTAAAAACAATAAAAATTAATATCAAATCATCAGACTTTTGAATAAGTTTTTGAAAGTATGGAAGAAATTACATTTACTTATCTAAGGTTTCATATAATTGTAGATACTATAACTAGAGTTTCTAAAATAACATTCTTCCTTTTCTAATTCAATGTCAATAACCGAAAAAAAGTCCATTGAGATAGTAGCATGGTACTACCCCTACTGTGATTTGAATATCACTGTGGGACCTATGTGAGGTCCACAAAATAAACAAATCATAATGGAGATAGCATCATGCTTCCATCCCAATGTACTATTTTTCGTCAATAACAAGTTTGTACTGTCCATAATCATTACTTAACCCAAGGGAAGTTGCTGATCTGAGCAATAAACTTTATCCAAATGATAATTTCACCCATAAATATAATGAAAGGATAAGATTATTCCCAAGAATCACCGTAAATTTACAATAGTATCCTTGATTTAGAGTTAACTAAACTAATTTTTTTTCTCATAACTACAATCTCTCTAAAATTCTTTTCTCTATAAAATTTTTTCTCTCACTAAAACTTTTCTCTAAAGTTCTTTTAATCTATTTCTAAAATATTTTTCAAGTTTTTTTTTTTATGAATCGGTAAGGGGGTATCCTAGGCCAGCTTACGCACACTAGACTAAGTCCCCCTCCTCATGATAGTCAGACCCACATTTTAAGCTTTAACTACCAACAATCTGCGCAAAAAGGAGTCGAACTTGAGACACTTGAATTTTATCCTCAACGTCTTTACCGCTTAGCCACATTTTTGAGTGGTCTTTCAAATCATATCTCTTTAAATTTAACCCTCTAAGCCTTATCTATTTTTCTTCAAAAATCAATCTCTCTCTAAATCTTTCTCTTTCTAAAATCTTATCTAAAATATATTTAACAAAAGGTTTAAAAATATGTATAGATATTTACACATATATAACCCATAAATGGGTTCTTTAAAAAATCTTGATGAAAAATATTGTGTTACTCTTTTTATTTTCTCTATCTAACTAAACCCATCTATTTATTCATTTAATTGGAATGTAACTTGCATATTGATCTAGTTTCCTACTTCTACTTTTATTTATTACAATTACAATAACATTATAGTAGCAACTCATGTTGCACTTTTCTGGTCTGAAGGCTTCTCGTCCTTAACAATCTGTCAAGAACCTACAATTAGAGGGTCACCGGGAAGACTCCAGTGGTAGCCACTCCGATAATAAAGTCAGTAAAGAAATAAAGATAGTAACTCAAGAGAAGAATTAAACATAAATTTAAAGCGTACCTTATGGTTCTATTTATAGGTTGTAGATCTCCTAAGTTGAGTAGGATTTGGAGTCGTAAAAATAGAGACTTGAAGATATCTTGAAGATAGTAGTTGCCATATTGAACTTTGTTTCCTTATTTTGAGTTTGGTAGGATATGGAAGACAGTGCTAGGTTTTGAATCCAGTACCTCTAAACCCTTCGTGCTTGGTCGACCTGGATAAAAATAACCTTTCCTAATCTGTACCCTGAAGAGCTCATTATAGACATATGTCATGTCTTGAGTATGGTTATCAAATTATGGTATATCAGCTACTCCCCCTTGAGCCTCTGTTTTAGGGCATGCTCAGAGCTGACGTTAGGGTTTATGAGACGTTACATGTGTGGCAGTAATAAATGTGTCGCTCCGTATTCCAAGGAGATAGTCGTTGATGTGACATTTATTGCATCAGCCATTGATTGGAATTACGAGGCCATCATTGCTCTAACCGTCACAGTGGTTCGGAAGCAAAGGCCTCTCATGTTAACACTTGTTAGGATCTTTATAAAAGATCCAAGGAACACATCGCTGCTTCCCCTTTCAACACTCTAGCATTTTGAGAGCTCCAAATAGCAAAAGAGAGAGAGAAAGATCTCGATACTTTGAACAACCCAAACAACAAAAGAGATTTCTGAGAGAGGCGAACTCCAGTGCATTAGAAGATTAACTCTGATTAAAGCTGCGGTCAAGTTCGGTTCTAAGAATATTTCCTGAATTCTCCTTCATCTTTTCCCCCCTTTCTTTTACTCTTCTCTATTTTTTATTTTGGACAATGTTTGCCTCTAACGCCTAGTTAAGCACTGGTCACGCAATTGTAGATCCTCAGGAAGTAAATAATCAAGTAGAAATAAACTTAGTAGTTAGTAGCCCTTCAAAAAATCAGGTTATTGGTAGTCCAGCCCCAAGTTCTGAGGTCAAGATAGTTTTGGCCTTTATAAAACCCAGAAATATAGGTGGGGAAACCTCTAGAAAATCCCACAAAATGGAGGATGGTGAAAGTGTTATGACTGAGAGCATGATAGATGCTCTGAGGGCTACTTTTGATTTCCCTACAAATGTGTCTTGTAGGGTACCAGGACATATAGATTATTCCTCTAGTATCTAGCAAGGTGAGATTTGTGCTTACCTGGAATGGTTTGAGATAAGGGTTCGATTTCCCTTCTATCCTTTTATTAGGGAATTTTTTAGTTGGTTTAAGATTTGCCTAGCTAACTTAAACATTAACTGTTGGAGGCAATTGCTAGGTTCCATAGTTTTGGGTCATTTGAATGGCATCTAGGTAGGTCCCCTTTTAATTAGTAGTAACATGGATTTGAAGTACGTAAGGTCGAAAAGCATGTTCCACATGTATTTTGATAGGGCGTTCAGACCTCTTTCTTATGTACCCTCTTCTAATAAGACTTGGAAGGGAGGCTGGAATTCGAGGATTTTGAGAACCAAGTTTCAACCTTCTCATGCAGAACTGGTATCAAAGGTGAGCCCCCATTTTTGTTTTTTTATAATTTTCCCATTTTTGGGCTAATATATGAAATTCTGATTATTCCAGAATTCGTGTTCTGCTTAATATCTTTGTGTTATATCTGACTTCAAAATAATTTCTTCGATATCTTATGAGTGCGCGAAAGTACACTCTAAAGACCCTATTATTGGATTAAAATGCTAAAAAGTGAATAGAAATGTTGGGATATAATTGATATTATTTAATTTAATTTCTACTCACAATGAGATATATTTGAGTATTATGTTATAATATTTATATCTCAAATATTATATTAATTATTAGTCCTGTTTTGAAGGTTACAGTTGAAGATCAAGAAAGAAATAAGAAAAAAAGAAACCAAACAGTGTTGATTTGTAACTGATCATGAAATCAAAAAAGGCCAAAAGCAAGCCAAGCTTGCGTTGTACGGCTATTCAGGGACGGTGCAGCGCGCATATTGAGGGCTGAATTAGAGAGGGCTGTGCTGGGGAGTGCGGCTGCTGGTCTTGTGTTGCTGCGAGGCCCAGCCGCTGGCTTGATGCGGCTTGCTCAGTGTGGTGGGCTGAAGTAAACGCGTTGTGGGGCTTGGAACAAGGCATTAGGGCGTAGAGAACAGGAACAAAAAGGGAGGTCTGCAGCTGTTTTGAGGGGCTGTGCTGCTGTGGCAGAAAATAGAACAGTAAACATACAGAAGCAGGGCGCAGTGCAAGCGATAGGAACATCAGCGCAGCCACTCCATGGCTGCGGTTATTTTCTATGAGGTTTATGTTATCCGTATTGTACAGTGGGTAACTAAATTTCTAAGTGGGTTTAAGGATGAACTTGCATATTAGATGGTTATTTTAATTTATTTTTTATTCCTGTATGTGGTTTTTATTTATTAAATTCTTTGATGATCATTTTCAATTTATTGTTGGTTTTATTCTCTGAATAATTAAAGGGTTCAGTCTGTTTATAAATTCAGTCATGCTTTTTCTATTGAATGGATTAATGTTTTGATTATTTTTGGAACAATTCGTTATTTATATTGATTCAATTCTCTGCTGCAATATTGCTCGTTGGGTATATTGTCGTCGTTGGGTTTTCTCAATGTGAATAATAATTTGTGTGATTTAAAAGTGTTGAATGATTTTTCAAAGGGTTACTTTCAGTTCAATTTTGGTTCATAATTTTATATCTTCTGATTGAGATTGTTGGAATTTAAATTCTCAATTGAGTTATCAGTGAATTAAAAATACTTAAAATACCAGATATGTGCAAGGGATTCCCGAAGCTCCACTGTTCGTTAAATTTGAGTACTTTGTCCGTTAATCAGTTTGTTTAATTTTTAATTTGCATTCAAAATCACTTTTTCTATTTTTATTTTCTCGTTAATCGTTTAATATTTTCTTAGTTTTAGAAATTCTTTCTATTATTCTTTTAATTTAGTCTCTCTGTGGAATCGACACCCCAAAGCTACACTAAAACTACCGCGTTATTCTTTGGGCGTAATCAAATTTTGGCGCCGTTGCCAGGGAGATGGTAACAGAATCAGTAGATAGTTTTTCTTTTCAGCAGTTTGTAAAGGCGGTAACTTCGTTCCCTTCTTTTTACTTGCTGCATTATTATTATTATTATTATTATTATTATTATTATTATTATTATTATTATTATTATTATTTCTATTTATTTATTTATTTTATTTCATTTTTTTTTATTGTCATCTTGCATGCATAATAGGTATAGGGATGCATTAGGCCGATTTGCTTATAGGCCTGTGTTAGAGTTAGATTTAGAATCTAATTTTTCTTGTTTTTCTAATTCTTTGTTTGATAATTTTTTCAATTCTGAAAATATGAGCGAATACGAGGATCAACCCACTAGGACTCTTCAGGATTACCTTCACCCTACACGCACAGCCACACCATCATACAACATGTTTCCACCCAATGCTCATCCAATTGATGTTAAAATGGGGGTGATACAGTTACTCCCTACATTTCATGGTTTGGAAAATGAAAATCCATATGTGCACATTAGGGAGTTTGAAGACGTAGTTGCGACTTTCCATAGTCAAAATGCAACACAAGACATTGTGAGACTTAAGTTCTTTCCTTTCTCTTTGAAGGATCGAGCTAAGAGTTGGCTATACTCACTAAGACCACGGTCAATTGGATCGTAGAATGAGATGACTCAAATTTTCTTTACTAAATACTTTCCCCAACACAAGACCAATGCTTTAAAAAGGACGGATTTCTAACTTTGCACAAAAGGACAATGAGACTTTTTATCAGTCTTGGGAGAGATTTAAGGAGTTATTGAGTATGTGCCCTCACCATGGGTATGAGAGTTGGCATATAGTGAGTTATTTCTATGAGGGACTTACACTTAGAGAGCGCCAATTTGTAGAGATGATGTGTAATGATGAGTTCTTACAGAAAGATCCTGATGAGGCCATAGAGTACCTTAATGAGCTTGCTAAAAAAGCTCACGCTTGGATAGGACCTAGTACTTTTGAGAGCACAAATAGGTCACGACCTATAGGGAGCCAACATAGTGGGGGAATTTACCATCTTAAGGAGGAGGAAAACTTGAAAGCTAAGGTTGAGACACTCACTAGGGAATTAGAGGTGCTAAAGGCTAGAGACTTAAAGCCAACACACTTAGCTAATCATGCAGATTCTTTTAGACCATGTTCTGTCTGTGGCGGGCTAGATCACCTTGCCCAAGAAGTGTCCCACATCAGCTGAGATGAGAGGGATGTATGAGGACCAATGTAATACCTTAGGTATGTACAAAAAGCCTTTCACACCCTACTCTAAAACTTACAATTCAGGATGGCGCAATCACCCCAATTTTAACTGGAAATCTGAAAACCAGCCACCGGCACCACCACCTGCACAGCCTCCTAGATCATACCCTACACCATATCATGCATCTTCATCTTTTAAGAATTCTCTAGAAGACACTTTACAGGCATTTATTGAAGCACAAGGTAAGACTAACCAAAAATTTGAATTTTTTATTATGCAGGTTGTTGAAGAGAACAAGGAGATAAAGAGCCAAGTGTCCAAATTGATGAGCTCTTTGAGTGTGAATGAGCGAGGCAGATTCCCTTCCCAAGCTCAATCCACACCCCAAGGTCAACACATGGCACAAGAGAATATGAAGGATGTAAACGCCATTGTGACTCGAAGTGGTAAGTCCTTACACATCCCAACAATGGACAAATCAGAGGATGTGAAAAAGGAGCAAGATAATAGCAATGCTGAGCTGCCCAAGGAACCAGAGGTGATGAATAGCTATGTTAAGGTACCATTCCCTCAGGCTTTAAAATCAACCAAGCGCACTTTGGATCCTAATAATGAAATCCTCGAGAATCTCAAGCAAGTAAAAATCAATCTTCCTCTTTTGCATGTGATTAAGCAAGTTCCTACTTATGCAAAAGTTCTTAAAGATTTATGTACAGTTAAGAGGAAGCACCATGTGAAAAAGACAGCATTCCTGACAGAGCAAGTTAGTGCTCTCATTGAGCAGAGGATTCCCCCTAAGTACAAGGATCCTGGTTGTCCAACCATTGCATGCAGCATTGGAAATCATGATTTTGGACAAGCTTTAGTTGATTTAGGAGCAAGTGTGAATTTAATGCCTTATTCTATTTACTTGCAAATGGGGTTAGGAGAAATCAAACCAACCTCTGTGGTATTGCAATTGGCTGACCGTTCAATCAGAGCACCACGGGGTGTGGTAGAGGATGTTTTAATTCAAATTGATAAATTTTATTATCCTGTTGATTTCATAATCCTTGACACTAACTCTGTTGTTGATTCTACCTCTAAGATTCCTTTGATTTTAGGTAGGCCTTTCCTTGCCACTGCTAATGCTCTTATTAATTGCAAGAATAGGCTTATGAAGTTGTCTTTTGGGAACATGACTCTTGAGGTGAATATATTTCATGTTGCAAAATAGCCAGAAGAGGAGGACGAGAGCTGCCAGACATACATGATTGACTCACTCATGGATGGAGGAGTTCCTGCAACTCATGATTCTGACCCCCCTAAGCATTTTCTTGTTAATTCTGAGTTTGACTATATTTTTGATCCATCTGATGTGGTTGATGTTTGTGCTATTTTTGACAGAACTCAGGATTATGGAGCACGGGGATGGCAACCGAAGTTTGAGGAGTTGCCTAACACAAGTAAAGAGCAGATTCCTTCAAGTGTGGAAGCATCAAAAGTTGAATTGAAGCCTTTGCCTAAGGGTTTAAAAATTCATTTGGAGGAAGGAACTAGCCCTCATAAGGACCCTTACTGTAAGCTTAATCCCACTATGAAATAAGTGGTGAAAAATGACCTAGGAGAGTCAGTCCCTACAAAACTTACGACCGGCTAGTGGATGTGCATTGATTATAGAAAACTGAATGCTGCCACTCGGAAGGCTAAAATGAAAGCGTTTTATGATAAAAATATTTTGACAAAAACTTTTAAGCCTGATGATCGAGTGTTTTTATATGACTTTAGACTCCATAAGCACCTAGGAAAACTTAGGTCTAAGTGGACATGCCCCTTTATAGTGAAGGACATTTTTGAAAATGGGGCAGTACAAATAAAGGATCCCAAGGACAGTCGAATTTTTAAAGTCAATGGTCAGCGCCTTAAAGTTTTAATTGATAGGCAAGTTTTGGAAGTGGAAGACATTCCACTAATAGACCCGGTTTATCTACCTTGATCACGCCATGCAGGTATGTTTTATTTTTTTATTTTTTTCTTTATTTTATTTGTTTTATTCTGTTTTTGTTTTCTTTTATTTTCGTTCTTTTTCTTTTTGTTTGCTACTCTTTTCTTTGTTTTTATTTGCAGGTTAATTTTATTTTGTCAATTTAGGTTGCCATCTTTGGTGCTTAGCGAGCTGCCCACCCCGCACATCAGGTGTATTATCTCATTTTCAGTACCCTTCATTCAATTTTGATTGTTAAACATTAAGGACAACGTTTCATTTAAGTTAGGGGGTGGTGGTTGCAAATTCAACATTTAAAATGCTGTGGCATATCTTCATATGTCCAAAAAAAAAAAAAAATATTCTTAAAATTTGCATCCCATTTGCAATCTTTTCACATGAGTACTCATTCTCATACATAGCCATTTTTGTGAATTCACCGAATCCACCACATTCATTCTGCTGAGGCATTCACAGAACTTTTAATGCACTTATCCAAACTTTGTGGTAAGATGGTGGTTTGACACATGTAGCTAGAGAACTCTTTTGCTTAAGTATTCATGTAGTTTTGGAGAGAATTGAGAGCTTTCAAATGCAGAAAATTGTGATAAGCATTCATTGATCTGTTGAACTGGGCACTTCTTTTGAGAATATCATTACATGGTTGGTGGTATAACGGCGGATATACTTGGGATATGACGAAGGTTAATTGAGGATTAACATTTGAGCCTTTCAAGCTAACCCTTCTCATCATAGACCCTTAGTAGCCAAATTTGAGCCAACAAACACATTTAGTTTTTTTTTCATGTGCCTACATCATCCATACCTCTCCACATTGGATTATAGCCTATACATTACTTTTCCTACCCTTTTTGCTTCCAAGTGTGTACTAGGTGTGGAATTTGCATTTCTTGTCTTTTATGTTGCATGGGAAAAAAAAAAAGAGCAGAAAAAGAAAAAGGAAAGAATACAAGTGCAGAATGTTCAAGTGAGTGAGCAACAAAGTCAATGTTCCAAAAGAAAAAATTGAAAAATTTTGAAAAAAAAAAAAGAAAGAAGAAGAAGAGAGAGACAGAAGAAGAATGAGACGTTTTGCTATTCAGTGATTTGGAAAGTGGAAGAGTACATCAAGTGAGAAGTTTGGTTTGCTATGATTCTTAATGAAATTCTCTTAGTATGTACTTGAAATTTTTTGAATCATTTTTATCCTTTTCTTCATATAGCCATTAACCCGAGCCACGCTACAACCTTTTTATGTTGATCGTTCTGATCCTAAGTAAGCTTGTGGAAATAGTGGTGGAAGTCTCATTGATGAGTGCGTCTATCATAAGATCAATGTTTGCTTGTTGCCTGTACATAATTGACTAATTCTTCATTGAGCGTGTACACCCCTTGTCAACTCCATAGAGAGAACCCCTACATGAAACACTTTTATACCCATGAGATATGGAGTTGAACCTTTTGCTTGAGATGTTCTTGATGTTGCATGTGTCATGGGTTGTGGTAAGATGGATATGGTTTGGAGCACACACACACACTCTCTGCGAATTTCTATAAGTGGATTGATTGTTATAAGGTTCTTGAATTCTTGAAATTTCTGTGATATGCGAATCTGAAAAGTGTGATTAGATGCCTTCTGTGTGTGGCCTTCTTTGGTTTATTTTGCCATTTTTGTATGGAATTGCTAGGGACTAGCAATGAGTAAGTTGGGGGGTGTGATGAGTGCGCGAAAGTATACTCTAAAGACCCTATTATTGGATTAAAATGCTAGAAAGTGAATAGAAATGTTGGGATATAATTGATATTATTTAATTTAATTTCTACTCACAATGAGATATATTTGAGTATTATTTTATAATATTTATATCTCAAATATTATATTAATTGTTAGTCCTGTTTTGAAGGTTGCAGTTGAAGATCAAGAAAAAAATAAGAAGAAAAAAAGAAACCAAACAGTGTTGATTTGTAACTGATCAGGAAATCAAAAAAGGCCAAAAGCAAGCCAAGCTTGCGTTGTTCGGCTGTTCAGGGATGGTGCGGTGCACGTATTGAGGGCTGAATCAGAGAGGGCTGCGCTGGGGAGTGCGACTGCTGGTCTTGTGTTGCTGCGGGGCCCAGCTGCTGGCTTGATGCGGCTTGCTCCGTGCGGTGGGCTGAAGTAAACGCGTTGTGGGGCTGGTACAAGGCATTAGGGTGCAGAGAACAGGAACAAAAAAGGAGGTATGTGGCTGTTTTGAGGGGCTGTGCTGCTGCGGCAGAAAATAGAACAGTAAACATACAGAAGCAGGGCGCAGTGCAAGCGACAAGAACATCGGCGCAGCCACTCCATGGCGCAGTTATTTTCCATGAGGTTTATGTTATCCGTATTGTACATGGGTAACTAAATTTCTAAGTGGGGTTAAGGATGAACTTGCATATTAGATGGTTATTTTAATTTATTTTTGATTCATGTACGTGGTTTTTATTTATTAAATTCTTTGATGATCATTCGCAATTTATTGTTGGATTTTATTCTCTGAACAATTAAAGGGTTCAGTCTGTTTATAAATTCAGTCATGCTTTTTCTATTGAATGGATTAATGTTTTGATTATTTTTGGAACAATTCGTTATTTTTATTGATTCAATTCTCTACTGCAATATTGCTCGTTGGGTATATTGTCGTCGTTAGGTTTTCTCAATGTGAATAATAATTTGTGTGATTTAAAAGTGTTGAATAATTTTTCAAAGGGTTACTTTCAATTCAATTTTGGTTCATAATTTTATATCTTCCGATTGAAATTGTTGGAATTTAAATTCTCAATTGAGTTATCAGTGAATTAAAAATAATTAAAATACTAGATATGTGCAAGGGATTCCCGAAGCTTCACTGTTCGTTAAATTTGAGTACTTTGTCCGTCAATCAGTTTGTTTAATTTTTAATTTGCATTCAAAATCACTTTTTCTATTTTTATTTTATCATCAATCGTTTAATATTTTCTTAGTTTCAGAAATTCTTTCTATTATTCTTTTAATTTAGTCTCTCTGTGGAATTGACACCCCAAAGCTACACTACAACTACCGCGTTATTCTTTAGGCGTAATCAATATCCAAACTAATAGAAAATTTAAGCTCTTTTAGAGACTCCAAAACACTCATAAGGTATTTCAGAGATCTAAATTATGGGATATACAGAACTACAACACTTATAAATAAAATAAGGTTTTTTTGGCATCTGCATATTGATAATACAAAACATACAGGCCTACAACACTTTGTAAATAAGATAAGGTTTTTGTAAAGGTCTATGGAGTGAAAAGATGGACCAGGCCCATAACACTTGTAATGAATACAAGGTCTTGAGGGGTTTGTACATTAATTTAAATGGACTAGACCTGACACACTTGCAATGAACACAAGACCTTTAGGGGCCTGTACATTGATAAAATGAACCAGACCTATTTTTACATAAGTTGCAAACCCGGCATCTAAATTGTGATTTTTAAGTTTGAGCATCATTATTTTATAGTTTAGAGGTTTTATACTAGTTTTGTGGTGGTTCGAAATTTTTTGAACATTTTGGGCGGTCGAAGGACTAAAACGGGTTGTTTTCGACATTAAAGCCCATTTGTTTTGCATAAGTTACAAACTGGCATCAAAATTGTGTTTTGTAAGTTTTAACATGTGTATTTTACTAGTTTAGATATGTGTAAATTGGTTTGTAGGTGGTTTGATAGTTTTCAGGCATTTTGGGCTGTCAAAGGCCCAAAACGGGCCATTTTCGACACTAAAGTCCCTTATTTTTGCAAAATTTGCAAACCGGGCATCCAAATTATGTTTTTTTAAGTTTGATCACATGTATTTTACAAATTTAGAGGTGTATGAAATGGTTTGATCATTTTTGGGCATTTTGGGTGGTCAAAGGCCAATAACGGGTTGTTTTCGACTCTATAAGTCCCTTATTTTTGCATAAGTTGCAAGCCGGGCATCCGAATTATTTTTTATAATTTTAGCACCTGTATTTACTAGTTTAGAGGCATATGAACTAGTTTGGTGGTGGTTTGATGATTGTTGGACATTTTGGGCGATCGAAGGCCCAAAATAGGTCATTTTTGCATAAGTTGCCATCCGAATTGTGTTTTGTAAGTTTGAGCACGTGTATTTTATTAGGGGTGTGTGAACGAGTTTGGTATTGGTTTGACAATTTTTGGGCATTTTGGGCGGTCGAAGACCCCAAACGGTCTATTTTCGACACCTAAGTCACTTTTTTTTTCATAAGTTGCAAACCGGGCATTCGAATTGTGTTTTGTAATTTTGACAACATGAATTTTACTATTTTAGAGGTGTGTGAATTAGTTTGGTGGTGGTTTGACAGTTTTTTAGCATTTTGGGCAATGAAGGCCCAAAATAGTCCAATTTCAACACTTAAGTCACTTTTGTTGCATAAGTTGCAAACCTGGCATCCAAATTTTATTTTTTAAGTTTAAGCATTTGTAGTTTTGTGTTTAATGGTGTGTGAACTAGTTTGGTAGTGGTTTTTTGGGTTTCGGGCATTTTGGGCAATCGAAGGCCCAAAACGGTTTGGTTTTGACACTTAAGTCACGTTGTTTTGCATAAGTTGCAAACTAGGCATCCAAATTGTGTTTTTTAAGTTTTATTACATGTATTTTACTAGTTTAGAGGTGTGTGTGACCTGTTTTGGTGGTGGTTTGAAGGTTTTCGGACATTTTGGGCGGTCGAAAGCCCAAAACGGGGCTGTTTTTGAAACTTAAGTCACTTTCTTTTGCATAAGTTGAAAATCGGGCCTCCAATTTTGTTTTTTTAGTTTTATAACTTTTATTTTACTATTTTAGAGGTGTGTGAACTAGTTTCATGGTATTTTGACAGTTTCCTAGCATTTTGGGCAGTCGAAGGCCCAAAACGATTCGATTTTGACACTTAAGTCACTTTTTTTTGCATAAGTTGCAAACCGGGCATCTGAATTATGTTTTTTAAGTTTAATCATGGTAATTTTACTATTTTAGAGGTGTGTATACTGGTTTGGTGGTGGTTTTATGGCTTTCTGACATTTTGGGCTGTTGAAGGGCTACAACGGGCCGTTTTCGACTCTAAAGTCCATTTTTTTTTCATAAGTTGCAAACCAGGCATATGAGTTGTATTTTGTAAGATTTATCATGTGTATTTTAATATTTTAGAGGTGTTTGAACCTTTTTGGTGGTGGTTTGAACTTTTTTAGGCATTTTGGGCAATCAAATGCCCAGAACGGGCCTTTTTTACACTAATGTCCTTTTTTTGCATAAGTTGTAAATCGGGCATCCGAATTGGGTTTTTTAAGTTTAAGAATATTTATTTTACTATTTTAGATGTTTTTTAATTAGTTTGGTGGTGTTTTGAAGGTTTTCAGGCATTTTGGGCGAGGTGACCAAAACGAGTCATTTTCGATTCTAAAGTCCCTTTTTTTTGCATAAGTTGCAAAATGGGCATCTAAATTGTGTTTTTTAAGTTAAAAAACTTATATTTTACTATTTTAAAGGTGTATAAACTAGTTTGGTGGTGGTTGATGGTTTCCAGGCAGTTTGCGGGGACAAAGGCCTAAAACGGGCCATTTTCGACACTAAATCACTTATTTTTGCATAAGTTATAATCCGAACATCCTAATTGTGTTTTGTAAGTTTGATTGTGTGTATATTACAATTTTAGAGGTATGTGAAGAGGTTTGGTGGTGGTTTGAAAATTTTTGGGCATTTTAGGTAGTCGAAGGCCCAAAACGGTTCGGTTTTGACACTTAAGTCACTTTTTTTTGCATAAGTTGCAAACCGAGCATCGAATTGCATTTTTTAAGTTTTATCATGGTTATTTTACTATTTTAGTAGTTTTTTATACTAGTTTGGTGCTGTTTTAATGGTTTTCGGACATTTTTGGCAGTCAAATGTCTAAATCGAGTCATTTTTTACACTAAACTCTATTTTGTTTTGCATAAGTTGCAAACCAGGCATCCGGATTGTGTTTTATAAGTTTTAGCATGTTTATTTTACTATTTAGAGGTGTGCAAACGTTTTCTGTGGTAGTTTGCCCATTTTCGGGCATTTTGGGTAATCAAAGGCCCAAAATGGGCCATTTTTGACACTAAAATCCTTTTTTTCGCATAGGTTGCAAACCGTGCATCTGAATTATGTTTTTTAAGATTTCACACATGTATTTGACTATTTAAGATGTTTTTGAACTGGTTTGGTGGTGTTTTGACAATTCTCAAGCATTTTGGGTGGTCAAAGGACCAAAACGAGTTGTTTTCGACTATACAGTTTATTTTTGTTTTGCATAAGTTACAAACCGGCAATATAAATTGTGTTTTGTAAGTTTGAGAATATTCATTTTACTAGTTTTAAGGTGTGTGAACTAGTTTTCTGGTGGTTTGATGGTTTTTGGGAAGTTTGGGCGGACGAAGACCCAAAACGGGCCGTTTTCGACACTAAAGTCCACCTTTTTTTTTGCATAAGTTGCAAACCGAGCATCCTAATTCAGTTTTGTAAGTTTTAGAATGTGTATTTTATTATTTTAGAAGTGTGTGAACTAGTGCGGTGGTGGTTTGACAGTTCGGGCATTTTGGGCGGTCGAAGGCCCAAAACGGTCTAGTTTCGACACTTGAGTCATTTTTTTTTGCATAAGTTGCAAACCAGGCATTTTAATTGTGTTATTTTAAGTTTTAGAATGGTTATTTTACTAGTTTAGAGGTATGAATACTGGTTCGGTGGTGATTTGATGATTTTCGGACTTTTTGGGCACTCGAAGGACTAAAATGGGCCATTTTCGACACTAGAGTCCATTTGTTTTTGCAAAAGTTGCAAACCAGACATCCAAATTTTGTTTTGTAAGTTTGAGCACGTGCAGTTTACTAGTTTAGAGGTTTGTGAACTTTTTTGTGGTGGTTTGACCATTTTCAAGCATTTTGGGCTATCCGAGGCCTAAAATGGGTCATTTTTTTTACAAAAGTTCATTTTTTTTTTCTGCATAAGTTGCAAATAGAATTGTGTTTTTTAAGTTTTGGCACGTGCATTTTACTATTTTGGATGTGTTTTAACTGGTTTGGTGGTGTTTTAACGATTTTAAGGCATTTTGGGCGATCGAAGGACCAAAATAGGTTGTTTTCGACTCTAAAGTCCTTTTTTTGTGCACTAGTTGCAAACCGACCATCTGAATTGTGTTTTGTAAGTTTGAAAATGTGTATGATAGTATTTTAGAGGTGTGTGAAATATTTTCGTGGTGATTAGATGGTGTTCAGGCAGTTTGGGCGGACTGAAGGCCCAAAACGGGCAGTTTTTGGCACTTAGCTTCTTATTTCTGCATAAGTTGCAAACCGAGCATCCTATGTCATGACCTGAAATCCACCTTGTGTGGACCTCGTGTCGGGACCAGCCACCTCTTGGCCCGAAGGCCTTAGGGTAAGGCTTACATAAGCAGCGGTATCGAATAGATGTGCGACATGTGGTTGCGGAAGCGTGAAAAACTTTTTCTTTTCTTTTCTCATTTTAAAATTTGCATATCCATCTAGTACTGTCAGTTCTTTACATTGTGGTATACATGATTATACATTCAGAGCATAATTAAAAACTTAAATGCTTTATAATTAATACATGTTTAACTACCCCACGGGGCTTAATACACAACAGTGTAATATTTCCTAATACAAAATACTATCAACTTCATAGTACATTCCCAAGAGAATTGCTAGTCCTGTGATTAGTTGCCTAACCCTTCTTGTAAAATAGGTAGGCTTATCATCATCGCCATCAAAATCAGAATTGCTATTTATCACCTGAAAGGGGGACAGGATAAAAATCCAGGTAAGCTAATCTAAGCTTGTGAGTAATTCCCGCATTCATCAGTGGGGTTTTCAATTAGTAGTGGTTTAGCACATGAGAGTTTATAAAATACTCACTACCAATTGCTCGTACGTTTAGAACACAGAATATATGCATTCTTAAAGCAGATAACTTTGAAACATTTAAGGTATTCAAGCTAAACATACGTTTCTTCAAGTAGAGTATATGCACTTCAAAAACATATAAACATGCATGATAAAAATGGGGGTAAAAACCTACTTCCATTTTCAAAAGCGTTTGTCATCTTTTCTCATTAATTAGGTGGAATCTGTTTTGAACCAGACTCCCGTTTTACTGCAATGCTACGATGGAGATATCTCATTTCCTGGGGGATTAGATCCTGCTGCTGGGCATTTCTTCATGTTATAGTTGAATCCCAAAGGATTTCAACGTCGCATGTGGTACTTAAGTACCATTTATCTTATAAAACATTTATCACATGGCTTCTTCAATAGATATTTTTCATGAGTATTTAAAATATGAAATATATAACTTCTGTAATAGGACTTCAAATACTTGGAATAATCAAATTCAGAATATTTAAGGAAATTTGGCATTTTACTCTGACATGCTAAATATTTCTAAGAAAGGAACTGTATAAAAACATTTACAGAGCATATCATAACAGAATATTTTAAAAATAACAATCATATAAAGACTGAATTTGATATTCAAATGTTTCACATAACTTGAACTTAAAAGTTCTTCAAATATATGGAGTTAAATCTTCACTTCAAATACAAGGTTACTCACCTTATACGTCTGGGTTGGCGATATTGATGTGCCTTTTCCTTTCCTTTGTAGTTCCTAAGAACAATTCATAATAGTCCATTAACTTCACATTCACTTCAAACATCTCTTACTGATGCTTCTTAACTTATGCTTAGATCGTATTGAATCCTAACTTTAATCTTAGGCATTATACTTTTAAGGTATACTCTTCTGGTAACTCTATTTACTTCAATTTAAATTTAATTATTTCACATGTTTACGTGTCATGTCTTTTCGTATCTTATTTTCACGTACGAGCCTTAGTTTATTACTTCGGCAATATTCTAGTTCATAGTCACCTGACTGATGCTATTCATTAAATTTTATGTCTTTTTATTTTAGACACTTCTTTTGGTTGAATAGACTCTACCATTGAGTCTGGAACGTCGAAGAAAGTCAATTTAGGCTTTCGTAGAATTTAATTCAGACTTTTGCACTAAAAAGGGCAAAATGGTCATTTTACCTATTTACGTATCATATTTTTCCGTACTTCATTTCAAAATTTGGACCTCACCATTGAGTCCTAAACGTCAAAGAAAGTCAATTTAGACCCTCTTTGGTTTCAATTTGGCTTTAGGGGTACTAGGGGTAATTTGGTTATTTTACCCCTTTATGTGTCTTTACTTTTTGGGGTCCCGTCTCACAAAACGGACCTCGCTAGTGGTCTCAGAATATCTAAAATAGTTAAAATACACTATTCACATGTTTAATGTGGACTCCATTTGCTTCATTTATGGCCTAGGGGTAAAACAGTCATTTTATCCTATTTATAAAATAATTAAATTAATTATTTAATTGTTTTTCTAGGGGTGTAATTGAATTGATTTCTCAAAAATTGGGCCAGAACAGAATTTTTCATAGCCTTGGGGTCAAATTGTAAATAGAAAAAATTCTGGTTTATTTTATTTTAAACAAAATTATTGAACCAATAGGTTTACACCCTAAAACCCTAAACCGGTTTAGGAATCCCATGAACCAGCCGGTTTACATAGCTACAGTGAACTGGGATAAAATATCCTTACTGTTCGTCTTATCCGTGGTTAGGTTAGCCTCGATTCTTGATTTTAATTTCTTATCCTCGTATCCAAACAAGACCAATTTGGTTTTAAAATTAAAACATAATTCCAAAATGACACCATCCCACTTAAATCCTTTCATGCGATGGGTCGGGTTCCGACCCGAATCCGATTCGACCTAAACCCGACCGTTTACTATTCATCTTCTTCCTCCTGTTTCCCCCGTGTTGCCCTAATTACAAGTTTTCTTCCTCTTCAATTTCGTGAAGTTTGGCTCAACCAAATCTTTCTGTTTTTAATCCAAATCGTTTCTAGGACATCATGGAGGGTTTTAGCATTCATCTTGGTGTTCAAATTGGTCTCATGAGTCCGGGCAGAGGGTTGATAACCCAACCTGCAACTCATTCATATATGCTCATTTTTGAGCCAAAATCATTGGGGTTTGTTCTGTCATGATCCATTTTCTATAAGGTTTCATTCCCCATTCTTTAAACCTAGTTTTGGTGTGAGTTTCAGAGTTTGGTTTTCAAAACCAAAACCTGTAACTCGTGTTATAGAGCTCATTTCTTTTGATTTTTGATCGCGGTCATAGGTTTTTGGAACACCCATAGGTTCTACTTGAAGCCTCACTGCACCAAACTTGGTTCGATTGCCATGGGTTCAAACCTACTTCAAGCAAGGTCCTCCCATGGCTGCCTTCTTAGTTGACGTTTTAAACTATTTTTAGGTTCCCATTTCATGCTTGGACAAGTTTAAACATATTATAAATATCATATATACAAAATCAAGGCTTAAAACAATTCATATGTAGGAAAAATTCTAGAGAGAGAAAAATAGTGAGTTGATGTTTTTCTCACCTTTCCTTCAGTTTCTCTTATCTTTTCCCCTTGCTTCCCACTTTTGAATATCCTAGAACTCCTTAGATCTTTCACTCTCTCTCAGTATGACTAAATGGTCGTGTGTAGGCATGTGTATACAATTTTGTATATATGTGTATATAACTATACACATAATCATCACCTCTCCTGATTGCCCCAACCACTAGGTTAACTTGTGGCAGCATTTCTAATGAGTGCTTCTACTCCACTGTTTTGGGGCAGGCCAATTATCAGCCGTGTGTGTGTGTGTGTGTGTGTGTGTATATATATATATTACATATTTTCACACACTAACCCACACTTGGGCACACACACACACAATACCCACTATTCTGCACACACACACTCTCATACCTACATGTATGTGTATATGTATATTTATATATCTATATATATATAAAGTAGGTTATAATTATTTTATTTTACTTTATTTATTTATCTATTTTTTTTTTACTAGATCATTCATTGCTTATACACATATATATTTCATGTGTATTTTATAACCCAAAACATTTGATAGCCTAAGTGGCTTCTTTTTGGGACTTAAGTGCATTGCCCATCTTGGTCGAGGGTTCAAATTAAACTCATTGACCTCAATTTGATTTTTAATTTGACTTTTGCATTATTTTTGCTTAAATTATTTACGAAATGTTCATACCTAAATTTTATACTCGTATTAAGGATCGGCGGTTGACGTGAAAACATACAATTACTATAGAACCAACCGAAATAGGTTGTTGATTGCAACGAAAGTGATGTACAGTCATCCTGGGTTTTCAAGACTTTTTCTAAAAGTCCATATGTTGGGGTTTGAAAGCGATCCACGACTTAATGATCCCTAATTCAAATCAGGGTGTTACATCCTAATTGTGTTTTGTATGTTTGAGCATGTGTAGTTTACTATTATAGAGGCATGTGAACTGGTTTAGTGGTGGTTTGACGGTGTTCGGGCATTTTGGGCGGTCGAAGACCCAAAATGGGCCATTTTTGACATGTAAGTGACTTTGTTTGCATAAGTTGCAATCTGGGCATCCGAATTATGTTTTCTAAGTTTAAGAATGTGTATTTTACTATTTTAGATGTTTTGGAACTAATTTCGTGGTGTTTTGATAGTTTTCAGGCATTTTGGGCTTCGAAGGCCCAAAATGGGCCTTTGTTATACTTAAGTCACTTTTTTTTGCATAAGTTGCAAACTGGACATCCGAATTATGTTTTGTAAGTTTGACTATGTAGATTTTACTATTTTAGAGGTGTGTGAATTGGTTTGGTGGTGGCTTGATAATTTTTCAGCATTTTGGCAGTCGAAGGCCCAAAATGGTCTATTTTCGACACTTAAGTCATTTTTGTCACGACCCGAAACCCACCCTATGCGGATCTCGTATCGTGGGGCCGACCCTATGGCCGTCTCTACTTTTTCCATTCTTTTACCAATGATAACAGTAAATAATATAAACATGACATTAAAGTGCGGAAGCTTTATTACAATTATTGTTCAAAGACTAAACTTCAAACTAACAATAAACTGATCCTAAACCACTCTTAGGTGGTGAGTACATGGGAGAGACTTCATTCACTACTCTTATGCTCCTCAACTGTCTTCTTAAGCTCCTGATCTCCTACTATGGTTCTATAACATTCTCACCTGAAAAATTTAGTAAGGGGTGAGCTACAAATTCAGTAAGTAGAAGCCTATCCCCAATACGAGTGGGGATGACATAAATGATTACAAGTCAAGGTAACATGATAGCCAGTCATGACAATGATTGCAGTCAACTGTAAAATGCCACAATGGCCAATGAATGACAAGGTACAATAACAGTCAAGGGTAACCAATGAATGACAACGTACAATAACCGTCAAGAGTAACAACGTAGCATGAATATAGAATAGGCTCAATGAATACAATCAACATAAATATTGCCACAATGAAACGGTCACAATCAAGTCCAATAAAACAAAACCAATCGACATAGAACTATATCAATTAACATGGATGATGCCTTTACTCTGTTCAGGGTTTGGCAGACCCTCGGTCTTTTGGGGCCTGTCATACCCCCCCATTAACATAAATGCATATAAAATGCCCATTATCCTTAATGCGTAAAAACGCCATAATTGCCATATGTCCTTTTTGACCCGTAGGTCCCATAAATTGACCCGTAGGTCCCAGTCAATCAGATAGCATCAGATAGGTAATGTGACTGAGCACAAAACCCGGCACTTAACATAAATTAAGATTCTATAGTATTCTATATGAATGTACAAAACATGGAACATCATAACATAACATACAGTAAATGGATCTCAATGAAATGAATCAGTAATGCAACATTAACCAATAGGCATCCACCAGGTAGAGCAATATCCATGGTGGGAAACAATGACAGTGAATACATATATGAGTACAAGATTGGCAGTAATGGAAAGAACGTGGCTTGGAAACCACGTATCAAAGATAGGAATCCACTTACATTATCAATGTCTTAATATCCCGTGACTTCCTCCTTTCCTTTTGACTTGCCTATAAATCAATAAACACGTTTTAGCTTTCATATAATTTACCGAATTTATGCCTCGTTACTCTAAATACCTCCCGTACTAATTTATGCTTTACGATTTCCATTTTAAACTTAATTTACCCAAGAGCAAAATGGTCATTTACGTGTCTCTACTTTTTGGGTTCTGTTTTCATAATTTGGATTTCACCGTTAAGTCCAGTAGGTTTGAATTAATAAAAATTCACTATTTACTTAACTAAATCAGAGTCCGTTTGACTTACCTTTGAGGTAGGGGCATTTTGGTCATTTTGGCATTCTACAGTTATTTTATTTTTTTCGGGACTCCGTCTCGTAAAACGGACCTCACTATTAAATTCATAGGGTCCAAAATAGTAAGTTTTCATTATTCATTCTACTAATTTACGCGTCGAAATTAAATTTGAAATTTATTCATTTAAACCATTTATTTACATTAATTAATCTAGCTAATACATATTAGTATTTGAGCCCAAACAGACCACATGTGCCTTGGTGGCACAGTGGCTAAGCTTCTCACCCTTTCCCCTTTGGTCACAGGTTCAATTCGCTGCCCATACCTTTTTTTTCCATTTTCTGTTAATACATTTTTCAATTTTTTTTTTTTTTTTTTTTTTATATTCCAGTATCTATTCGTGGTTTGCTCGGGCATTGCCCGGAAGCTATTTGTACTTCTAAAACCATTGAATTTCCAACCGTTCCATTTTATTCAATATGAAACAATAAGCTTTAACGACTTGATTTACATGGCCTGCTCGGTCACATCTGGGTCAGGGTGTTACAATTTTTCTTGCATAAGTTGCAAACCGGGCATCCGAATTGTGTTTTGTAATACCCCGACCCAATTAAGTGAAGATATTCATTGAATTATGTTTCTTTTGGGGATTTAATATCCAATGGCTTATTCATTCTAAATTATGTTAAGTAGGCCGTAAATATTAAGAATTTCTGCATGAAGAAAATTTGGCAAGTTAAAGTGAAGCGAAAAATTAATGAAATTTAATCGCCAATGAATATGGAGTATTTTTAATATAAATGAGAAATATGTAACGTATTAAAATTAAACGTTTACAACATAGACATTAAATGTATGATATTAAAAAAGTAATGAGGGAATACGATGGGATTTTTAAAGCAATTAAGGCACAACTTAAAAATCTGATGAATGATGTCCAAATTGCCAAACAAAGCATATAGGGGAAAAAGGGGAAAATGAGGCAATAGTGTTGGCCAAGGGTGTAACACCCCAACCCAATTAATAAAAATTAAGTCACTAATTAAATATTAGGGACTTGAGAAAAATTGATTAAGATGACAAAGGCCAAAATAAAATGAATAAGAACGGTACGTGAAGGAAATTAAAACAACAAGGCTTCGACTAACGTAGTCGACACGTGAAAAACATAAACAAAATTTTAAGTCATTGGTTTATTAAATCGACACGAATAAGAATGCAAGTGTAACACCTGACCCGATTAAATAATACTTAAGTCGCAAAATGTTAATTAGCAACCCTAAAAAGAATAAATAAGAAAATTAATCGGGATATAAATGACAACTTCAAAAATAGTTCCGAGACCTTAAATAACGAGGTCAGCTCCGGGGAAAATAAAATAAGGCTACGATTATAAAATCAAAACATGAAAGAGTGAATATTAAATTCAAATTCACAAAATGGAGAATAATGCAAAAAGTTAAAATAAGTAAATTAAGTGTCAAACAAGGCATAAGCACAAAATGGGAAAAATAAGCCCAAATTGAGGCCAAGGGGTTTTGAACCCTTGACCCAAAGTAGGCAAAGCACTTAAACTCAAAAAGATACCAATTGGGCTGCCAGCACTTTTGTGCTAAATATTACAACTTATATGTATATATACACATTTAAAATAAAGCCACCTCCCAAATGACCTAATCACCTTTCAAGCAACAAAACAATCATTTTTAAAATAAAATAAATAAAATATATGATTATATATGAGTGTTGCGTGTGTGAAGTGAAAGGAATTTAGAACGAAATCAGAATTGTGTGTGTGCTTGGGTAGAGAGAGTAGAGAGAGTGAGCTAGAGAGAGAAAGAGAGTGAAAAAGGGAGAAGAAGGAGTAAAAACACAAAACCATATTTTTTTTTCTCTCTCTAAGAATCTTTTCATATACAAGCTGTTTTAAGTTAAATTGTTGCATGCATTGCATTTAGGGCATGTCATCTTGAGTAGGAGTGAAATTTTGGACCCTAGAACAGCCCAAAACCCTAAGCGTAAATAACTGCCATGGATGGACCTTCATTGGTACAGGTCTGAAATCATTTAAACCAAACCACATTTGGCATGTTGAAACCTCAAATAGACCTCATGAGGGTTTCAAAAACCCTAACCCGAGACCTATAAGCCTAGGTGAAGGCCTTTAAATCACCACATACCGATTTGGGTTATTAAATGCAATATTCGAAACTTGCTATAAAATCAGGTTTTAAGAATTGGGCGTTAAAGCCCCTTAAACAAGGAACAAAACAAGCCAAGACTCACTTGAAATGGTCCAGAAACAAGCTCGAACCGAGCCTGTTACAGACCACGATGATAGTGTGGAAATCCAGTGTTTTGATCCATTTTGATCCATGAAACCAATGCCAAATCTTACCTTGAAGTCCCAAAAACAATTTAGGGTGGAAAGTAGGGAGATTAGGTGACCAAAGCTTTATGAAATTGGGAAAAATGGAAAGTTGTAGTTAGGGCAACAGTAGCCCCATGCTTGGGGAAGAAGATGAACAATGGGTGGTTCGGTCTTGGGTCAGATCTAGGTTCGGGTCGGGACCCAACCCATCACACGTAAGGGCCATAGGTAGGACGATGTCGAGTGGGGGGTTGTGTTATAATTTTAAAACTAAAATTGGGTTGTTTGGTTATGAGGATTGGGTCTGATTAATTAAACCTATTCCGATTTAGGGAAAACCCCAACCCTGATTTAACCCTTGTCCGCCGTTTAGATTACAAAAAGTCAGAAAAATAAAAGAGGAGCCGCAGCTTCCTTGGATCGAACCCTTGACCCTTCACTACCCAAGCCCTAAACCAAGCCCCAAAAGACCACTGAGCCACCTCTGCTCCTTGTGAAATATTTCGACCGAATATATATACATATTATATAATAATAATATTAAATTAATTTAATAATAGTAAAATAATCCAATGTCCAAAACAAATAAATGAAGAGTATATTTTGACTATTTTGGACATTTCAAACCCAATGACGGGGTCTATTTTACGAGATGAAACTCCAAAAAGTTAAGATATGTGAAGGTGCAAATTACCAAATTACCCCTGATGTGCTCGAAGCCAAATAAAATTCGAGAAGGTCTAAATTGACTTTCTTCAACGTTCTGGACTCAATGGTGAAGTCCATAATACCAAATAGGTACTAAAAAATAAGTCATATGAAAAATAAAATTTATTAAATTATCACAAGTAGACCGGTAAGACCAATCCTAGGAAATTAAGATACGTCGGGTCTAAAATTAAACGACGAGCATCAATTTAGAGAAAATTTGAAGTAAATGAGAAATTAATTGAAGTCTTGGTGAATTTTATTTTTAGGAGCTACAAAGGAAAAGAGAAAGCCCACTAGTAGTGCTAACCCGGGGGAACAAGGTGAGTAATTTTGTACTTTGGAGTGGAGGTTTTTTTATCTCCATGGATTATGAAGTAATTTGAAAATCAAATATTCTGAAGTTTTTTCATGTTAAAATATCTGCGGTATTTCTAATTTTAAATTCTCGTATTTATATTCTTTATATTTCAATTTACTGTCGTTTTAATTATAAATTCTAACATGGCATGCAAAATTCACTTCTTGATATTGCTGACAGTTGGTATGTTTATTTTCGCATGTCCATGTAAATGAAAATTTTATTAAATGTCTCTTGAAATAAATGCTTTTATTCTATCTATGCTTTAACAAATTCCTGTACATCGTGATTTAAATTCCTGAAGTTCATGTGTTAAATGTTCAAGTAATGTCCTATAAGTATTTAAAAACTCTGTTAAATTGTCCATATTTTAGATACTCATGAAAATTCATTCTTTCATTGAAGCCATGTTTTTAAATGTTCATAAAAATTATTTCTTAAATAAGCCTTGTTTTTCCATGCTCATAAAAAGCTTTTCTTGAAAAGTCATGTTTCAATGCTCGTGAAAAGCACATCTTTGAAGAAACCATGTTTTCAATGCTCTTTGAAAAGCATCATCGAAGATTTAAAAAGTTTTTAGATGCCTTAAAAAGGTATCTCTAGGGAGGTAAATAAATTTTTTAAAAAGCCTCCATTTTGTGAATTAGAAATGAAAGATAATGATGCATAAGCATCAAAATTATCGAGCTCCCTTTGGGTTCTCAATCTCGTAGATGCTCGGTAGAAGGTTTATCCCCCAGGCATGAGATCTCTTTGAAGTAAGATTGGAATCTGGTTCGAAACGGATTTCCCCTAATCAAAGTGAAAAGATGAAATGTTTTCAGAAATGGTAATAGGTTTTTAAACCCCCATTTGCTTGAATCAGGTTTTTATATAACCCCTTGTTTTGAAGAAGAAGAAATTTGCATCCTCCTATTTTCATGGAAAGGATTTTAATTATCTCCCTGGCCTTTAAATGGCCATCCTACACAGGTTTATAAATTTTGTTGCATATTAAATGTTTTATTGAATGCTTTAAAATGCATTATGCTACGTGATTTGAAGATTCTTGTATCCTAGTGATTATTAAAAAATGTGCGTAGCTTGAATGCCTTGTATGCTTTACGCTATATATTTTTGAAGAATTCTGTTTTCTGTATCTGAAATATATGTACAATTGGTAGTGTATGTTTATATGAACTTTCTCTTATAACTAACCCACTACCAGTTGAAAATCAATGACAAAGTACTGGAATTACTCACTGGGCTTGTTGAAGCTCATCCCATTATCCTAACATTTTTCAGGTGGTGTTGATGGATGAGAGCCTTGCCTAATTTGAGGATGGGTGATTGGCACCTCTATTATGATCAGGGACTTTTGAAAGTATTAGGATCTATAGTTGGTCAAATTTTATTGTTGTAATTTTGGACAAATATGTACTTAAGCCCCAAGGGGCAAACGGATACGTAATATGTATAACTCTAAATTTTTAGTATGCTTCTGAATGTATGTTACTTATTTACCGCTCCGAAGAAGAAGAAGCGACGGTACCGGGCGGGCGTGTGAAAAATAAAGAAGAAGTTTTTTTTGCTTTTGCAATTGCCAATCCTGGCTGTACCACATCACCATTCAGCGTCGTTGCTTACGTGAGCCTGTCCAACTGCCCACAGGCCGAAAGGGGCGGGCAAGTCACGACTCCCTTGATCCTTACGGGGTGGGTTTCGGGGTCGTGACAAAGGAAGTTGAACCCTTGACCAAAAGATGAAAGAACTTGAAGCAGTCTAGTAACCATAGCCTCGAAAACTATCGTTACGTTAGATTGCCTAGAACTAGTTATGATTTCACTATACTCTTTGTGGAAGATAGCATGATCCCGATATATTATTAGTGTCGGATTTGTGCTCAATCACAACTCCATCTGATGCTATTTATGACCCTTGGGTCAAGGTTTTGAGTGGAACATTTGTTACGTTGCTATGTGAGGCATGGGACATAGAGTCACATTGTATACAGAGCAGTATTTTTGAGAGCCCGTGTGGAACTGAATACGAGCTCAGGGAGATTTCTGGGCCCCACGAGTGCATATTTTTTTGTTGATATCATTGTCATTTATTGGTTATCATAGCTTGATTATATTATTTTATTATGAATGATCAAGAGACTTTACAGCTTTAATTTGAGTGCTTACATTTCATACTTGATATAGCTCATAATTGTAGTAGTATGACATTGTTAGTAGAGCATATTCATTTCCTTGTCATTTGAGCTTCTATCATCTGATATTGAGTTATATATTCATTGACTGGCTAAGCACTTCTATATACAGCTGTACACATGGCAAAGCAAAGGAATACTTATAGAGTTTTCATAGCACATACAGATACTACATTCATTTTTAGGCACAGATATTGAGGACAAACAGTAGAGCTTGATAGCTAGAGGTGGATATTACTTTTGAAGTTGCAAGTGTAATATTTAGTACAAGTCTTGTAGTTTCCATGTCATCCATGTCTTGGGAATGAACAATTGTTAAAGAATTTTATAGTCTGTATTTTGAGAACCTTATATATATCACATGCAGCTTTTATTTATTTCTTTAAGTCTTCCGCTATTCATACTTTGATAGTTGTTGCATTTAATAGCACTGATTGTGTAGCAAGTTGAGACCCTTGGTTCGATAACAGTGTCAGATCGGGTTCGGGACACGAGATCCGTATAGGGTGGGTCTCGGGTCATGACAACAGTTTTAAATGTAAATCTACATTTATCTAAGAATAATGATAAAGACACATCTCGATTAAAGTATGCAAGAATAATTGGTAGCTTAATGTATGTAATAAATTGTACTCCTCTAGACATAACATACGTTGTCTATTAGGTTTAAGATATTTTAAATATACCCTAAGCTATGCATTGTATTACTCGAGGAATCTAGTTGTGATTGAAGACTATTGTAATGAAAACTGGATATTGCACACCAAATACTTCAAAGTATACAAGCGATTATCTCTATACACTTGGATGAGGAGTAATATCTTGAAAATCTTCTAAATGCATTGCTAGATTCACAATTCTCATATTGGTGCGTCTGTTCACCAATGGATGCATCTATTCAAATTGAAGTATTATATTTGTTTGCGTGAACAAATATACCCTTTAGGTTTGTGTATGTTTGAACAGCCACCAAGTCGCCTATATAAACTAAGTTTGCCCTTATCATCATTCATTCAATTCATGAGTTTTAGAATTAAGTCCAGGTATATTGTGAGTCTGCATAATTTGAAAGAGTTTAAATACAAGTTCTGGTTCGCTGTGCACAGAAGATTGAAGTGCTCCTTCTACTATGCGTGACCATTCTATCTTGGGAGACAACCACCATTGAAAACTTGAAAGCACTAGTGCGGGGGTGATATTATCTTAAGGACTTAATGTAAGATACTAGCATAGGTCAATCACCATTGCTGTACTTTTGGTATTTTCATGAAAAACTGTAAGTTCTAATTTCTGTTTATTTTAATTTAATTTCAGTTTTTGTATTTACAATATTTTGAGAATTCTGTTTCTGATCTATATGATTCTAAAATTGTTTCAAACTATTTTTATAATATAGTATTTATTAGAGTGTTATAAATTTTTTTAAATACAGTGTTTAGATAAAATATAATTTATCCTTACAATTTTTTTCGTTTAGTGCCTTCTTTTTGAAAAGTTAGAGTTTTTATTTTTATTTTTATTTGTATTTGTATTTTTAAACTTGTAGTTTGAATTATATTATATTCACAAAATATTTTTTTATTTAAATTTTTATTAGTCTCAAACTTATAATTTAGATTATATGATAAAGAAATAAATTTTGGGTTTTTTTTTTGTTTTATAAGTAGGGAGACGACCCTAGTCTTCCGCTATAATGTTCGGTGAGGAATCATCTCTAGAAGATGATAAACGGATATGGCACGACAAAAACTCATTGTCATTGACAAATATTTTTATATGCTCTAAAGAGATTGATGGACAGGCTGCGATCCAGTCAAGTCAAATGCAAAATTGGCGGTGGAAATGATAATGATATTTAGGAGTCTGATGTTGACTACAGGATAATTCAATAATTAAATTCTCATCTTCATGTTTGCTTTCTTCAGTTTATTATTTATAGTTTTAGAGTGTGCATGATTCCGTTTACATTTGCTTGTGAGACGCCGTAAAATTGAGTGGAGCTGAACGCGGTTTTGCAGTATCAATCAAGGAAAATTCTTTTGAGGAGCTTTACATGCAGCCGCACACGCTTCCTCAAAAAGTAAAAGTCCCTGTCCAGACGTTACTAGTTTCTGAATATAGAGAAAACTACTTTACCCTTCAAATATTGCCTTAAATTTCCATATTTTTGACATGCTAATTATGTTCTTTTTGACAATAATCGTGTTTATGTTACATGCATTGGTGCATGCATCGTAATCAAATTTGACACCTGTATCATGCCAATAATAAAGATCTAGTCCACCAATTATTGTTTATTCCAGCGTAGGGCTAGCCATATGTTTAATTGATGAACTTAATTTTTTATTTTTTTTTATAAATAATTCAAAATTTTTTCTATTTAATTAGTCAAAGAAAAATGCAACATTGTTCTCAAATTGTGGGAAATTAACAAGAAATTGTGCCCTGTCTCCCCCCACGTTTGCAATATTGCTGATGTCATTTTCCGTTTTCGATAGTCAATGTCTAAAATTCTTTGTGTGAGATATCTACAAAGAAGGGATTAGAAGATTATCGGTAGAGGTCCGTCGAAGAATCCTTCGATGGTCAATGTTAGTAGCTTGAATAAGGAACTACTAAAAGTGAGTGTAAAGATTGAAAAAAAAAAACGTATCTCTTCTGGTTGATGTTTTATTCATTTTATAGATGATGAATATTGTGTTGTTGAGATCTTCCCAAGAAAGTAGGGATTTGATTCAATTCTTTTGACTTCGTCAATTACTGTATATTTCTGAATAACTTATTCTTGGCCTATGTACCTCAACACTCAATCATGAGGTCTGGAGAGTATCTTTTCAAATTCGACTCAGTACTGAGCGATGAGATTTGGACGGTATCCTTCTGAAATTTGACTCAGTACTGAGCGATGAGGTCTGAACGGTATTGTTTTGGATTTCACTGCCAGGTGTCACTCTCCGCTTGTGAACTGAGTTTGGGTACACCAGTTACTCCCCCCCTCAAGCGTCAGATCTCATGATATGGGGCAAAGGTTCTGAGGTCTGAGCTCAATGCTCCGTTACCCATTGTTATGATCCATCAATTCACTTTCGAAGAGCCAACTGTCCCATTCGCTTTGTAAAACGCCTAAGCATTTATGAGGCTCCCTCATTTCAAAGTTTCAAGGACAATTATTGCTCAGATCTGCATTTTGCCTTGGATTTGTGGAACGTTTTTCATCTTTTCTGATCTTTAGAAAACAATCCAAGTTGAATACTTAGTAATATTTAAAAGCTCTTTAAAAAAATACTCAAAGCTTTAACATCCATGAGCTAAAAATCTTTGTGGAATTAGCATTTAGAGCTGTAACATCTTGAGCCCAAAGGTTTCGTGGAATTTAAAACTTGTTTAACATTTCAAAGTTGTAACATCTCGAGCTCAAAGGCCTCAGTGAAATTTAAAGCTTTATATCATTCAGAGTTGTAACATCTCGAGCTCAAGGGTTTCGTGGAATTTAAAGTTTTATATCATTTAGAGCTGTTACATCCCAAGCTCAAAGGTTTCGTGGAATTTAAAGCTTTATATCACTAAGAGATGTAACATCTCAAGCTGAACGACTTTGTGGAATTCAAAGCTTTATATAATTCAGAACTGTAACATCTCGAGCTGAAAGGCTTTGTGAAATTTAAAGCTTTATATAATTCAGAGCTGTAACATCCCAAGCTCAAAGGCTTCGTGAAATTTAAAGATAGCTTCGTGAAATTTAAAGCTTTATTTCATTCAGAGCTGTAACATCCCGAGGTCAAAAGGTTTCGTAGAATTTAAAGTTTGTTTACTAATAATACTTCTTCAAGTGCTCTATTCGACATTGTGGAGGGGGTTGCTCTTCATTGTAACCAACTCTTTAGTTTTTTTTCAGAAGGACCTTACATCTTCCAAGGTGATGTACTTTTGAGATTTTAGTAGTAGTTCAGGCATGTTGGTTAGAGGACTCTTAATGAGAGAATCTTTGAATCTTCCAAGAGAGAGGCCGGAGGTTAGAGCTCTAACTAAAAATCTCTCTTCACATTTTTCCACTGAGGTAAGCTCCTTGTTGAATCTTCTGATAAAGTCCCTTGGAGATTCTCCCTTGTTTTGTTTGATTGTTAACTGAAACTCAAGACCCCTTTTAAACCTTCTGCTAGTGATAAACTTGCTCAAGAGCTTACTATTTAGATCTGTGAAGCTTAAAATCGAGTTTAGCGGTAGATAGTGAAACCACTCCAGCTATTCCTTTAAGGCTCGTAACAAAAAATCTGTGCATTAGTGCATCTGTACCTTTCTGAAGAGCCATTGTATGCTGAAAATGAGAAAGATGGTCCATAGGGTCAGTGCCACCATCATAAAGTTCAATTTTTGGAAGGACATACTTCCTTGGAAGTACCTTTACAATTATGGTCGGAGTGAAGGGAGTCCTTCGCATTCCAAACAGATTGTAGAGTTGTTCGGCTGCATGTTGGGTGACTCCAGACCTAACAGGATTTCTTGACTCTGCCTCCTCATCTTAGCTTTGACGTGAGTGATGGTGGCTTCTAGATTGTTAGGGTATCACCCCAACATTTAATTGTTCCAGGTTCTCTAGTGGGTTTACTTGTTGAGGCGCTTGCCCTTGTCCTTGGGGCACATCATCATTTTGTCCGTCCAAAGGTTGTTGATTCTAAACTAGGTGAGGTAGTTGTTGGTTCTGAATTGGCTGCGGCAGCTGCTAGGTTCTGAATAGGCTACGAGGGTTGTTGAATTTGTGCGATTAAATCTTGTTGACTATGAACTAAATTTGCCACAGTTTGGCTGAAAGTCTCTATCTGTTGTGCCATTGTGTTTATCCTCTGATCAGTTGTGTTTAGACGAGGTTGACGTACACTGGTGCGCATTTGTGCAGGAGTTGGATCTCGGACCTGGGCAGGCTGCCTTGGTCACAAGTTTGGGCTATTTGGTTGCCTAAAAGATTTTATTAAAGAAGAGAACTTTGTCGTTTCCCACAAATGGTGCCAAACTGATTATTTCGTTTTCTGTTTTCGATAGTCGATGAACAAAATTCTTTTCTCCGAGGTATCTACAAAAAAAGGATTAGAAGATCACCAGTGGAGGTCTGACGAAGAATCCTCTGACGGTCAAGTTAGTAGTCTGAACAAGGAACTACTAAGAGTGAATGTAAAGTTTGGAGAAAAGTATATATCTTCTGGTTGAGGTCTTACTCCTTTTATAGATGATGTATATCTTGTTGTTGAGATCTTCCTAAGAAAATAGGGATTTGATTCGATTCTTTTGACTTGATCATTTCTGCATATTTCTGAATAACCTATTCTGCGTCTGTATACACCTCAGCACTGAATCATGAGGTCTGGAGGTCATCTTTTCAAATTTGACTCAACACTGAGCGTTGAGGTCAAGACGATATCCTTTTGGAATTCGACTCAGCATTGAGCGATGAGGTCTGGACGGTATCCTTTTGGATTTCACTGTGAGGTGTCACTCTCCCCTTGTGAACTGAGTTTGGGTACATCAAACCCCTTTTTGTTTTTTAAAAGGTATTATCTCTCTTGTAAGGGCAAAGGTAGGAAAAAAATTGAGGCGGGCTAAGAGTTTTAGTAAAATTTTTTTAGGTTGGTCCAAATTTTGAAATGAAAAATGAGAAGATTCAGATAGATAAAGATTGGATGAGAAATAAAAGAAATGAAAGGTAAAGATTGGACTGAATTAAAATTAAATGACCAAAATTTTATATATATCTATAGCCCAGTGCATAACTTATTAACGACTCAGCCCTTGCTCTCCCGCCCAAACGACAAGTTTGAATTAAAGATTAGGATGAATTAAAATGTTTACTCATTTAAGGTTTTTATTGTTATTTTTCATTTTATTTATTATTATAATCTTTTGTTTTTTTGCTTTTTTTTTTTGGTTTGGGAATGACCCATTTCAGCTCATTTCCATGAATTCTAGTGAAATGTTGGTAGTTTTCTATGAGAAGGTTCTTTTCTAGCGTAGTACCATTTAAGAAATTTTGGCTTTTTTAGCTCTCATAAAAAATACTAAAAAGAAAAAGAACGAGAAGAAAATATTAGCTCTCATGCAAACCAAAATCGTTGGAATTTGATCATTTCCATTTGAATATTAGCTCTCAGGCTTTTATTTTTTATTTTTTGATCTTAAAGAGAACGTAAAAGATTGTAAAATTGATTTTTCTACCTATTAAAATTACGTAAAAAAACAATATCAAACAGTAAATAAATTTAATAAAAGGACGATGCACATAGAGTGGGTAATCTCTCTTGTAAAAAAAAAAATATAAATGTATATATAATAATTTAGTAATTAGCTCTACTACTGACAAGATTTAAAAAATATAGAAATGTGTATCCAAACAATATTATAAATGTCTATTATATTGATTGGAAATGAAGTATTGAAGGACACGTAAATAGAGAGAAGCGTGCTCCATGGTATAGCTGAGTCAATAAAAAGAAAATTGTTTGTATTCTTTACCTATCGGCTGAGGTCTATTAAAGTTACAGATTCCTACTCCATTCCACTTAACTTACTTTTTGCAGCTGTGGAAACTACTAATTGATTGATGGGTTCGACACAATACACGAATCTTCTTTTCGACTTGGACGTGCGGAACAGGACGTCAACGGCCTGAGCTTCCTTCCAAGCTTTGGGACCAGACGGATGATGTAGTTGGCAATCCACCCACTCCACGCGGAAATACCAATATTGTGGAAGATTGAAGATGACATTTTTTTTTACCTTATTGGAAGTCTCATAAACCTTCAAGCCCCGTAAAAAAGTTTAAAGCTCACAAAATTCCGTGCCTCAAAAAAAGTCTAAAATTGACCGACCATATCAAATAGAAAAACAAATAAATGTGAAACAAAATCGTTGAATTTTTTTCTTTCAATAAAGGTAATTTTATCACTTTTTAAAATTCTAAATTAGACCAATTATATTTCATAAAACAAAATCGTTGAATTTTTTTTTTTTCAATAGATGTAAGTTCATATCTTCTTATCTTCATCATATATTATTTATCTCAAATAATAGTCATAAGATAAATATTTTTTTTTGTATTATTTAATTTCTAATTTTTGTAAAGGAATAATTCTATTACAATTAAAATATTTATTATATATATATATATAGGAAAATTTATCTTTATAATATATTTAAATTTTGAACATATATAGATCTATATATATAAACACACACACACACACACACACACATATATATATATATATATATATATAAAAAAAAAAAAGAGTGCTAGATCAAGTGAAATCAATGTTTATCTCTCTATTATTTTGACCGAATTTTGATTTGAATTTATCTATTCCTTCAAATACATTTATTGCTTACAGAATATTATTAACAATAATTAAACAGAAGACAAAGACTTTTCAAATTAAAATTAATAAAATCCTACCTAAAATCAATTATGTCACAAAATAACGGCAGTTAAGTGAACTGGTCACAAAATCAAATACATTTTAGCAAAACGTAAATACAAAAGTTTAATTAATAATTTTCATATCAAATATAATGAAGAATAAATTTTAAATAAAAATTTATTGCATTAGACTTCACGTTGTCTCGAGCCATTCTTAAATTGACGTCAGTTTGATTTTTCCATTCGTCCATTGTATCACAAAAAAGTGGTGGTTATATCTAACACTAAAATGTGTTCATTTATCCATGAAGTTGTGGGGGTCTTATTCCTCACAAATTTAAAGCTAAGCTTATGTCATCTAGTTCGTCCGAGCCCATCAACACAAGAGAACCAATACATTAGATCAGGTTCCAAAGCGCATTTACTTTGATTATTCTTGTTGCCTGCCAATTTTTATGGACTAAGAGCATTTACTTTCAACCTTAGCTTAAACGTGGTGTCGTGTACTTTCAACTTTGGCTCATTTGGGTGCGTAAGAAGGCCCAAAAGCGCATTCGGACTCCATTATCATTTTTTGTGGGCCGTTTGGCTGTCAATACGAAACGAACTTATAGGTATCCAAATATGGTCTCTTTCGTTCGGCCAAATGAAGCCGGTATGGCATCCAATCACAACTCCACTTCGTAAAACATTAACCGTATGTTTGATACGTTAAAATAAAATAAAAGAGAGTCGAGGATAAAATAAAATAAAAATGACTATTCCATTCATTTATTTGGTTAAATACCATGAAATGAGATAATTATTTTATTCTTGTATTTGGTTTGAACAATTTAATTATCGGTATAAAATTGAATGAAATAATTTAAACACTTCAATTATTTGAAACAATTTCATTAACTTAAAATACTTTAATACATTTATTAAATTATTTTTCAAATAATTCGGGTACATTTTACAAATGATAATATATATGTGCGAATGAGTTTGTATGTGAAGGAAAGATATATATATATATATATATATATATATATATATAACAATCGATCCATTGTGAACCTAGTTACCTTTTGTAATTTGCATTCCCGAAAGCAGAAGATTTTGGCTTGTGTTACGAGCTTTCTGATCATCAATGAACCATCACCGGAAGAACTTTCTCATAAATAGAGTGGCTACGTACAAGTCATCTATGTATTTCTACAATCTAAGTACAAAGGCTGTCGATGGTCAACTTGGAAGAATCTCGGAGAGAACTGGGAGCCAGGAGAATTCGTGGATAACTGAAAATATCCTTCCACACTCATCGTGTAACCAAAATGTGGGATATATATCTACGTTGGTTGAATTTCAAAACTAATTAGATAATGATAAGAATGTCAATCATAAGGGACACAGGGTCCATTGTTATAATTGGCTTATCTGGTTTTGACAAAACGTGCTTTCAATGTAATCACAACATTAGTCATAGGTTTAGAGTATCTCAATACCCGCTCTATGTCAAGAAGGTTCAAGCTTTATTACCGTAATCTATTACTGGTCGTCTTGGTACTTGAGGGGTAATTTGATAATTTAGACTTTTGTAATGATTTGGATCTCACACACTCATATTATAGGCGCCAACATAAAAAAAAAATGAAAGTATGTCATCTTTTTTATGGTTTTAGAGGGATCCTGACTATCTATTTTCCTTAAGGTAGGAAGGAACACCTTTATAAAAGATACAGAAATTGAAGAGTCGCCAGCTTGTTTTTGGGTAAGAAACAAGCAAACTTGTTACAACAAAATATTATTAAAAGAAAACTGAAAAGGAATGAAATAATTAAAATTTACATTGCCTTGTCTCCTAATTACATTCCAAAGATCCCTTGACATGGATCAAATAAATAAAGCATTGAAATAAAAAGAAATAAATCAAAGAAAACATGGATCTGGCGGCTAAGGTACGGAGTGGGAAAGTGTTAGGCACCCACCCCGCTCAATCCGAGTGGATCAGCCTCGAATATTCACTTGCAAGGCTATTTGTTATGAGAAAACTAAAAAAAGAGGTGTGAATATAGAAGAAATAAATAATAAAGAATCTGGTGTAAAGAAGTAAAAATAGAATAGAAAAGATAGAAACTGTCTTTGCTTCGTATATTTTTGTGTCCCTAACTTATGGTTTGGGTGCTCTATTTATAGGAAAATATAGAGATTTGATCCAAGGGTCTAAGATGAAACCCTAAAATGGAAAGCTAGGATCATATCTTGAGTGATAATTATCTAATTAAATAAGAATGATTATCCTAACTAAATGAATTAATAAATAATTATGACAATGCACGAACTAGTAGAGTCGGTGTCGACATGCAAAAGCTAAAAAATAGAAATGGAAATTAAATGAAAAATAAACTCTAAACTAAAAATGTCTAGGTCCAATGTATCTCCATTTAAGGATATATCAAGTAACTAGATTTATGGAAACTTTAAAAGTGGAAAGTCCTAATTAAGCCTAAACAGACTACTATCACTCAAGATTACCAAATTGCCCCCAATTCGGTAAAGAATCTCTTGATTGCCACAAGACATGTGAAAAGACTAAATTACCCCCAATTCGTCACCAAAGGGCTAAAATTATCAAACTATCCCTATGTGGATAAAATGATATGAAAATTATGAAAGTGCCCCTCAAGTAACTAGGAAGTCCTATTGAGGGTATGATTGTGCCAAAATTACCAAAATGCCCTTAGTGGGCAAAAATGTGTCGAAATTATCAAAACGTTCTCCGATGGGTAGAAGAATCCTAACGGGAGTGGGACTCTATTAGAAAGAGCCTTATTTGGATTGGGACTCTGACAAGAGAGTCCTAACGAGAGTGGGACTTTATTGGGAAGAGTCCTACTTGGATTGTGACACTGACAAGAAAGTCCTAACAAGCGTGGAACTCTATCAGGAAGAGTCCTAACGGGAGTGAGACTTTATTAGGAAGAATCCTACTAGGACTGAGACTCTGTCAAGAGAGTTTTAACGAAAGTGGAACTCTATTGGAAAGAGTCCTACTTGGACTGAAACTCTAACAAGAGAGTCCTAACGGGAGTGAGACTTTATTAGAAAAAATCCTACTTGGACTAGGACTTTGGCAGGAAAGTCTTGACGGGAGTGGGAATCTATTAGGAATAGTCTTACTTAGACTGGGACTCTGATAGTAGTGTCCTAATGAGAGTGAGACTCTATCGGGAAAAATCTTACTTGGATTGAGACTCTAACAAGAGAGTCCTAACGGGAGTAGGACTCTATCAGAAAGAGTCCTACTTGGACTAGGACTTTGTTAAGAGAGTCCTAATAGGAATAGGAATTTGTTAGGAGAAGTCCTAATGGAGAGAGTCCTAGCGGGAATAGGACTCTATCAAGAGGAGTCCTAATGGAACTGGGACTCTAGCAGGAGAGTCCTAGTGTTAATAGGACTCTGCTAGGAGAAGTCCTAAAGGAATTGGGACTTTGGAAGGAGAGTCCTAACAGGAATATGACTTTGTCAAGAGGAGTGCTAATGGAACTGAGACTTTGGTAAGAGAGTCCTATCGGGAATAGGACTCTGTTAGGAGGAAACCTAAAGAGAATAGGGCTTAGTCGGGAAGAGTCCCTGCTTGAAGTAGGTTTTTAGAATAATCATCAATTTTTACTACTTAATTAAGGGTCACAAAATAAGGTGTCTACAGAAAGCCCCTCATTGACGGAACTTACAAACAAGTGAACGTCAAAGCAAGAAAAAAAAAACTACCATTTTAACCTTGATTGTGATTTTGATGTGGTCGGACTCATTCCTCTTTGAGGTTCCTACGTATCACCCTCAAGCGAATTAGACAGTTTGTAGTTCATGACTAACGAGAATGAGTGTTATCCTTACCGAATTTTCTCTAAAAAGATTTATCTCGATAAGACTGTTATGAGGTTACGCCCTCGAGAATGACTCATCGGAGTCTTACTTGATAAGAAATGCGATCCTAACAAGTCTTTCATGAAGTTGTGTTCTCATGAAATGATCTTATGTCCTCGAACGTTTTAGCTACAAGGAAATTCCATCCTGGTAGGTTTGTAAGAGAGAATGCCATAGACGGCTTACCTGAAAGGAACACTATCCTAATAGGATGATAAAATATGATGCAATAGATGACTTATTTGAAAGGAATGCTATCCTAATAAGATGGTGAATTTTTGTCCTCAAACAACTTTCCTAGAAGGAATGCTATCCTAATAGGCCGATGAAATGCGTCCTCAAACGAATTTCTTGAAAGGAATGCTATCCTAACAAGATAATGAATTTGTGCCTTCACAGACGGCTTTTCTAAAAGGAAATCTATCCTAACAAGATAATGAATTTGTGTCCTCAAATGGCTTTCTTGAAAGGAGTGGTATTCTAACCAGATAATGAATTTATGTCCTCAGATGGCTTTCCTAAAAGGAAATGCTATCCTAATAGGCTGATAATACGTCCTTAGATGGCTTACCCTAGAGGAATGCTATCTTAACAGGATGGTGAATTTGCATCCTCAGACGGCATTCCTAAAAGGAATGCTATCCTAATAGGCTGATAATATAATAGACAGCTTACCCAAAATGAATGCTATCATAACAAGATATTTTCTAAAAGGAATGTTATCCTAATAGAATTTTTGTAAAATGGTGTCTTTAACGGACAGATTGCCAAGACAGATTACATCCTCAGATGATTTTTCAACATGGATTACGTCGTCAGACGATTTTACCAAGATGGATTATGTACTTAGATGGTTTACCGAGATGGAGTACATTCTCAGATGATTTTGTCGAGATGGATTATGTCCTCAAACATTTGCCTAGATGGATTGCATCCTCAGATGTTTGCCTAGATAGATTACGTCCTCAAACGTTTGCCGAGATGGATTACGTCCTTAAACGATTTACAGAGATGGAGTATGTCCTCAGACAATTTTGCCAAGATGGATTACGTCCTCAACAATTTTCCAAGATGGATTACATCTCAGGTGGTTTTTTTTCCTAAATGGAATACGTCGTCAGTTGATTTTTTTCCTAGATGGATTACATCCTCAAACAAATTTTTTCAAGATGGATTATGTCCTCAAACGTTTGTTGAGATGGATTACATCTTCAGATGGTTTTCCGAGATGGAATACGTCTTCAAAAAAAAATTTTGAGATCGATTACGTCCTCAGAAGTTTGCCCATATGGATTACGTCCTCAGACGATTTTTTTCCTAGATGGATTACGTCCTCAAACGTTTGTTGAGATGGATTACATCCTCAAACGGTTTGCCGAGATGGAGTACGTCCTTAGAAGATTTTGCTGAGGTAGATTATGTCCTCAGATGTTTGTCGAGATGGAGTACGTCCTTAGATGATTTTTTTCCTAGATGGATTACGTCCTTAGAAAATTGTTTTCCTAGATGGATTACGTCCTTAGATGATTTTTCCTAGATGGATTACGTCCTTAAACATTTGCCGAGATGGATTACATCATCGACGATTTATCGAGATGGAGTACGTCCTTAGACATTATTTTTCCTAGATGGATTACATTTTCGGACGTTTTACCTAGAAGGTAACTTCATGCTAATAGGTTGATAAAATGCATCCTTAGATGACTTACCCAAAACGGAACTCCATCTTAATAGGTTGATGAAATATATCCTCAGACGACTTGTGTAGATAGTAATGACTCTATGGGGAATGTTTGATTATGACTCGCTGGGGAGATGAATTAGGTTAACTCCACTAGAATGATGGAGGCAGTAAGTCTATCCCACATCACCTTGGGAAGGGGAAGTGAAGGTATTTATAAGTAAGGCTACACCTCTCCCCAGCACAATGGGTTTTAAACCTGTGAGGGCCAAGCCTTGTGCAGCCCAAAGCGGACAACATTGTGTTGAGTGGATGTGGGTCATTACAGATGATATCAGAGCAGACCCCAGCCGAAAGTGTGGCATGGCGAGGCCCAGCTAGAACCCTGCTGCGAACAGCAAAAGTCCAAAAGGGGGAGGAGGCAGTAAGTCCATCCCATATCGCTTGGGGAAGGGGAAGTGCAGGTATTCATAAGTAAGGCTACACCTCTCCCTAGCACAACACGTCTTAAAGCCGTGAGGGCCAGGCTTTGTGCAGCCCAAAGTTAACAATATTGTATTGAGTGGATGCGGGTCATTACAGAAGGTATCAGAGTAGACCCCAGCCGGAATTGTGGTATGGTGAGGCCCAATCAGAACCCTATTGCGGACAGTAAAAGTCCAAAGGGGGGAGGAGGCAGTAAGTCCATCCCACATCACTTGGGGAAGGGGAAGTGAAGGTATTCATAAGTAAGGCTGCATTTCTCCCTAGCATAATGCATTTTAAAGCCATGAGGGCCAGGCCTTGTGCAGCCTAAGGGGGACAATATTGTGCTAAGTGGATGTGGGTCATTACAGATGGTATCAGAGTAGACCCCAGCTGGAAGTGTGGCGTGGCAAGGCCCAACCAGAACCCTGTTGTGGACAGCAGAAGTCCAAATGGGGAGGACGTAGTAAGTCCATCCCATATTGCCTGAGGAAGGGGTAGTGCAGATATTCATAAGTAAGGCTGCGCCTCTCCCTAGCACAACGCGTTTTAAAGCCGTGAGGGCCAGGCCTTATGCAACCCAAAGTTGATAATATTGTATTGAGTGGATGCGGGTCGTTATAGAAGGTATCAGAGTAGACCCTAGCCGGAATTGTGGTGTGGTGAGGCCTAGTCAGAACCCTGTTGCGGACAGTAGAAGTCCAAAGGGGGGGAAGAGGCAGTAAGTCCATCCCACTATCACCAGGGGAAGGGGAAGTGGAGGTATTCATAAGTAAAGTTGCGTCTCTCCCTAGCACAATGCGTTTTAAATCAATGAGGGCTAGGCCTTGTGCAGCCCAAGGCGGACAATATTATGCTGAGTGGATGCGGGTCATTACAGATGGTATCAGAGTAGACCCCAGCTGGAAGTGTGGCGTGGAAAGGCCCAACCAGAACCCTACTATGGACAACAGAAGTCCAAAAGGGGGAGGAGGCAGTAAGTCCATCCCACATCGCCTGGGGAAGGGGAAGTACAGGTATTCATAACTAAGTCTGCGCCTCTCCCTAGCACGACGTGTTTTAAAGCCGTGAGGGCCAGGCTTCGTGCAGCCCAAAGTTGACAATATTGTATTGAGTGGATGCGGGTCATTAGAGAAGGTATGAGAGTAGACCCCAGCCGGAATTGTGGTATGGTGAGGCCCAGTCAGAACCCTATTACGGAACAGTAAAAGTCCAAAGGGGGGGAGGAGGCAGTAAGTCCATCCCACATCACTTAGGGGAAGGGGAAGTGAAGGTATTCATAAGTAAGGCTTGCATCTCTCCCTAGCACAATGCGTTTTAAAGCCATGAGGGCCAGGCCTTGTGCAGCCCAAGGCGAAAAATATTGTGCTGAGTGGATGTGGGTCATTACAGATGGTATTAGAGTAGACCCCAGCTGGAAGTGTGGCGTGGCAAGGCCCAACCAGAACCCTGTTGTGGACAGCAGAAGTCCAAAGGTGGAGGAGGCAGTAAGTCCATCCCACATCGCCTGGGGAAGGGGAAGTGTAGATATTCATAAGTAAGGCTGCGCCTTTCCTTAGCACAATGCGTTTTAAAGCCGTGAGGGCCAAGCCTTGTGCAGCCCAAAGTTGATAATATTGTATTGAGTGGATGCGGGTTGTTATTGAAGGTATCAAAGTAGACCCCAACCGGAATTGTGGTGTGGTAAGGCCCAGTCAGAACCCTGTTGCTGACAGTAGAAGTCCAAAGGAGGGGAAGAGGCAATAAGTCCATCCCACATCACCTGGGGAAGGGGAAGTGAAGGTATTCATAAGTAAGGTTGGGCCTCTCCCTAGCACAATGCGTTTTAAAGCCATGAGGGCTAGGCCTTGTGCAGCCCAAGGCGGACAATATTGTGCTGAGTGGATGCGGGTCATTACAAATGGTATCAGAGCAGACCCCATGCTGGAAGTGTGGCGTGGTAAGGCCCAACCAGAACCCTGCTATCGACAGTAGAAGTCCAAAGGGGGGAGGAGGCAGTAAGTCCATCCCACATCACCTGGGGAAGGGGAAGTGCAGGTATTCAAGACTAAGGCTGCGCCTCTCCCTAGCACAATGCGTTTTAAAGCCGTGAGGGCCAGGCCTTGTGCAGCCCAAAGTTGACAATATTGTATTGAGTGGATACGGGTTATTATAGAAGGTATCAGAGTAGACCCCAACCGGAATTGTGGTGTGGTGAGGCCCAATCAGAACCCTGTTGCGGACAGCAGAAGAAGTCCAAAGGGGGGAAGGAGGTAGTAAGTCCATCCCATATCACCTGGGGAAGAGGAAGTGAAGGTATTTATAAGTAAGGCTACGCCTTTCCCTCGCACGTGTTTTAAAGCCATGAGGGCCAGGCCTTGTGCGGCCCAAGGCGGACAATATTGTTCTAAGTGGATGCGGGTCATTACAGATGGTATCAGAGCAGACCCCAGCTGGAAGTGTGGCGTTGCGAGGCCCAACCAAAACCCTGTTGTGGACAGCAGAAGTCCAAAGGGGGGAGGAGGCAGTAAGTCCATCCCACATTCACTTAGGGAAGGGGAAGTGAAGGTATTCATAAGTAAGGCTGTGCCTCTCCTTAGCACAACGTATTTTAAAACCGTGAGGGCCAGGCCTTGTGCAGCCCAAAGCAGATAATATTGTGTTGAGTGGATGCGGGTCATTATAGATGGTATCAGAGTAGACCCCAGCCGGAAGTGTGGCGTGGCAAGGCCCAGCCAGAATAGTGTTACGGATAGCAGAAGTCCAAAGGGGGGGAGGAGGTAGTAAGTCCATCCCACATCGCTTGGGGAAGGGGAAGTGAAGGTATTCATAAGTAAGGTTACGCCTCTCCCTAGCACAATGCATTTTAAAGCCATGAGGGCCAGGCCTTGTGCAGCCCAAAATGGACAATATTGTGCTTAGTGGATGCGGGTCGTTACAGATCATATAAAAGCAGACCCCAGCCAGAAGTGTGGTGTGGATGATTACGCTCCAAAGAATAACGCAGGTAGTTGTAGTGTAGCTTTGGGGTGTCGATTCCACAGGGAGACTAAATCAAAAGAATAATAAACTAGAATTTCTGAAACTACAGAAGTATTAGACGGTTAACGAAAAAAATAAAAATATAGAAAGTGATTTTGAATGCAATTAAAAATAAAACAAGCTGAATAACGGATGAAAATACTCAAATTTAACAAACAGTAGAGCTTCGGGACTCCCTCGCACATAGCTGGTATTTTAATTATTTTTAATTCATTGTTAACTCAATTGAGAATTTAAATTCCAAATATCTCAACCGGAAGATATAAAATTATGAACCAAAATTAAACTGAAAATAACCCTTTGAAAAATCATTCAACACTTTTAAATCTCTCAAATTAATATTCACATTGAGAAAATCCAACGACGACAATATACCCAACGAGCAATATTACAGCAGAGAATTGAATCAATATAAATAAGTAATTGTTCCAAAAATAATCAAAACATGAATCCATTCGATAGAAAAAGCATGACTGAATCTATAAACGGACTAAACACTTTAATTATTCAGAGAATAAAATCCAACAATTAATTATGAATGATCATCAAAGAATTTAACAAGTGAAAACCACGTACAGAAATCAACAATAAATTAAAACAACCATCTATGGTGCAAGTTCATCCCTAACTCCACTTAAAAATCTAGTTACCCATGTACAGGATGAATAACATAAACCTCACGGAAAAATACTGAACCATGAAGTCGCTGTGGCTTCTTCTCTGCTGCCAGAACTACTGCGCACAGTGCCTCTGTTCTGTTCCTCTTCTCCCAGCCGCCGTCCTGCGCTCCTGTTGTTGTTTACTTGCCGCAGCAGCCCCTCCCTTTTTTTTTTTTTTTTTTATGTTTCTTCCCTTTAAAACTGTTTAGTGTCCTGCGCCCTAAAGCCCCTTGATTGAGTCAACACCTGGGCCCCACTGTTCTCTGATTTTCCTCACGCGCCTGGGCGCCCAAGACCCCTAAGCCGCTGCAACACAGGCCCTAAATTCCATCGCCTGGCCCACAACACAAGTCAGGCCGCACCAAGCCATGCGCCACAGCAATCCAAGCTACACAGTAACGCCCTGCGCGCCACACCAGCGCCCAAAACAGTGCACACATCTCTTGAATCAAGCGTGCATGGGCCCAACACTAAAACAGCCACCCCTCATGTTACAGCCACACTTCCTTATTGCTTTGACTTTTTATTTTTTTCTTTACTTTTCTATAAGCCTTGCCCAACGTACCTGCTTCTTTTCTTCTTTTCTTTTTTTTAAGCCAAATCACCACCTGGCCCCACTTGGTTTCTTTCCTTTCATTGCTTTTCTTTTGGTTTCCTGATCAGCCACCAAGTTTGACTTTTTTTTATATATTTCTTTCTTTCTTTATTTCTCTCCTTTTGTCTTGACTGCACTATTGCTCAGCCGTACAACCAAGTCTCCTTTCTAATTCTTTTTATTTCTTCTTTTCCAGTCCCATATGCACACAGTCCGTAATGTTCAAGCCCATTTTTTCATTAGATAATGATGGAATCTCGATTCGAGTTCTTCACGAAAGTTGTAGCCCCCGATGAGTAGATAATTTTAGGCTTAAAAACCACCTGATTTGGACTTTGGAAGCTCAAGTTATGGCCCCTTCAAGTTGCCTGGACGGACAGGTTCGAAGCAGCTTCCTAAGCCTGATTTCGAAATAATGTTTGGAGGCCCAAACGAACTCCGATTTTTGCAAACCAAACCTTTCTGAAAAGCCCTAAGACGTCCTCTAAATATTTCATGAAGACCACTTCTCATTTTGAAAATTTAACGCCATCCAAATCTCAATTGAAACTCAATGGTCGAATCTGCCAAAAAGCCAAAAATAATTCCAAAAATATTAAGTATAAAGCGCAATTGCAAACTAACTCTCGCCAACAAAGATGCAATATTTGGGACTTAAAATCTTATAAAATACCGCTAAAATATATCTAACTGTAAATAGAAATTAAATAAATAATATCAAATGTATCTCAATATTCCTATTCACTTTCTAGCATTTTAATCAAATAATGGGATATTTAGAGTGCACTTTTGCGCACTCATCACACCCCCCAATTTGCTCATTGCTAGTCCCTAGCAATTTTTATGGAAGTACGGCAAAAGAGACCAAAGATTATCACACAGAAGGCTTCTAATCATACTTTTTAAATTCGCAAATCAAGGCAATTTAAGGAATTCAAAAACCCTATAACAATCAATCCACTTATAGCAACTCACAGAGTGTGTGTGTGTGTTCCAAACCATATCTATCTAACCACAAACCATGACACATGCAACATCAAGAACATCTCAAGCAAAAGGTTCAACTCCATATCTCACGGGTATAAAAGTGTTTCATGTAGGGGTTCTCTCTATAGAGTTGACAAGGGGTGTACACGCTCGATGAAGAATTAGGCAACTATGAACAAGCAACAAGCAAACATTGATCTTATGATAGGCGCACTAACCAATGAGACTTCCACCACTCTTTCCACAAGCTTACTCAGGATCAGAACGATCAATATAAAAGGGTTGTAACGTGGCTTGGGTTAAAGGCTATATGAAGAAAAGGGTAAAAAGGATTCAAACACTTCCAAGTACATACTAAGAGAATTTCATTACGAACCATAGCAAACCAAACTTTCCACTTGATGTACTCTTCAACTTTTCAAATCTTTGAATAACAAAACATCTCATTCTTCTTCTTCTTTCTCTCTCTTTTTCTTCACCTTTTTCAATTTTTTCAACTTTTTTTTCTCTTCTATAGAATAAACTTTGATGCTCATTGACTTTAATGCTCACCCAACTGAACACTTTTGCACTTTCTTCCTTTTTTTCTTTTTCTATTTTTTTTTTTTTCAATGCAACACAAAAGACAAGTAACGCAAATTTCACACCTAGTACACACTTGGAAGCAACAAGGGTAGAAAAATTAATGTATAGGCTATACTCCAATGTGGAGAGGTATGGATGATGTGGGCACATGAAAAAGAACTATATGTGTTTGTTGGCTCAAAGTTGGCTACTAAGGGTCCATGATGAGAAAAGGTTAGCTTGAAAGGCTCAAACGTTAATCCTAAATTGACCTTCGTCATATCCCAAGTATATCCACCGTCATACTACCAACCATGTAATGATAATCTCAAAAGAAGTGCCCAATTCAACAGATCAATGAACGCTTATCACAAACTGAATTTGTAGACTCTCAATTCTCTCCAAAACACACATGAATACTTAAGCAAAAGAGTTTTCTAGCTACATGTGTCAACCACCATCTTACTACAAAGTTTGGATAAGTGTATTAAAAGTAATGTGAATGCCTCAGTAGAATGATTATGGTGGATTCGATGAACTCACAAAAATAGCTATGAATGAGAATGAGTACTCATGTGAAAAAGGTGCACGTGTGATGCGAATTTTTACAAAAAAATTTTGACACATGAAAATATGCCACAACAATTTAAATACTGAATTTGCAACCACTACCCCCCAACTTAAATGAAACATTGTCCTCAATGTTTAACAATAAAAAATTGAATGGAAGGTACTGAAAAGGATAGAATACACCTGATTGTGACATGGGTAGCTCTCTAAGCACCAAAGATGGCAACCTAAACTGACAAAATGAAATTAACCTGCAAATAAAAATAAAGAAAACAGCAACAAACAAAAAGAAAAAAGAACGAAAATAAAAGAGAACAAAAACTAAATAAAACAAATAAAATAAATAAAATAAATAAATAAATAAATAAATAAATAAAAAATAAAACATACCTGTATGGCGTGATCAAGGTGGATAGACAGGGTCCATAAGTGGAATGTCTTCCACTTCTGGAACTTGCCTATCAATCAAAACTTTAAGATGCTGGCCATTTACTTTACAAACCCGACTATCCTTGGGATCCTCTATTTCAATTACCCCATGTTCACAAATATTCTTCACTATAAAGGGGCCTGTCTCAGCAACGGAACCTCCTGGGTCCCAATAGAAATTACGTACCTCAGTTAGGAACTTCCTCTTATCCTGAGCGCTCCAATCCATCGGTATCTCACCTGCAACCAAATAATTCACAATATGAGCAAGCCATGGTAGAGTAGTAATAGAAAGTAAATGCTCATCGAAAAAATCATCCCTGATTGGTAGGTGGGCAGAGGTGTCCTCAAATGTGAGGCTCGAGAGATGGTCAGCCACTACTTTCTCCACTCCTTTCTTGTCTTTGATGGTGATGTCAAATTCCTTAACAGGGCTCTTTGTCACTTCTAGTTCCTTGGGTAGCTCGACATTACTACCATCTTGTTCCTTTTCCACATCCCCTGATTTATCCATTATTGGGAAGTGTAAGGACTCACCACTTCGAATCACAATGGCGTTCACCTCCTTCAAATTCTCTTGCGCCATGTGTTGACCATAGGGTGTGGACTGAGCTTGAGAAGGGAATTTAACTCGCTCATTCACACTCAAAGAGCTCATCAATTTGGACACTTGGCTCTTTATTTCTTTGTTTTCTTCCACAACCTGCATAATCAAAGATTCAATCTTTTGGTTAGTCTTACCCTGTGCTTCAATAAATGCGTGCAAAGTGTCTTCTAAAAAATTCCTAGAAGATGAAGAGACATGATATAGTGCATGATATGGTGTAGGGTATGATCTAGGAGGCTGTGCAGGTGGTGGTGCATGTGGCTGGTTTTCAGACTTCTAGCTAAAATTGGGGTGATTGTGCCACTCTGGATTGTAAGTTTTAGAGTAGGGTGTGAAAGGCTTCTTGTACATACCTAAGGTATTACACTGGTCCTCATACATCCCTCTCATCTCAACTAAGGTGGGACACTCTTGGGCAAGGTGATCTACGCCGCCACACACAGAACATGGTGTAAAAGAATCTGCATGATTAGCTAAGTGTGTTGGTTTTAAGTCTTTAGCCTTTAATTCCTCTAACTCCCTAGTGAGTGTCTCAACCCTAGCTTTCAAGTTATCCTCTTCCCTAAGATGGTAAATTCCCCCACTCTGTTGGTTCCCTATAGGTCGTGACCTATTTGTGCTCTCAGTAGCACTAGGTCCTGTCCAAGTGTGAGCTTTTTCAGCAAGCTCATTAAGGTACTCTATGGCCTCATCAGGATCTTTCTGTAAGAACTCACCATTACACATCATCTCTATAAATTGACGCTCTCTAGGTGTAAGTCCCTCATAGAAATAACTCACTACACGCCAACTCTCATACCCATGGTGAGGGCATATACTCAATAACTCCTTAAATCTCTCCCAAGACTGATACAAAGTCTCACTATCCTTTTGTGCAAAGGTAGAAATCTGTCTTTTTAAAGCATTGGTCTTGTGTTGGGGAAAGTATTTAGTGAAGAAAATCTGGGTCATCTCATTCCACGATCCAATTGACCGTGGTCTCAATGAGTATAGCCAACTCTTAGCTCGATCCTTCAAAGAGAAAGGAAAGAACTTAAGTCGCATAATGTCTTGTGTTGCATTCTGACTATGAAAAGTCGCTGTCACGACCCAAAACCCATCCTATGCGGATTAGGGGTCCGTGACCCTGGTTTGCGGCCCGTGGGCCGTTCCCCGTCCAAAAGGATCTGAAATGCTAGGTAAAGTTTTAACAAAAGCATTTCTTACTTATTAAAATATCTGGTAGCACAGTCAGTTCACCATTTGATGCATGTCCAAAAATTGTAAGTGTATAAATACAGATCCTTCAAAAATAAAACCAACAAACAGGACCGTGGTGACATGGGAGTATTAAGACCTGACAATATTTAACTTAATACAAAACTCGCCAAAACAGCTACCAGTAACTAGCAGCGTCTAAATCCTTGGAGCGCCTGAGGGTTCCCCGATTTCTTGTTGTCCTGAAAAATTTAAGGGAGGAGGGGTGAGCTAATAGCCCAATAAGTAATTTCCTGGCTTTAATGTGGGTTCGGGTCTGTCCAATGAAATGATAGAACAAGGAATAACAGATAGCCCAATGAACAATAATGAAGACGTAGCCAGTCACCAAAATGTGCAAAACATTGACCCGAGGGTCCAAAAGGCATATCCCACAATATAATAAAAGAGTCAATAACAAAGCCAAATGAAATTGGGATCTGGCCTATCATGATGGATTGCTGCCACAACAATACGTTAGCCAATCAAGGATATACCATGCTTGCAACAATATGATCATTTCACAGGGTATAAAAATATGATCATACAATGGAAACAAGAATAAGTCAACATCGAGTTCAAATAGCCCAGATATACGTGAATTACCCGGGGCCCGGCATACCCCACTAAAACGCACGCTCAGATCCGCCACAGTTCCTCGGGCTCTCTGAAAAGCGTTAGAGCTCTTTTCAATATAGGTCCCGTAGGACACAACAGACCCTAATGGGTCTTTTCCCCCACGCAATCGTACCAAACATTTGATATCACAAACAACAAAACACAAAGTGTATGGAATCAGTAGAATGTATCTCAAGACTAGGTCATGGTACGATAATTCAATAATATTCAAATATCAATGATCAATCTCAAAATGATGTAAGCAAGCAAGTCAAATCCAAAATCAGGTATCTGATATCTACAAGTCGATTGGCTCAAATCAAGTGCATCAGGTAGTAATGGAGTACAAATTGGCAGCATAAGAACAATAACGTGACTGGCTGGGAATAACCCATATTAAAGCGTCAGAATTACTTACCTCAAAATGACTCTCAGTAGTTCAACTAATTAAAGTCTCCTTCCCCTTTTCTTTTGACGTGCCTGTCAAATGAAAATAACTCAGTCTATAACTGTAATCGAACCATACTCGATATTCAAATTTGTTAATCTTGGCTATCGGTATCTCGATTACTAATTTAGATGTCGTCATTGTATCCGGAATGTTGAATAAAATAAGTTTAGGCTTTTACGGATCTTAAATCGGACGTCCGGATTGAAAAGGGCAAAACCGTCTTTTGTACTTTATAGGTACTTTTATTCCCGGAACCACTTTTTATAATTTTGACCTCACCGTTGGATTCAGTGGGTCCAAGATAGTAAGAATACCTATATGACTTGCCCTGTTAGGACACAGGGGTATTTTGGTCATTTTAGGATTTATTTTCATTGTATTTTAATGTTCAGAGTTCCGTCTCATAAAACGGACCTCACCATTGGATCCAGAATGCGTGAGATAATAAAGTTTGACTATTCATTCGTCCCATTTGGACTTCATTTGACTCATTTTTGGATTAGGGGCATTTTTGAAAAAATTTAATATTTTATTAGTTTTCTGTTTTGGGCAACAGTGGCATTTCCTCAAAGTTTCGGGCCGGTTTGCAATTTCCCAGAGTTACGGTTTGAACCCATTGGTTTAGGGTTAAAAACCCTAAACCGATTTGAACCTCAACTGAACCGACCGGTTCAGTTTAAAACTTTAAAATTCAACCTCCACGCGACACGTGTCACCACCCGTTTAAATCCGGTCGGTCCCGACCCGATCCAGACCCGAACCCGGTCCCATTTTGACCCGACATGGCCCCCCGTTTTCCCGGTGGTCTTCTCCGGTCACCCCTGTCAATTCCGGTCACCGGAATCTCGGCCAACCCACGGTTTTACACCATTTTCACGTCCAAATCTCACTGTGTTTATACCAATCGCTTCCTAAGGTTTCAAGGAGTAGTTTAGGATAGATTTTGGCCCCAAACACTACTGGTTTTGACACCCATTTTTTGGTTTTTCCGGCGTTGCACCGACGAAGGATAATCGGCCATAAAATGGCCGTTTCTCGACCGTTTTGAGTGATTCAAATTCCATTGGGTTCCTAATGAACTTGGCTACCCATTTTAAGTCCTAAAATCGCGATCAAATGGACCTACTAAAATCTGCCATTGTTGACCGAAGCTAAGTTTTCTAGTTTTTGGTTTTCCTTCACGTTTTTGTTTCATATTTTGATCTAATATGTATTCTACAAATATATACAATAACATACTAGAAAACGAACGCATCAAGGATAGATTGGTTACCTGTTGAAGATTTCGGCTCTTCCAAAACTTTTCTTTTCTCTCTACTGCTTCTCTCTCTAATTCTTCTTCAACCGAGCCTATAATCAGTGGCTTGGCCACCTGGATATGGAGACTGTCACACTCTCTCTCTGATTTCCTCACTCCCACACAAAGAGATGTATATACACTTTCATATAAAATATATATTTATATTTCTTTGCCCCATCCACACTCAACCAAGCATGGCTGACCATACCCTCCTCCATACTTTTCTGATTTCCCCCATACCCCTCTTCATACCTATAGGTATAGGTTAGGTGGGGTTAGTTTTGATATTTTTATTTTATATACAATATATATATATATATATGTCCTATATTATAATAATGTATAAATACATAATATATACCCATTTAATACACACAAATATATATATCTTCATATATACACGTATATACGATTTTCATAAAATATAGGCTTAAACAACTCTAAGTATAATTGACATAGTATTGCCCGACCCGGTTGCCTCGATATTCGTGCCATTTTGGGTCGGGGTATTACATCCTTACCCCCTTAAAATAAGTTTGTCCTCAAACTTTGCTCGTGCTAAGACTGGAATAACTGGGGGTACTTAGCTCGCATGACATCCTCTCTTTCCCAAGTAGCTTCTTCAATTTGATGATTTTTCCAAGGTACCTTCACCAAGGGAATAGATTTGTTCCTCAGGACTTGGTCTCGATGATCTAGGATCTGCACTGGGTGTTCAATGTATGTTAGATCCTTCTGAACGTCTAACGGTTCATGCTCGATTACTTGACTGGGATCATGTAAGCACTTCCCTCAACATGGATACGTGGAAGACATTGTGCACATGTGCTAATTCCGCTGGCAACGCAAGTCGGTATGCTACTGGTCTGACTCGTTTTATAACCTCAAAGGGTCCAATGTAGCGGGGTCCTAGCTTCCCCTTCTTCCCAAATCTTACCACGCCCTTCATGGGCGACACCTTTAAAAACACAAGGTCACCCTCTTCAAATTCTAGCTCACGTCTCCGGACGTCGACATAGCTCTTTTGACGACTTTGGGTTGCTAGCAGTCGCTGCTTGATTATTCGAATCTTTTCTGAAGTTTGCTCTACCATCTCAGGGCCATATAACTTCCTCTCGCTTATTTCAGTCCAGCACAGTGGAGACCGGCACTTCCTACCATATAGTGCCTCATATGGAGCCATCCCAATGCTAGACTGGTAGCTGTTATTATAGGCGAACTCTACCAGTGGAAGTGAATCCTCCCAGCTCCCTTTGAAATCCAAAACACAAAATCTCAATAAGTCCTCCAGTGTTTGAATGGTTCTCTCAGACTGCCCGTCAGTCTCGGGATGGTAGGCTGTGCTGAGGCTGAGCTCCGTGCCCATTGCTTTCTGTAAGCTTCTCCAGAATTTGGACACGAACCTCGGATCTCAGTCAGACACAATAGATATTGGGACTCCGTGCAGTCGAACAATCTCCTGGATGTAGAGCGCTGCCAATCGCTCTAATGACTGGGTTGTCTTAGTTGCTAGGAAGTGAGCCGATTTTGTCAATCTATCAACAATCACCCATATCGAGTCACTCCCTCGAGGCGTCTTAGGCAACCCGGAGACAAAGTCCATAGTGATATGCTCCCATTTCCACTCGGGTATTGGGAGCAGCTGTAACGGTCCACTCGGCCTTTGGTGTTCGACTTTAATCTGCTGGCATTTAATACATCGTGCTATAAACTTAGTTATGTCCTTCTTCATCCCTGGCCACCAGTAGGTCGTCTTGACGTCGTGGTACATTTTAGTGCTTCCTGGGTGTACAGCAAATCTCGAATTATGTGCCTCATCCAGAATCTCTTTTTTGATCTCGGGCGTGTCTGGCACACAAATCCGATCTCTATAATACAGCATTCCATCGCGTATCCACGAATTCTGAGTTCTTCCCTGACTCAGTTTCTTCACGGAGCTTGACCAGTTTCTCGTCGTGCTTCTGTTGCCCTCTAATCTTGTCCACAATCGTTAGTCCGACAGTGACATTAGCAAGTACTGCTCTAGTACTGGGCAGAAACCACCTCAATTCCCATTTCCTCCAGATCCCTCTGTATCTCTCGCTGTGTGGTCAACAAACAAGCAAGGCTCCCTGAAGACTTACGGCTGAAAGCATCAGCTACTACATTGGCTTTTCTGGGGTGATACTGGATGCTAAGCTCATAATCTTTAATCAGCTTCTAACCATCGGCGTTGCCGCATGTTAAGTTCCTTCTGTGTAAAAAGGTACTTGAGGCTCTTATGGTCTGTGAAGATCTCACAGATCGCCCCATAAAGATAATGCCTCCAAATTTTCAATGCAAACACTACAGCTGCTAGCTCCAGATCATGAATCGGGTAGTTCTTTTCATGGGGTCTCAACTGTCTCGACGCATAGGCTACTACCCGGCCCCTCTGCATCAGCACACACCCCAAGCCTTTGTGTGAGGCGTCACTATAAATCATGAAGCCTTCGATCCCATCTGGCACTGTCAAAATAGGGGCTGATACCAGACGGTTCTTTAGCTCCTGAAAGCTTTTCTCTCGCTCTTCAGTCCATACAAATGGGGTATTCTTACGAGTCAACTGAGTGATCGGCACGGCTATTTTGGAAAAATCCTGGACAAAGCACCTATAATACCCAGCTAAACCCATAAAGCTCCGGACTTCAGTGACGCTAGTCGGTCTGGGCCAATTCACGATGGCTTCTATCTTTTGTGAATCCACTGAAACGCCATCCTTAGAGACCACGTGCCCTAAAAATGATATGCTGGGAAGCCAGAACTCACACTTCTTCAACTTTGCGTACAATTTCTACTCCCTCAGCTTCTGCAGAACTTTTCTTAGATGCACTTCGTGATCTTCTGGACTCTTAGAGTAAATTAAGATGTCGTCAATAAATACTATCACGAAGTCATCCAAGTACGGCTTGAAGACCCTGTTCATTAAGTCCATGAAGGCAGCTGGGGCATTTGTCACCCCAAATGGCATCACCTAGGAACTCGTAATGTCCGTATCGGGTCCTAAATGCCGTCTTCTGTACATCCTCAGGTCTAACCTTAAGTTGGTGATAACCTGATCTCAAATCTATCTTAGAAAACATCTGCGCCCCCTTTAGCTGATCGAACAAGTCATCCACCCTTGGCAGTGGGTACTTGTTCTTGATGGTGACCTTGTTAAGTTCGCGATAATCGACACATAACCGCATGGTCCCATCTTTCTTTTTGACAAACAACACTGGGGCACCCCATGGCGACGAGCTAGGCCGTATGAATCCTTTGTCTAGTAATTCTTGCAGTTGCAGCTTTAATTCCTTCAGCTCAGTCGGCGCCATTCTGTATGGGGTTTTAGACACTGGTGTCGTACCGGGAATCACATCAATACTGAATTTGATCTCTCGGTCTATGGGCATGCCAGGAAGGTCATCAAGAAATACATTAGGGAACTCCCGGGCAACTGGGATCTGATCAAGAATAGGCTCTTGTGAGCGGGCATCCAAGATGCTACACAAAAACCCATGACACCCCTTTCGGAGCAGGTGTCTGGCCTGAATGGCAGAGACGAAATATGGCGGGGTGACTACTCCCGTCCCCTTAAAGATAACCCTCTGTTGCCCTGGGCCCTGTATTTGAACCTTCTTAGCTTCACAATCAATTGTGGCATGATTCGCAGTTAACCAATCTATGCCTAGAATCACATCAAATCCACAGATTTCTAAGGGTATCAGGTCCGCCATGAACTGAATACCCATAATCTCAACCCCACAAGATTTATATATAGTATCTCCAAATAATGACTCCCCCGATGGTACAGTGACAGTCAACACAAAACCTAGGGGTTTGGCTTCCATGTTTATTCTATTAGAAAATGTCGGTGATATAAACGAGTGTGTGGACCCAGTATCAAATAAGACATGTGCAGGCTGAGAAAAAACTGTAATGGTACCTGTAACTACCGAGGTAGTGGCCTGTACATCCCCTGCTGTAATAGCGAAGACCCTCCCCAGGTCGCTGCTGATCAGCCTTGGGTCCTCCATTCTTCTGTTGAGGTTTCAGTCACAGAAGCCGATGCAACTGATGTAGCATTGACCACTGACTTGTTATTCTTGGGACAGTCCTTCTTGAAGTGCCCGACCTGTCCACAATTGAAGCAGGCCTTGGTGTCACGATAGCATGGTCCCTTATGAAATCCCTAGGCAGGTGGGACATTTAGACGTGCCCCCATCTTGTGACTTGGCCTTCTTCTGACCAGAACCCGTACTAAAATTACGTGATCCCATGCTAGTACCAGAAAATGAAGATCCCTGTCCCTTACTCTTGTTGTTCCCAGGCCTCTGATTCTTCCGTCTTTTTGCAAACTCCTCCCCGCTCTGTTCTATGATCATGGCGGTTTCCACTACCTCATCGTAGGTACTGAGTCGGATGAGGCCGAATCCTATCTTTAATGGTCCATCTGAGGCCGCTTTCAAACTTGTGGACCTTTCTTTCTTCCGTATTTATAACATTTGGGGCAAATCTGGCCAGCTCGGTAAACTTGGTCTCGTATTCCTCAACAGACATGCCTCCCTGCTGAAGGGTGATAATCTCAGCAGCCTTTTGATTCTGAATTTCCCGAGGGAAGTACTTCTGATTGAAAATCTCCACAAATCGTGGCCAAGCCATATTAGGTTCCCGGGCTTCCTGCAAAAGCCACCACATGTGTGCTGCCCCCGTCAGCATATAAGTGGCATAGGCCACTTTTTGAGTGTCTGTACATGTCATAATTTTGAAAACCTTATCCATTCCAAGCATCCATTCTTCGGCTGCTGAGTGTCCCCCTTTTCCATCGAACGCAGGCGGTTTCATATTCTGAAACCGTTTATAAAAGTAAGTGGGGTCCTCCTCACGCCTGGGTCTATCCTCTAGGGGCTGGGGGATTATTCGGTGGCATTGGCCCATTTGCCTGGGCCTGCATTTGGGGCATCATCTCCACCACCTGATTCAGGATCTCCTCTATACGATCCATGCGCTCTCGGTCAGACTCCATGGCCCTACTACGAGTCTGCACCATACACTGCAAAAGGACAGTCCACAAAACTTGGGTAATTAATTGACCTCTAGACTTATGACCCTCAGACTTTAGCGAGTTGTAATACTTCAATCTTAATCTCCCATGGACCACTAGAACCATATGCTCTGATACCACTCTGTCACGACCCAAAACCCACCCTATGCGGATTAGGGGTCCGTGACCCGGGTTTGCGGCCCGTGGGCCGTTCCCTGTCCAAAAGGATCTGAAATGCTAGGTAAAGTTTTAACAAAAGCATTTCTTACTTATTAAAATATCTGGTAGCACAGTCAGTTCACCATTTGATGCATGTCCAAAAATTGTAAGTGTATAAATAAATATCCTTCAAAAACAAAACCAACAAACAGGATCCGTGGTGACATGGGAGTATTAAGACCTGACAATATTTAACTTAATACAAAACTCACCGAAACAGCTACCAGTAACTAGCTACCAATAAAATGGACCTCACCATTGGGTCTACAGCGTCCAACATAGTGAAATTGGACAGTCTGTTATGTTTAATCGGCCCTGGGTATCATTAAGGGCAATTCGGATCATCTACACTTTATGTGTCTGTATTTTTCGAGGACCTCAGTTCATTAAACGGACCTCACCGTTGAGTTTCAGAATGCCCGAGGTAGTCAAAATAGGCTATCTGATATTTTTATTTGGGTCTGGGTACCATCAGGGGCAGTTCGGTCATTTATTACTTACGGGTCTGTATTTTTCGGGACTGTATTTCCAAAATCGGACTGTACCATTGAGTCCAGAATGCTTGAAATAGTGAAAATACAATATTTATTTAATTTATTTGGACTCCGTTTGACATATTTAATGTCTAGGGGTAAAATTGTAATTTTACCTATTTAATAAAATAATAAAATAATTATTTTATTATTTAATTAATTTATTCAGGGCTTAAATGAAGAAATTTTCCAAAATGTGGGCCACTGTATGATTTTTTCAGAACTGTTGGGGCAGATTCCGAAATTTTTAGAAACTTTTGGGGGTTAAATGTAAATTCAGAAAATAGGGGTTCAAACCCCTTGGGTTTTAGGTTCAAGAACTGAACCGGTCCAATTACACTGTGAACCAACCGGTTCACTAACCCTTCAGAAAACCGGAATTAAATATTCCAATTAACCTCAATTGGCCCCCTATCCGTGTTCAGGATTAGCCCAATTCCGAATTTTAATTTGTTAACACCGCATCCAAACAGGCATAATTCAATTCAGTTAAGCCCAAAACGGTGTAGCTTCAATTAAACAGTGGCACAGTCTTGGGTTGCCACGTGTATGAGTCGACTCGGCCCAACTCAAACGAGTTGGCGAGTCAACTCTATCTTCTCTAACACGCAGGGCACCGTTGCCCTAAGTGCAGGTTCGGTTTTTCTCTATTTTCGTGCCATTTCAGCACGAATTTCGGCCTGTTTTGGTTTCAAACATCTTCTGGATGTCATGCCAACGGTTTGGCATCGATTTTATGGATCGAAGCCATGCATGGGGTGCTGTTTGGCCGATTATCGTGCAAAGTTTCAGTTCGGTCGTACGACCCCGTTTCTCCACCAAATCGCACGAGGTTAGGCTTGTTGTGACCGTACTTCCATGGGGATCAACATCCCATTTATAAATTTCGGGTTTAGAGGCCTTTTTTCAAGTTTGGGTTCCATGGCCGAGACCTATAGGTTCGGTTTTGAGGGTCCAAATCAGTGCTCTAGGGTCGCGGGTTGGTGTTTTGGGATCCCAAGAGGGTCTAGATCAGTTCTAGACCATCAAAATTCAGTTTTATGGAGGTTGAATCAGACCCAGTTTTGGAGGTGGTCATCCATGGTGGATGGGTCACGGCTCTGCGTTTCAAGTTGTCTCGGTTCTAGGTTTTCATGCCAAGTTCAAGTTGATGGATTTTAAGCTTCATGCACGCATTTCATTAGCCTCAATTAACTGAAAACAATAAACAACTTAAGGGGGAAAATTTCAGAAATTTTGGTGTTTTACCTTCGGACAGTGGCTGCTCTCTTTTGGCTCGGCTGTGGCTTCATGCATGTTGCTCCAGTGCAGTCGTGCCCCTCAGTGCAGCCACATAATGCACAGCTCCACCCTCCATTGGTGCATCTCCATGAAGATACACACACACTTGCATGGCAAGCTCACCATGGCAGCCCTCTCTAACCGAGCCCACACACAGGCAGTTCTTAGGTCTCTCATTCACTATGTTCTGGTTACACACAAGACCATTTGTGGCCATAATATTCCACCTCATATATACACACAATATATATATATATACACTCTTATACATATACATCTCTATATATATGTGTATATATCAGAAAATTAGTGGGATCATAGGGCTGAGGTGGGCTGAGGGAAACCATCATGTGGGGTTTGCATGTAACCTCATTGGTCCTAATTTGAGGTGGGGCTTGGGGCAACTTTGAATATATATACAATTTAGTTGTATATATATGCACAAAGTGATGGCAGCTCAGTTGGTAAACTTTTTGAGAAAAATTCATTCCCTCTCAAAGGTCAAGGGTTCAATTCCCTTGGCCTCCCATTTGCCCATTTTTCACCATTTTTGGTTAAGGCCATGTTTGGTTGCACAGTAATTCAGTTTTTGATGTTTGCCTCATAACTTTCATTCCGTAACTCCTTTTTCGATGCGGTTTGTTCTGAGAGTTTTATATTTCAGTTATCTACAGTGTTAGAGGTTCCGTGTCATTTATTAGTCATTCGGGATTTCCATGGTTAATTAATTCGAATTCCGTCAGTGTTAAATTGACATTATTTCACCTAATTAATTGGTAATTAGGTTCGGGTATTGTACCCTATTCTCGAACATGTTTTAATTGTTTTATCGGTCTATCTTGACCGTCGAGAGATTAGGGTTAATTCCCTTGATTATTCTCTGAGCCTGTATTAATTAATAATTAATATTTAATTATTAATTATACAGGATCGGGGTGTTACATTGGTACCATCGGATTCACTTGGCAACCCTGGAATCAAAATTCTAGTTACTGATTTCCCACTTTCTGTAACATCCCTCATCCGTGCCATCATAACAGATAACAACATCTCGAAGGATGACCATTAAGTTTTTGAATAAAGTTCTAGGCTCAGTCAACCTTCTAAATGAACTGACAATCAACTTCTCTGCTTGAAATTGAGTGAGCCATCTCCACCTGAACAAGAGACCCAATCCAGCATTAATTAGTTTCGCCTGCAATGTACGCTTGTAAAATTACTCAAACCAGCCCATTTAAGCATTCTATCCATTTCTTCATCGCTAGCCTAGCAAAACAGGTTCAGTCCTAATTCTCTTCCTCTATTTTTTTTTTCCCACCAACACACCTGGTTTGTTCCCCTTATTTCCCACTCTAAGGCCTCTACCAATTCCTTCTTGCCGCAACTACCTCAAAACCTTCTGATAATTACTCGATCGACAAATCCTCAGAATCGCAATCTATTGTTTCCTTTGAAAATCTCTGTAGCCAAAGCTTCTTGTCCAAGAATTCCGGAGCAATCACATCGGCAGGCCTCGAGATGCAACCGGGGCAAAATGGCGATCAATGCCGCAGCACAACCAGTCCCTGATCCACCTCTGTTCTCAATTGGAAACGGCAGAACTAGATGAACCCCACAAAACCTTACTAAACCAAATTGACCCCTCAATCATCCATCCAACAATCAATCCAACGTGATTCCCCTATCCGAACAGGCGTCCCTGTACAACTCTAGTAGCAACCATACGTAATTCCGAGCCACAAAACCACAACTTTCGTCGCTACCGCTACCTTCCGTCAATTTCGTGGTACCCAAATCAACAACGCTACATTGCTGCACCAACACGCACACACGTATATACATACACATACCCCTGCTGTAGCATCAGTCCCTCTCCTATCCAATCATCTAGCATTAGTTCGGCATCACAATCATCAAACACTTCACCCATATACCTCATAGAACCCATCTACTACAGTCCGCAACATCATCATCGCCCCAATAGAGCAGCTCACTCTTCCATATCCCCGTTGTAATCGCTACCTGCTACAGTCTTCATTTCCTCTGTTTTCTTACCAACCCAAAAAAAAACAATAACAGCAGCACTAAAACAACATAAAAATCCCAAATTAAGGTGTAAAAATTTGTTGTTTTGAATTTGAAATCAACATCAACTAGCCCTTCAAATTGGAAGGCAGGTGCTGCCGCACCGCTGCTGCTGCAGCTCCCTCTCTGCTGCACTTCCGTCCCTCTTGCACCACTGACTCTCTCTCTCTCTCTCTCTCTCCCTCCCCTTACTTGGTTCAACACCCACACACATATGCATATATGGAAGCTTCTAGGTGTTGCTATATCAACATATATTGCACATGCCTTTAACGGTTCCTACCGACTTTATCTCTTTTTCCATTTTCTACTGATATCTAGAAGCTGTCCCTTTTATCACGTGTTCAACTGCTTCAAGAAGCCTCCCGAATCATCTATTGTTATATCTATTTTTTGATCACTACCAGCAACTATTCTCTTATGTGTATTTTATATATCCCACGTGTTTCCAGCAGCTTCTACAAGCTGCCATATAAACACATCCATATATATATATATATATTCATTTATTCTAGAATCTGCCACTCTCCCTTCATTATTTTAAGATATAGAATATACTTATATATATATATTTATTCTTGAGTTAATGTCTTTGATTATTTTTTGACAATTATATAAAATATAATTTCTATATATTTTATATATATACTATTTCCATTCCAAAATATTAAATTATGGAATGTCGACCAATTTGGCATAAAATCGGAACTCGGTATCATTAGTATTTATTTTACTAATTGTATCTCATTTTATGCTTATTATAATTAATTATCTGTCTCAGTCCCATTTATTTATCTCGGCACTCAATTAGTCCAGTTATTTATTTTTCGAGCATATATTATTTTTATATCTGAAGGCATTAAATTCCAGGATGGCTTATCATATTTGGGGCTATATTGATTATTATCCGTAACATAATCAAATTTTTATTAAATTGGTGCAGTCTATGACATATCAGATTTTCGGGATATTACAGTCACTATATAAGATGAGATTGGATAGCTGCCCAGGTGGTTATACAATATAAGATTATGGAAATAAAAAATTGGCAAATAGATTGTTTCATCACTCAGTTTTCAATTATAGCTTTATGTTTACTATATTTTAGCTTATAAAACTAATTGGCAAAAGAATCCGCATTTTCTTAAATGCCTTGCAATCAGTTATACAAATACGTTTTAAGAATGTCAGTAGCTTTAATACACCTCTTTTAATTGTTATCCATGAAATCAAAGAAGGTTTATAAAGGCCATGAACGTTTACGAAAGTCATAAAAGTTTCTAAATATTTATGAAAATCCGTGGAAGCCAGGAATGTTTACGAAAGTTCTAAATGCTTATCAAAGTTTGTGAAAGCCATAGATGTTTATGAAATTTATCAATGTTTCCAAGTGTTTATGAAAGTATATGAAAGCTTATGTAAAGCCACATAAGGTTTTAAAAAGGGGTTTTTCCAAAAACCCATGATAGGGAACTTGCGTTACTCATGAGCTTTTCATGAAGCTCACAGGTTTCATCTTTTATATTTTCAGGAAGGACTAAGCAGGTAAAAATCTAGATGGTAGGTGAACTATAATGAATAGAGAATATAACTAGAAGATGACTAGTATCCTAGCTATGGAAGTTCCAACCTGAGGTGGCAAATACCAGATTATTATGATAGCTTAAAGTAAGAATAAAATGTGAATGATGTAATAGTTCAGATACTTATGTGTAATGTAATGTTGAGCTTATATTATTGCAACTCTGATGTAACGTTACTTATGCTCTGCCTAGGGTGACTGCATTCAAACCAAAAGTTTTTACACACTTAGATTTTCGCTATAAGATTGAATGCAATCTACTTGGTTATGTAAAGAGGCCTTCAATTAAACATGTCACCAATATGCTAAAAATAGATAAGCGTATTAGGTGAGGTGTCTAACTAAGCGATCATTATACCTAATCTGCATTGGGCGGGATCTAGGATGTGACATAAAGTCTTTATGACACTATATTTTATGGGAGAGTGTGTTTGTCAATACTTTTACTAATAGATGTTAACATTAACTTGGGAGAAATTGAAGGGCGTGTTGGGGCCTATAGCTTTTAGTATTAGCTAGATGTATCATTGATAAAGCGAGGATTTTTTGTGACTAGCTACATTTTCATACGCCTCTTGATGAAGGATTTTCCGTTTTGTACATGAGACAACACTTGCAAGTACTTTCTTAGTGGCTAGAAACTAGAATCACCACTAGTACTAGTACTTACTATTCTGAGAATAGAGTGGGATACATGGTATATTATGATGCTTCACAAGATGACCTAGGGTACATTGTGATCTCGTTTCGAGGAAATGGGTGAAAGTATTAGTCTATTTCTTTGTTATTGTACATATTAGTTTGTTTAGTCATGTTTGACTTGTAGTTTCACGACTCTAAGGTCGACAATATCATCACTTGTGCTAGTAGTGATACTATAGTTAATTTTTTGACATTTCATGTAGGTGATTGCTTAATATTCTTAGGTGAAGAGTATATTCCATAGCCCTGTTATGAGGATGTTATGGGTGATTTTTATCATTCTAGATTTGTAGTCCATCCAGGAGGTATGAAAACATATCACATTCTTAGTAGATAGTATTTGAATTGTGGTATGAAGGTTAATGTAGTGAGTTATGTAAATTGTTGTTTGACTTGTTAATGGATTAAGGCAGAGTAATAAGGGTCACATAATTACTTCAAGCTCCTCGAGTTGCTGAATGGAAATGGGAACACGTGACTATGGATTTTGTATCGGGTTTACCTAGATTACCACACAGACACGATGTTGTTTAGGTCATACTGGATCGATTGATGAAGTATGCATACTTCTTGTTATTAGAACTATAGATTTAGTGGATGCATATAGCCGATTGTACATTCATGAGATCTTTCATCTTTAAAGAGTTCTAGTATCTATTGTTATTGATTAGAATGTATGATTCTAGAGAGTTTTTAGGCTGCTTTGGTCACTGGGTTATTGTTTAGAGCAATGTTTTACTTAAAGACTAATGGTTAGTCAAAGCACACTATTTAGATATTAAAGGATGTGCTACGTGCTTATGTTATGGATTTGTTTTGGGTGATTTGGAAGATGATATACCACTTGTGGGGTTTGCCTATGTTAACAAATATCTGGCCAGTATCGACATGGCACCATTCAAGGCATTGTATGCCAAGCTTTGTGGATTACATATTTTTTGAATCGAGGTAAGAAATATTACATTTTTAGGTTCAAACTTAGTGTAGGATACCATAAGGAATATAAAGATTATCAAATAGGGATTCTTTAATGTATAAAAGATAAGTACCATTGAAATTCAAAGTTGGGGACCATGTATTCCGTAACATTACTCCATGAAAGGATTAGGTGGGATTTAGTCATAAAGCGAAGTTGACAGTAAGGTATATTGAACAATTCAAGATCCTTGAAAGGGTTGGTGAGGTCTCTTATCAACTTTTCTTGCCACCCTAGGTATCAGGAGTTTATGATGTATTTCATGTACCAATGATTGACACACATGAGTCGAATCATTCGCATATACTTGAAAGGACAGCGTTGGACATTGAGAGAATTACTTCTTATGAAGAGAGTCCTAATTTCGATCTTTGAGAGAAAGTATTGTGGGACAAGACTATCCCTCAACTCAAGGTCTTGTGGTGACGCCATGGGTTCAAGCAGGCCACTTAGGAAGTAAGAGGCCGAGCTTCACACTTAATATCTTGACTTGTCTTAGATCGAGTTATATCTTAAATTTCGAGGACAAATTTCTTTAAGGGAGGAAGAATGAAACATCTCATAAATTTTGTAATATTTTATAAATATTTGAAAATATAAATAATGGACAAGAGTGATATATAATTGATTTATTAGAATAAATATTAGGGTAAGAGAAATTTTGAGAACCATTGGAGTTCATTTAGACACGTTAAATGACAATAGGGGCAAAATGGTCATTTTACCATCATCGTGGGTTTGTGCCGGTGTAGTAACTGAGAGATATTGTATTATGACTTAAATGAACCATAGAATGTTGGGTTTGTGATGAATCACACTGTATGCACATGGAAATGACAAGAAAGGGTAATTAAAGGAAATAAGGAAAATCATTTAAATGAGGAGCAAAGTTGTAATTTAGAATATTAGGGTTTTAAGGGTATAAATACCCCCTAACCATGACCTAACAACCCATTCACATCACTTTTCTGATTTCTCTCTCTCTCTTTCTTATCTCTTTCTACACTTATGGCTTGCAAAAATAGAGCTAAGGCTCCATCTATTTCCCAACTTCTTCAATTTCTCACTAAATCAAGGTACATCAATGATTTATAAGGCTAGATCTTCCATCTTTGGGACTCTTATACCAATTGGAAGGCTATAATTTGGAGGAAAGTTAAGAACAATGAAGAGAACAAGCTAGGGTTTTGTACAAACCTTCAAGAAACAAGTTAGGGACTTTTAAATCTAGATGAAAAGTATGTTTATATGTAGATTTGACAATTCATCATCTCATTGCATGATATACATTATCTAGTTCTTGAATATTTGACCATATGTTGCATGTATCATGAATTCATGTAATGAGTGTATCCCTGCCATGAAACATATTCTTTTTATATTATATCATCATGTGTGTAACTCCTGGTTAAATGCGAAAAGGTTTACAATGTGAATTTGTGATATGGGTTTGTATGGTATATACATGAAAGTACCTATTACATGTCAAGTGTTTGTGAAAATTCCTAAATGGCTATTTATGTTAGAAAGTGCTGCTTATTCATAGTTGTGTGAATGAATTATTTTTGTTAGTGAAATAAAATTAAATTATGGATATGAATGGAAATGGAATGCCCTTGAATTAGTTTTTATTGAAAAAAGGAAATAAATTAACATTTAGGGCTTGAAATGGAATTACGTCCTTTCTGTGCTCTTGAGTGTGGTGAGATTTCACTTACTTGGGGTTTCAATTATGCTCGGGATGGTGTCTTCCATTGGCTTGCTAGTCGTAAACCCGCGCGGGTGGTCGTTTGTTTCTATCGGGTTAGTAACTCGTAAAGCACATAGGCTTATCGAGAGCTGACTAGGAGAATAATCTTGGGGATTAAGACTTTGAGAGCTTGAGATAGAAAATTTGAGAATTGGAATAACTTAGAAGAAATATGAATCCTCAACTAATTGGCTTCTATCTTACTGAACTTAGATGATGCTTATCTTTTAGATGATTATTTGTATTAACATATGAAAGTTTGATAATTCGTGAATCTTTGTCCTTGTTGACAATGCATGTTCGGTGATCATTTATGTGGCACTACATTGGCACAGGCATACACGTATCACCACTTTCTTTTCCCTATGTTTAGAGTTTTCCTACTCAGATTGTTATATTGACATTTACTAAATTGCAGGCTACGAGCAAAAAGACCACGTGGTGGAGAAATAATGGTTGAAGCCTTTGTGGATGCCTTGGTGAATTGAATTAGAGGACCAATTACATATAGTTTGTTCATGTTGAATTTTTCCTTTTATTTGTGTAAACTCATGTAAATGTGGTCATATATTGGCCTTGATGTTGAGCTTATAGGAGTCAAGTTCCTTGATATCTAACCAAACTTAATATATATATATATATATGAGATGTTTAGCATATGATGATGTAACATGTTTTAGGGCTATTTGATAATATGTATAATACTCTTAGGTCCTATAAAATGATGTTGTTTGATCTTAGGAATACTCTATTTATGTTGTGTGAAAGTTTAATGAAGAAAAGGGTTCAAATGATGAATAAAAAGGCCACAAAATAGCAGGTTCAGGTGTTGGACGATTGATTCAGTCAACTGAATGGAAGAACTAGTCGACTAATTGGAAGGACTAGTCAACTGGAATTAACAAAAGCTAAAGAAACCAACAATTCTAAACTTTTAGTCGACTGAATAGGAGAACCAGTCAATTGAAAGCTAAACTCAATCGATTGAATGGTTGACTAAAATGGACAGAAGGTAGATTATGCTCTACACTCTGCTACATAGACAGCACTATTGGTGGACACCTCATTTACATTTAATGTCATTTAAGTAAACAGTTTTATTTAATTTTCTTTCATTTACTTAAGACATTATAAAGAAAATGGTTCTATTTAATTTTATTTCATTTACTTTAGACATTACAATGTAAATAAGGAAGTACCTCCCATTTGGAACCTAATAAAAATAGTCCCAAGACATAATTCTTTAAGAATAAAAATTTAATTCTCTTTTCCACGAACAAAATTTCTATTTTTCTGAAAATAGCGCCTTGGACCATAGCTAGTTGGGTGGGTTACTCTATAGCTAAAATTTATTTAAAAAATTGTTTTTAAACTATTGGATACCTAAGAAACAATTATTGGGACTTTTGCAAGGCAAATTTCAAGGATTTCAAATATCAAATTTTCTATGCGTTAACGCAACAGCACCTTAGTCAAACCCAGTGTTCAGAAGTCTGGTTGACTTCTATTGACTTGATTAACCATGTGGACTAAATTATAATATTTTATGGTGTTTTTACATCACTACTTTAGTCTTTGGGGCCCGGGTCATGGCTTAACCTTTATCACATAGTTGACTGATACTTAGCAAGTTATTTTTCAAGCCATAAAAAAAAAAAGTACAATTTCAATAAATAAAGAGGAGTTTTTACCCATGCTTGACATACCAATGATTTTACCTCTTGAGTAGTCTCCAAAACTTACATATCCAACATCTTTTGAAGTAAGGGATGCGAACTTGACTTTGTCTCCGATCATATGCCTTAAACATCCACTATCAAGGAACCATTTGTCATTACTTGAGGAAGACTTCAAGCACACCTAAAAGCAATTTAAATAACTCCTTCTGGTGCATATGTTCCTTTTGGAACCCAAATCATTTAATCTTTTTCTATCATGCCTTTTTTAGAATTTCTTAAAGATTGAGCATGAATTGTAACTTGTGAGCTAGAGGCGTTTACAAAGAAGTTTTGACAAGACTTTTGCTTAGTATGAGCATTATATCCCAAACCCACTTTGTCAAAAACATATATTTGTTGTGAGATGATTTTATCCTAAATTTCACTACCTCTAGTAAATTTTTTTATGGCAAAATTTAGATCATCTCCCATTTTATTAAGAGAGGAGTTTTCTTCCCTAAGATCCTTATTTGTTAAAATCAAGGAATCATTTTCTTTCTTTAAAATTTCATTTTGATTGTTTGAAACTTGAAGATCATTTGAAAAAGATAAAAATTTCTTTTTAAGATCTATTTTTTTAAAAGGATTTTGTCAAGTTCATCATAAAATTCCTCAAAGACATTTTCTAACTCTCCATATAAGGGAAATGAGTCAAGGTTTGAATTTACCTCATCTTCATGAGGCATAAGGTAAAAGATAAAATAGAAAATAACCAAAAAGAAAATTTTGACTTTATGAAACTCACTCACCCACCAAATATACACACACAATTCAGCTCACAACACAGCTAAAATTTTTCATCTCTCTCACTCTCTATTTCACTGTCATGAAGGGGGAAAAAGGGGGCAGCTTGTTTTTTTCCATTTTCCTTGAAAATCTACTTCAACTTTTCTTAATTCTTTGGGGTTCAAAATGAAATTAGAAGAATTTGACATACATTACACAACGAGGGCTTGAGGAATTTAGGAGAATTTCAAAGAGCACAAGGAAGAACAAGTTAGGAACTTTAGCATTTTTAACACTTAAGAGGTAGGGTTTCTAAACTTAAAGAAATGAAGATGCTTAGAGTTGTTAGGTTGTATTTTGGTTGAATTTATAATAGGGTTCATGAATGTAATTCCCTGACCCAAGTTCTAACCGAGCGAGCCATGTAAACCTGAGCCGTTAGGGCTTTCTGTCATAATATTGAATGAAATGAATGGTTTGAAATATCAATAGTTCGAAAGTACGAGTAATACCAGGTGCTACCCGAGCAAGCTATACACCAATACCGAAATAAAAATAAAATTTAAAATAAATAAATAAAATAAAATAGAGTAAAAATCCAAGTAAATAAAAAAAAAATATGAAAATGAGCATATATGTGTAGGTGTATATAAATATATAAATATCAGTAAATATATATGTGTGTGTGTGTGTGTGTGGAAGCATGATATATATAAGGTAAATTGTAAATATATATATATATATGTATATATATATAAAGTTGACATTGAGGTCTTGATTTCCATAACAGAATAAAGGAAGAAGGGGAATCAGGGAAACGAAAAAAAGGAAGTCAATGAGAAGGAAAGGAAACAGAGGGAAAGAATTAGGGGGGGAGGCATGGCTATAACCATATGCAAGGGCATGCTTGAAGGAAATCAAAAAAAGAAAAGAAAAAAGAGAGAGAACCAGAAGGTGGGAAGAGAAGAGAACGAAGGAGAAACTGAGGCCAAGAAAAAGGTTCTAAAACTCAGAAAAGGGGATTTAAGGCGATTCAAAGGGTGATACTACAAGCAAGCTTGGACCTAGGTACGTGATTGTGATTTTGTCTTAATTTTTAAAATGCATGAAAGTTAGTTTAAAATATAGGGTCTTGTAGAGTATGAAAAATGGGTTATTCAGCAAAAAGAATTGGGAAAAAAGATGCAAGAATGAGGGAGAAAAGTGCATTTATAGGTTTTTCCATTTGAAATAGGTTTATGATTTTGTTGCATGAAACTCAATTTAAATGCTTAGGAATTATTCGTATAAGGTGCAGAAATTATGTAGGAATCATTTTGAGCTTAAAAACGTAGAAAAATAGCACAAAAATGGAAAAAAAACTCCCTCGCTGAAAAATTGCACAACCTTACCGGAGTTGCGGTTTCTTCCAATTTCGAGAGGATCTGATGCTTCGATCTAGAAATTGAGGTTATATATGAGGTGCTCATGAAAAATAGGTTCGATCCCATCAAAAACCGCAAGAAAAATTACCGTCGGTAAGTCACCATCGCCGAAGAAGATGACCGGCAGCCCACTGGAAAAGTGTGGTGATGGCCAGTCAACGGGTCGGGTCGGTGCCCAACCCACCGCACAGTTCAAGGGTTACTGTTCAGTGTAAAAGTTTTAAAAAATTAAATGTGGAGTGTTTGGCTATTGAGTTAACATATTGGGCTGATATACCAAGTAGGAATGAGATAACTCTATCCCTGTTTTCCATGATGTCCACTGTTTGGCTTATGGACTTAAAAAAAAAAATTTGCGCAGGGGCTGTTGCCTTTGCGACTTGAAGCCAAGATCTTAGGGTCACGTCATGAAACATGGACCACTGTTCCACTAAGGCACATGTGGTCCATTTAGGCCCAAATAATATATATGCTAGATACATTTAATTAATTTAATAAATTAGTTTAATTTAATTAATTGTTACATTAATTTCTGATATGCAAATTAGCCAAATAAAAAGTGTAATTTTACTATTTTCGACCTTTTGGATCCAATGTTAAGGTCCGTTTCCTGAGATGAAGTCCCAAAAAATAAAATACCCTTAGAAATGTTAAAATGACCAAAATACCCCTGAGTTAAATGTGAGTCAAACGGACTTCGATTGATTTAAGTAAATAGTGAAATTTCATTATTTCAAACCTTCTGGACTCAACGATGAATTCCAATTTGTGAAAACAGAACCCAAAAAATAGAGACATGTAAAATGATCATTTTACCCTTTTGGTATAGAAGTCCAAATTGAAAACCGTGAGAGCATACATTAGTAAAAGAGATACCCAGAGTAATGAGATGTAAAAATTGATAAATGACATTAAATCTAAGACGTGTTTATTTGTGTATAGCCAAGTCATAGGGAAAGGAGAAAGTCACGGAATACTAGGACACTGATAAGGTAAGTAAATTCCTATATTTGATACATGGTTTTCCAAGCCACATCCTTTCTATTACTGCAAAAAAATTTTACTCATGTACGTACCCACTGCTGTTGTCCCACCATTGATATTGTCGTATCTGGTGGATGCTTATTGCTTGTTATCTCATGATTGCTTTATTGTACTGTGCCTTGAACGGCCTATCACTCATGATTGCTTTGTCGTGTTGTGCCTTGAAAGGCCTATCATTGTATGTTACTGCATGATATTCCATACTTTATGCACTTTTTATGGAATTACATTAAAAACCTGGTTTTTGGTAAATGCCGAATTTTGTGCTCCGTTACAATATCCATCTGATGCTATCGTGATTGACCGGACCTACGGGTCGATTTATGGGACCTACGGGTCAAGTGCGTGAACGGACACAACGCAATGATGGCATTTTTACTTAGTCAGTTTAAAAGGGCATTATATATGCATTCATGTTAACGGGGGTATACCGGGTCCCTAAAAGACCGAGGGTCTGCCAAACCCTGAACAGAGTAAATGCATCATTCATGTTTGACTGTTATAATTGACGTTATTGAATTCATAGGATGTTTTTATTTCCCTATGAATAGATCTATGTTAATAGTTTCCTTGTTTATTGGATTTGATCGTGACCGATTTATTGTGGCAGTGTATTTATGTTGATTGCGATTATTGAGCTTTTCCCATATTCATGCTACACCATTCCTCCTAATTGTTATTGTGCCTTACTATCCATTGGTCATTGTGGCATTTTACTGTTAATTGCAACTGTTGTCATGACTGGCTATCATGTTACCCTTTGAGTTCATGTTTTTTATGTTAACGCTAACCCGTGTTGGAGATAGGCTTTTACTTACGGAGCTTTCTTAGCTCACCCCAACTTACTATATTTTCAAGTAAGGATGTTGGAGGACCACAGTAGAAGTCCAGGAGAATAGAAGGACAGTTTAAGGAAAATTTCATGTAGTTTCTCCCATGTACTCACCACCTAAGAGTGGTACTATGTTTAGGTTTATATTGGTTTACATTTTCAATTGTTAAATAATAATTTGTATTAAGACTTCTGCTAATTTACTGTTAAGTTGACATTTTATATTGTTGTCATGGATACAAGGAATATAAAAAGTAGGGACGGCCATTGGGTCGGCCCCTATGACACGAGATCCGCATAGGGTGGGTTTCGAGTCGTGACAACTTGGTATCAGAGCATAGTCTTAAGTTCTAGTGAGTCATGAGAGACAGGATTAGAGTAATAGAACTTTTAAAGTCTAAGAGCCAGTCGATAGATAATACTGACATTACTAGGTTAGACTTTTATGTGAACGCTGACGGTTATTTTACGTATACATTGACTAATTATCCTCACAGAAAAGGTTAACACTAGGAATCTGTCGATAGCCAGAAATCATCTGACTCAGTTGGATCAGATAGATCAATTGAACATAATAGAATGGCTTACGAAAAGAGTCACCAAGGCTCTATCCAGAATCAGGCCCCAGCGGTTGACCATTACAATGAAGTAGTGGCACCAGCAAAGACCATAAAACTGGGTGGGAAGGAAATTGTCAAAGAGGGTCAAAGATTGCAATAAAGGTATAATTAATTGCCTTAACTGCCAAAAATTCCACCAAGGATAATGTCTAACAATCACCACCGGGAGACGATCAGGCTACTGTACCAGTAGTCGCAGGTATTTTCCAATTGTTAAAATCTACCCACGTATTGTTTAAATATTGACTCTACGTATTGATTTATAGTTCCTACATTTACTGTTAAGTCGAACTTAGAAACAGAACCTCTAGGTTACGGGTTGACTATTCCAATATCATCAAGAGATCACTAGTGATGAATACTATATATCAGGGGAAAAGACTATATGTTATGATTGGAAATTGGTGATTCTTGAACAATTGAGATGACTAAGTAAATAATGACCTTTAGGGAATAGTAATATGTTTAAAAGATAAATGGTGAGGATTCTCGAGGAATGACACTGAAAATACTAAAAGAGACTTTGATAAAAGTTATAGATGAATAATCGAGGCTTGAATGAAAGATAGTAAAAAGGAAACTTAATGGATAACTACAAGAGGAGTTGATATTCTAAATAAATTAATGATGTACCAAAAATATAACAATTCTTGAGTAAGTCATAAGTAGACCCTGACGGGGTAGAGATGAATAGAGTCTTGAAGACAATTACTAATTGAGCGAGATTGGCAAAATTGACCTTATGAAATGTGATGATTTTGGAAAGAGGCTGACACATGAATGAATAAATATTAGGAAGAAATTCAATGAATCTGGTGATCTAAGATGAGGTGTGATCCGATTTTAGTCAATACTCTATCAAGTTAGATGAAGGTAAATAATAAATGATTCTGAATAACTGTTGGAGATCAATGTGATCTAAATGATCGTACAAACTGAACTGGTAGTAAGTCATTTAGAGAAAACATGAAATTGAGATGATACATGATTTTGAGGTACTACAAGGAAATCATTATTCATGAATGATATACATAGAGCATATGAGGTACAGATCATAAGTACACAATTATTAACCGATTAGATATCTTTAAAGGAACTAAGAGTCCGATGATTAAATAGTTAAATGATCGATGAGTTTTAGAGGATGATACTTGTTTAAATACTAAGATTAATAGTCTTTTGGAAAGACTATGCTATGACTGACCTTGATGTTTCTTGGACGATTGAGAGGATCAAAATGAATGGTGATTTTAGGAGCAGGTAGTATGCTTAAAGGCAAAGATTAAGGATCTTTGAGAAGAATCATACCAGTGTCGAGGTTGATGACTCTTAAGTTATTAAACTGTGAATTGATCAATGAATTAGGAGAAACTACCATTTGAGCAAGGGCAACAATTAATACTTTTTTGGAAGATATAAGGTGACATAGAATTGGGATTGTGAAATATTGGAAAGTCAATGGATTTAACAACAAATATATATGAGAGATGGTCTGAGAAAGACTTAATGAATAGTAATGTGAGGAGTTTGAGACTCCAGATGGATTGATGACGTATCAGAATATGAGGATTCTTGAATGAGTCATACAGGGTAAAGACAAATGGATCATTGAGAGGCAAATACTGATTGAACAAGCCTATCAAGTGAACATTATGAATTGTGATGGTTCTAAAAGGAGAATGACACATGATGAATGATCATCAAAAAAAAAAAAAATCAATGGACCTTGTTGATCTAGGTGACAATATAACCCAATTATGGGCAGTACTTTATTGAATTAACTGGATCTATTTCAGGAGATAAATGATTGATGACTTTGAATGACTTTTTGAGGATTAATGTGATCTGATAATTAAAGAGACAAAAATTGTGGCATAATGTTTAGAAAACTAGTAAGGACAATGACTGTACTAAAGTGATACATAATTATTTCAGCTACGAGAACAATTAAGATTGAGGTAAAAAGCAATGATAACTACATCTGTGAGACTAAAAAAGTTGAGAAATTCCATGGTTGGAAAACATGACGTAATCTTGATTAACTTTGAATGTCAAATGTAACGATAAAATAATGGGATGGCTAATTCATGTGAACGATCTTGAAAGATGATATGAAGTCACAAAATGTACAAAAAATTCCCTATACGGTTGAATAAGTTCTTGAAAGAACAAATTTAAAAACGTTGAATAACGACTAGGGCAGAGAAATGTAACATATGATGAAAAATCGAATATGATGACGAGTATAAGAAATGAGATAGTTGACCAACCTTTCTGAGCAAAGGTAAGTAAAACCAAAATAATGGTTATAAAATTAAAAGTCATAAGACTTTGAGATTTGAACTGATCAAATGATGTGAAAAACTTAAGGTAAACCAAATATGATAACACCATTAAGGATGCTTTCGAAGTAGACTATCACATAAAGAATCAGTGTCTGGGGTAAAAGACTATCCTAAAATATTCTAAGTATATGTACCATACTTTAATCTATGAAGGGATGAGGAATCAAAATCTTTGAAAAGATCAATTGTAAAAGGCCTTCGTACCAGCCTATAATGTAGATAAAAAATGGAAAAACTGATTTACTCAACCTATATAATTCATAAAAGGATAAATGCACACAAATTTGAAAATAAAGGCAAATATGCCAATGAATAGTACAAAACTAATGACATAATACAAAAAATGAAATGGAAAGAGGATTGATAAATCTTCAAGCAATGGAGACTTGATTGAGAAATCACAAATGGAAGGTTCGAATAAATTTGAAGTCACCTATGCAGGTGATAAATATTGTAATGCAAAGAAAATACGAGTAAACCGTCCCAACACGTAACCAAAAGATGCTCATGGAAACAAAAGGGAACATGATACTTTGTCCTTAGTAAAACTTAAAGCACTTGAATGAGAAGTCTAAAACACTTTCAACGATAGAAGTGGAGTAGTCTAGTTACACCGTTGACTTCCTATGACCTCTACCAAAGAAATGGATCGAAAAGAAAAGATCAAGTACTAGATACCTTTACCTGGCACATGATACACTTATACGATGCCAATGAAAGTTGAGAGACCATGAATAGTAAGGTAATCACGACCTAATACCAAATGAGACGAATATAACGACTAGACATGGAACTAGTCAAGATACTGGAAATAAGGAAAATAGTCAAGTAACTGAAAAGATGACTCAGGGTGAGTAATGAAAGTAATAGATCCCTTAGCCATAGATTTGAGAACTAAAGAAATACGTATGAGAATGTTAATACTAAAATTTGGAGACAATGAGTGAAAATCCCGAGGAAGTAAAAAGGTCAAACCCTTGACTTTTAAATTCACTATTGGAATAAAATAAAGAGGAATTCCAAAGAACTGTGAATCTTATATAAAGAAATTTTATTGCTTAAGGATATAGTTTCTGAACACTAGAGATAAGTCTAAGAGACAAAAAAATGGGGAACTATAATGATGAAATTGGCATGAGGAGATAATAGAGTTTCTTAAATTATGAACATTTGAGTTTTGAGGACAAAACTCAATTTAAGGGGGATAGAATGTAATACCCTGACCCACGTTGTAACCAAGCGAGCCATGTAAACCCGAGCCGTTAGGGCTTTCTGTCATAATATTGAATGAAATGGAAGGTTTGGAATATCAATAGTTAGAAAGTACGAGTAATACCGGATGAAACCTGAGCAAGCTATACATGAATACCGAAATAAAAATAAAAATTTAAAATAACTAAAATAAAGTAAAAATCAAAGTATATATAAATAAAAATATGGAAATGAGCATATATGTGTAGGTGTATAAATATATATAAATATCAGTAATATATATATATATATATATGTATGGAAGCATGATATATATATATAAGGTAAATTGTAAATATATATATATATATGTATATATATATATATATAAAGTTGACATTAAGGTCTTAATTTCCATAACAAAATAAGGGAAGAGGGGGAATCAGGGAAATGAAAAAGGGAAGTCAATGAGAAGGAAAGGAAAGAGAGGGAGAGAATTAGGGGGGAGGTGCGGCTATAACCGTATGCAACGGCATGAGTGAGGGAAATAAAAAAAGAAAAGAGAGAGAGAGAGAGAGAGAGAGAGAGAGAGAGAGAGAGAGAACTAGAAGGTGGGAAGAGAAGAGAAAGAAGGAGAAACTGAGGCCAAGAGAAAGGTTTTGAAACTCAGAAAATGGGAATTAGGTACGTGACTGTGATTCTGTCTTAATTTTTAAAACACATGAAAGTTATTTTAAAATATAGGGTCTTGTGGAGCATGAAAAATGGGCTATTTAGCAAAAAGAATTAGGAAAAAAGATGCAAGAACGAGGGAGAAAAGTGTATTTATAGGTTTTTCCATTCGAAACTGGTTTATGATTTTGTTGCATGAAACTCAATTAAATGCTTAGGAATTATTCGTACAGGGTGCAAAAATTATGTAGGAATCATTTTGAGCTTAAAACTGCATAAAAATAGAAAAAAAACTCCCTCGCCGAAAAACCTCACTGCCCCATCAGAGCTGCAGTTTCTTCCAATTTTGAGAGGATCCGATGCTTCGATCTAGAAACTGAGGTTAGTTATGAGTTGCCCATGAAAAATAGGTTCGAACCTATCAGAAATTGCATGAAAAATCACTGTCGACGAGTCACCGTCGCCGGAGAAGATAACTGGCAGCCCGTTAGAAAAGCGTGGTGATGGCCAGTCAACAGGTCAAGTCGGATCCCGACCCACTGCACAGTTCTGGGGCTACTGTTAAGTGTAAAAGTTTTAAAAACTTAAATGTGGAGTGTTTCGCTATTGAGTTAATAAATTGGGCTGATATACCAAGTGGGAATGAGATAACTCTATCCCTGTTTTCCATGATGTCTACTATTTGGCTTATGGACTTAAAAAAACAAATTTGCGCAAGGGCTGCTGCCCCCCCGACTTGAAGCCAAGACCTTAGGGTCACTTCATGAAACATGGACCACTGTGCCACTAAGGCACATGTGGTCTATTTAGGCCCAAATAATATATATGCTAGATACATTTAAATAATTAGTTTAATTTAATTAATTGTTACATTAATTTCTGATATCCAAATTAGCCAAATAAAAAGTGTAAATTTACTATTTTGGACCTTATGGATCCAATGGTGAGGTTCGTTTCTCGAGACGGAGTCCCAAAAAATAAAATACCTGTAGAAACGTCAAAATGACCAAAATACTACTAAGTCAAATGTGAGTCAAACGGACTCCAATTGAATTAAGTAAATAGTTAAATTTTATTATTTCAAACCTTTTGGACTCAACAGTGAAGTCCAATTTGTGAAAACAGAACCCAAAAAATAGAGACATGTAAAATGATCGTTTTACCCTTTAGGTATAGAAGTCCAAACTGAAAACCGTGAGAGCATACATTAGTAAAAGAGATACTTAGAGTAGCAAGATGTACAAATTGATAAATGACATTAAAACTGAGACGTGTTTATTGGTTTATAGACAAGTCAAAGGGAAAGGAGAAAGTCACAGAATACTAGGACATTGATTAGGTAAGTAAATTCCTATCTTTGATACGTGGTTTTCCAAGCCACATCCTTTCTATTACTGCCAAAATTTTGTACTCCTATACGTACCTACTGCTATTGTCCCACCATTGATATTGTCCTATCTGGTGGATGCTTATTACTTGTTATCTCATGATTGCTTTATTATACTCTGCACTGAAAGGCCTATCACTCATGATTGCTTTGTCGTACTGTGCCTTGAAAGGCCTATCATTGTATGCTACTGCATGATATTCCATACCTTATACACTTCTTATGGAATTAAAATAAAATCCTAATTTTTAGTAAATGCCAGATTTTGTGCTCAGTCACAATATCCATCCGATGCTATCTGATTAACCGGACCTTACGGTCGATTTATGGCAATGATGGCATTTTTACGCAGTGAGTTTAAAAGGGCATTATATATGCATTCATGTTAAGGGGGTATGTCGGGCCCCCAAAAGACCGAGGGTCTACCAAACCCTGAACAGAGTAAATGTATCATTCATGTTTGACTGTTATGATTGACGTTATTGAGTTCATAGGATGTTTTCATTTCCTTATGAATAGATCTATGTTAATAGTTTCCTTATTTATTGGATTTGACTATGACTGATTTATTGTGGCAGTGTATTTATGTTGATTGCGATTATTGAGTTTTTCCCATATTCATGCTACAACATTACTCCTAATTGTTATTGTGCCTTACTATCCATTGTCCATTTTGGCATTTTACTGTTAATTGCAACTGTTGTCATGACTGGCTATCATGTTACCCTTTGAGTTTATGTTTTCTATGTTAACCCTAACTCGTGTTGGAAATAGGCTTTTACTTATGAAACTTTGTTAGCTCACCCCAACTTACTATATTTTCAGGTAAGGATGCTGCAGGACCACAGTAGGAGTCCAAGACCATAGGAGGACAGTTTAAAGAAAATGTCATGTAGTTTCTCCCATGTACTCACCACCTAAGAGTGTTATTATGTTTAGGTTTATATCGGCTTACATTTTCAATTGTTAAACAATAATTTGTATTAAGACTCCGCTGATTTACTGTTAAGTTGACATTTTATATTGTTATCATGGATACAAAGAATGGAAAAAGTAAGAACGGCCATTGGGTCGGCCCTGTGACACGAGATCCGCGTAGGGTGGGTTTCGGGTCGTGACAATGAATTTGTGGTTCTCTTTGGTATTCTATCAAAGTTTACATGATGGGTAGTATGAAATTCATCTTGTTACTTGAATTAGAATTACATTCTTGTTGTAATCACCTAATGGATGACCCTACTTATTGATTTTCCTAAACTATTCTCCATTATTTTTCTTGAATATTGATTTTTCCTTTGACACCTTTACTTTATATATTGGGTTGTACACTAATTTCTCTCATTTCTTGAATTAGAATTATACTCTTGTTGTAATTAACCTATGCACGATCCTTGTTTTTTATTTCTTTATATTGTCCCTCATTATCTTTATTAATTGTAGAATTAATGGAAATGAACCTTAGATAGTATATACTTGTCTATATGAATTGGTTGATAGATTAAGAAAATCTCTTGTTGATAAAAAATTGATTATCTATGGTGGAAATGGAAAAAATGAGAGACGTGGAAACTAGTGACGTCATTGTGTGCTTTAGAATGTATATCAGATTACGATGCATCACTTGTGTAACATCTCGACCCAATTAATTTGGTCAATTAAGGATAATGATGATTATGATAAGAAAACTCTCTTATTAATCATGGTCAATTCTACTTTAGACTGATAGTCTATGAATATGGAGACAAATGTATGAATATAGAGACAATTCTACTTAATATGAGAACAATTAGCTATGGATTGGGGATGATCAATTTTAAGAATATTATTTGATGGCAAAGGTCATAACTTGATAACAAATTATGATTGGCAATAATCGAGAATTAACACTTGAATAAATTTGAAAGACTAGTGCACGAAATACACTTAAGGCAAGACTAATGATGTGCGAAAATGTATGCTTAATCATTAAGCTTTGCAAAAATTATAAGAGACGTTTGTGAGATTAAAATGTAAAGTTTGGGAATTAATAAAATACTCTAAAATACAATATGATGCATGTGTAAAAGAAAAAGAGAGAAAAGAACTTAAAAGGCTCTTACAAAGTCTTGAACAAAGACCTCAAATGAAGAGTTTCAAAACTCTACCAACTAGGCTGCCAGCACTATGTGCTAATATGTCCACTCAAAATATATAAGATCCATGAAATGCAAACTTGAGATGCATGCAAAAGGTAAGGTGTCGACTTGTGTGCAAGTTAGATGTGTGGTAATGTGATTGCACCAACTCCCCAACCAATCAAATTACATGTAACAAATAACACATAGGCATACACAAAAGCTATGCTAGTGTCTGATACACTCCACAACCCACACTAACCAAAATCTAGAGAGAGGGAGAGTGTAGAAAGAGAAAGAGAGATGAAAGCTTGGTTCACTTTCATACTAGTTATTTGAAGGTTAAGTCCCTTAGACCAAAGAAAGAAGAAAAGAACCAATTAAAGGAAAAAGGAACCGAAGAGAGAGAAGAGAGAGAAAATAGGGAAAAAGCTTCAAAACAGGTAAGAAATCCTTACCTATAATCTAATTCTTTTATTGTAGTGATTTTATTATGAATGGATGCAAGAAAATGGAAAGGAAACCAAAGAAAACCAAGAAGTCCTGAGAAAACCAACAATGGCCGAACATCAAAATTTGGGCCACATGGAAACCTAAACTAAAGCTCCATTTAAGCCTACGTTCTGAAAGACCCTTTAAAAATATAAAGATTGCAAGTTGAATCAATGAAAATGGTGAAGGGACCAGAGAGAAAACTGACGTTACAGTTGGAGCATGATAATTCTATAATGAGAGTTTTAGAGTGACTTTCTCAATTTTATAAATGGGGATTGATTCCCCGAGGTTCCAGAAGTCGAATAGAGGAAACATGGGGCAAAAAACATGAAAATTACCTCGCTGGAAAACCAGGGCCTCGCTAGAGCCTAACTATAACTATCTATTTTGACGTCAAAAGTCCGGCCAAACATCATTTTAACCTCGGATATGAAATTCTCATGGAAAAATGGTTCAAACCCCGTTAGACCCGTTGTTGGAGAAGGCAATCGGCAATCAGCGCCAATAACACTTTTATTGACCAAGTCAACTGTTGACTCAAGTCGGTTAACGGGTCAAGTTGGGTTGACCTGCTTTGAACGGATCCTAATAATAAATGGAACAAGCGTCATTTTGTTTAAATAGGGCTGACGTCATGCTATTGTCAGCATCACGTAATGAACCCTTAAGAACCGATTAGGTTCTTGCTAATTTAGATCAGTTCACTTGAGTTCTGATCGAACCAGACGGTTTAGAGTTTTAAACTTTCTTGAAATTCTATTTTGACCCCAAATGTTTCTGTTAATTATGAAAGGTCCTATAAAATTAATTAAAAATTAGTTTCAAATCCTCTTCAATTATTAAAAATTACCAAAATGCCCTTGCGCCAAAAATAGGCCAAACGATGGCCAAATAAAATGAAAGAATAGTCTATTTTGACTTTTTTTGACCCCTTGGACCCAATGACAAGGTCTATTTTATGAAATTAAATCCCAAAAATTAGGCACGAGAAATGTCGCAATTACTATTATGCCCTTAGTGAAGCCCAAAGTCAATTAAATACAAAAATAAGTCTATCTTGACTATTTTGGACGTTCCTGAACTCGATGGTGAGGTCCATTTTGCCCAAATAAATTCTAAAAAAATATGAAACAACAAATGAAGTAATACCCATTGTGTCTCAAGCATTAATTTAGCTATAAAGTTTATTTAGAAAGGGGACGTGACCTAACTTAAAGTTTTTAAGGTTGTTAGACCCACAAATAGAGTCTGCTAGGGAAAATTAAGTTACAAAAAAATAATACGTGGCCAATAGTAATGTTTAAGTTATGTTCTAATACGAAGTTACATGCATTTGACTTATGGATCTAGGAACTAAAGACAAGGGATGTGAGATTAAGGAAACAGACTGTGAACTTGAGGTGAGTAATCCGATATCTAGAATCAGTAGGATTTTACATCTTGTTTCCAAATGTATACCTTATGAATTTCTATAGCTGTTCCAAATACCTAATCTTTTTTTGTGAGTAATATTGTACGCTAAATTAGTAAATTTCTATATCTGCTCAAAATGTCTATTCTGCACTTTATGAAAAATCTAAGAGCTATGATCTTTATGATTATATCTTGAAATGACGTGCATATGTACTGATTTGAAAGATGTTTGTACACTTTGAATCTTAACTAAATTCTGCAGCAAAAATGTCTATAAACCATGGCACCCCTTTCAATGAGAAAAATGATTTATGTGAACCAATTTTGACTATGTAACCCGCATCATACTTGTTTCAATCCGATCATGTGTCTGTGTGAGACCTACTCATGTGGCGCTCTAACTCTTGTAATGAGACCTACCCACATAGCACTCTAAAACTATTCTTGTGTCTATCCGAAGACTACCCATGTGGTGCTCCAACTCTTGTGATGAGACTTACCCACATGGCACTCTGACTCGATTCTTATGTCTATACAAGGTTTACCCATATGGTGCTCTGACTCTTGTAATGAGACTCATCCATATGGCACTCTGACTCTTTATGGAATTAATGATTAAGGCTTACCTACGTGGCACTCCGACTCTTGATGAGACTTACCCACGTAGCGCTCCGACTCAATATGTAATTCTTTTATGTATGTAATATGTGTCTGTCATTCATCTTGTGTTATCCATTATTCGTAACTAGATCTCAAAAGTACCTCCTCGTGTGTATTCAGTTATTCGATGTTGTGTTATCCATTTTATGTTAATTATCTGAACCATGCTTTAAAAAGTGCATATGCTATTATACGCTTTGTGAATAACTTTTCATCATCTACCTTATATTTTGATATTCGAACTGTGCTATTGAAAATGATCTATTTTAGAAATGCATGTATTATATCCGCTTGAACCTTTGGTATGTTTTATTTATGATCCATTTTGGAAATGTCTTATGAGATATTCTTAAGTATATGTTATCTGTTTGGGAGAAACTTGGTGCTCATGGTAGTTTGTGCAAAACCCTACTTATGCAAAACCTATGATAAGATGTTGGAATTACTCACGAGCTTAATGAAGCTCACATGGATTTATCCATACATATTTCAGGTAATTAAGTTAGCAAAAAAGTCGTGAAGTCTACACAGAAAATCTAAGAGCGTGAATGCGATGGACCTTTTGCACGGGGATCATGATCGAATTTAATGTGGGATCTTTTTGGTAACATATGATGTGTTTTTGGCATGACGACAACTTAGACTTTTGGGAATTAGTATTATGTTTCTTTTGTTGGATACATACATGGATATGCACATAAATGTTGATGAATTGTGTCAATGATGGTGGTCACAATGAGTTTACCTTGAGAACCCTTTATAAATGATTGGTGTTGATCAATTATTAGATGAGTTACATATGTGTAGGTTTCGCACTTGATAAAATAAAAAAAATAATTTTATTGTCTTGTGCAATTCATTTGATTTTGTATGATCTGTTTGAGAGATAATGTCGGTCACCGATTCCTAATCTGCATAGGGTGGGTTCTAGGTTGTGACAGAGTGGTATTAGAGCAAAGGTTAATATTCTTTGGGAAAGACCAAATCGTAACTGAAGTTGATGTTTCTTGGGCGACTAAGATGATCAAATGATTAATGAGTCTTCGGAGACGATAGTATGTTTATGAACGAAGTTAATGATTCTAAGAATTTGAGGAGTATATTAGAGTCATATGATAAGTGATTTTAGAGAAACTATGAATGACTTGAAGTTAAGGCGTATTGACTTTGAATGTTGTGGGAACTAAGGAATGCATTTGGTGCTCTCTATCCAACCTAGTTTTTAGGACTCACCATAGAAAATGGAATAGATGAAAGAAATGTTCAAAAACTACCTTACTAAAGACACAATATCCTAGATGCTATTATCAAAGAACAAATAAGAGAAAAAGAAGTAGAAACTTCTATTAACTGTGAACCCTTAAGTATTGGGGACAAAACTCTTTTTAAAGGGGAGAGAATTGAAACATCCAGACCCAATTAAGTAGGGTGATTAAGGATAATAATGATTATGATAAGAGAACACTCTTATTAATCATGGACAATTCTACTTAAGCCTGATAGTCTATAAATATGATGACAAATTTAAAATGAGAGCAATTAGCTATGAATTGGGGACAATCAATTTTAAGAATATGATTTGATGGCAAAGGTAATAACTTAATAATGAATTAGGATTGGCGTTAATCAAGGATTAGCACTTGAATAAATTTGAAAGAATAGTGCATGAAATACACTTAAGGCAAGACTAATAATGCATGAATAAAGTATACTTAATCAATAAGCTTTGCAAAAATTATAAGAGATTTTTTTGAGATTAAAATGCAAAGTTTGGGAATTAAACAAATATTTTAAAATACAATATGATGCATGTGTAAAAGAAAAAAGGGAGAAAAGAATTAAAAAAGCTCCTACAAAGTCTTGAAACCTAGACCTCAAATGAAGAGTTTCAAAACTCTACCAATTAGGCAGCTAGCACTTTGTGTTAATATGCTTACTCAGAATAATATGATCCATGAAATCCAAGCTTGAGATGCATGCAAAAGGTGTGGTGTCAGTGTGTGGGCAAGTTAGAGGTATGGTGTTTCAATGTGATTGCACCAACTCCCCAATCAATCAAATTGCATGCAACAAATAGCACATATGCATGCACAAAAGCTATGCTAGTGTCTGATACACTCCACATCCCACACCAACCAAAATCTAGAGAGAGGGAGAGTGTAGAAAGAGAAAAATAGATGAAAGCTTGGTTCACTCCCATGCAAGCTATTTAAAGGAAGGAAAATAGAAGGGGAAGCTTGAGTCTCTCAGACCAAAGAAAGAAGAAAATAACTGGTAGAGGGAGAAAGGAACCAAAGAGAGAGAAAAATGGATGTAGAGAGAGAAAATAGTGAAAAGCTTGAAAACAAGTAAGAAATCCATACCTTCAATCTGATTCTTTCACTTTAGTAATTTTATTATGAATGCATGCAAGGAAATGGAAAGAAAACCAAAGAAAACCAAGAAGTCTTGAGAAAACCAACAACGACCAAATATCAAAATTTGAGTCACGTGAAAACCTAAACTAAAGCTCCATTTAAGACTAGGTTCTAAAAGGCCCTTTAAAATATGAAGATTACAAGTTGAATCAATGAAAATGGTGAAGGGACCAGAGAGAAAACTGAGGTTACAATTGAAGTATGATAATTTTGGAATGAAAGTTTTAAAGTGACTTTCTCAGTTTTATGAATGGGGATTGATTCCCTGAGGTTCTAGGAATTGAATAGAGGAAAAATAAGGAAAGAAACATGGCTGAAACATACCAAAATAGAAAAACAATTACCTGGCCAGAAAATCGGGCCTCGCTAGAGCCCAACTGCAACTACCTATTTCGACTGCAAAAGTTCGGCCAAACACCATTTTAACCTCGGATATGAAATCCTCATGGAAAAACGGTTCGAACCCCATTGGACTGATCATTCAAAAATGTTTGTCAAAGTTCTCTGTCGTCGGAGAAGGCAATCGACACCGGTAACACTTTTGTTGACCAAGTCAACTATTGACTCGGGTTAGTCAACGAGTCGGATCGAATTGATCCGCTTTGAATGGATCCTAATAATAAATGGAACCGCGTCAGTTTTTTTAAATGGGGCACACGTCATGTTGCGGTTAGCATGACACAATGAACCCTTAAAAACTAGTTGGTTCTCATCAATTTGGACTAGTTCACTTGAGTTTTGATCGGAGTGGACAGTTTAGGGTTTTAAAGTTCCTAAAATTCTATTTTGACGCCAAATGTTTCTATTAATTACAGAATTCCCCAAAAATTAATTAAAAATTAGTTTTAAATCCTCTTAAATTATTAGAAATTATCAAGATGCCCTTGAGCCAAAAATAGGCCAAATAAAATGAAAGAAGAGTCTATTCTAATTTTTTTCAACACCCTCGACCCAATGACGGGGTCCATTTTATGAAATGAAATCCCAAAAATTAGACACGAGAAACGTCACAAATACCATTATGCCCTTAGTTACGCCCGAAGTGAATTAAATACAAAAATGAGTCTATCTTGACTATTTTAGACGTTCCAAACTCAATGGTTAGGTCCTGTTTCACCCAAATAAATTTTAAAAAAATATGGAACAACAAATGAAGTAATACCCATTGTGTCCCAAATATTAATTTAGCTATAAAATGAATTTAGAAAAACAGACGGGACCTAACTTAAAGTTTTTAAGGCTACTAGACCCACAAATAGAGTCTGTTAGCGAAAATTAAATTACGAAAAAATAATAAGTGGCCAATAGTAATGTGTAAGTTATGTTCTAATACGAAGTTATTCGAAATGTCTACCTTATGAATTTCTATATCTATTCAAAATACCTAATTTATTTTTGTGAGTAATCTTGTACTCTTAATTAGTGAATTTCTATATATGCTCAAAAGTTTTTGTTCTGCACTTTATGAAATATCTGAGAGCTATGATATTCATGATTACATCTTGAAGTTCATATGTACTAATTTAAAAGATGTTTGTATGCCTTGAATCCTGACAAAATTCTTTATAAAAAATGTTTGTAAACCACGGCACCTCTTTCAATGAGAAAAATGATTTGTGTGAACCAATTTTGACTATCTAACCCGAATGATACTTATTTCAATCCGATCATGTGTCTGTGTGAGACCTACCTATGTGGTGCTCTAACTCTTGTAATGAGACCTACTCATATGGCGCTTTGACTCAATTCTTGTGTTTATCTAAGGAATACCCATGTGGCGCTCCGACTCTTGTGATGAGACTTAGCCACATGGCGTTCTAACTTAATTCTTGTGTCTACACGAGGTTTACCTATATGGCATTCCAACTCTTGTAATGAGACTTACCCATATGGCGCTTTGAATCATTACGGAATTAATAATTGAGGCTTACCTACGTGGCACTTCAACTCTTGATGAGACTTACCTATATAGCGCTCCAACTCAATATGTGATTCTTTGATGTGTGTAATACATGTCCATTATTAATCTTGTGTTATCCATTATTCGTAACCAGATCTCAAGAGCACATCTTCGTGTGTATTCGTTATTCGATGTTGTGTTATCCATTTTATATTAATTATTTAAACCATGTTATAAGAAGTGCATGTGCTACTATACGCTTTGTGAACAATTCTTCATCATCTACCTTGTGTTTTGATATTCAAACTATGCTATTGAAAATGATGTGTTTTAAAAATACGTGTATTATATCCGCTTAAACCTTCAGTATGTTTTATACAAGATCCATTTTGGAAACGTCATACAAGCTATTTTTGAGTATGTGTTATCTGTTTGAGGAAACTTGGTGCCTATGGTATTTTGTACAAAACCCTGTTTTTGCAAAACTTGTGACAGGATAAAGAAATTATTCACAAGCTTAGTGAAACTTACATGGATTTATCCAAACACATTTTAGGTAATTAAGTTAGCAACGAAGTGGTAACGTCTGCACAAAAAGGCTAAGAGGGTGAATGTGATGGACCTTTGGCATGGGGATAATGATCGAATTTAACATGGGATCTTTTTGGTAACATATGATGTATTTTTGGCACGACGAAAACTTAGACTTTTGGGAATTAGTATTATGTACCTTTTGTTGGACACATACATGGTTGTGCACATAAATGTTGATGAATTATATCAATAATGGTGATCACAACGAGTTTACCTTGAGAACCCTTTATAGATGATTGGTGTTGATCAATTATTAGATGAGTTGCATATTTGTAGCTTCCATGCTTGATAAAATAAAAAAATAATTTTACTGTCTTGTACAATTCATTTGATTTTGTACAGCCTGTTTGAGTGACAATGTCGATCATCGACTCCTAAACCGCATAAGGTGGGTTCCGGGTCGTGACAAAGTGGTATTAGAGTAAAGGTTAATGGTCTTTAGGAAAGACTAAATCATAACTGAAGTTGATGTTTCTTGGGAAATTAAGATGATCAAATGATTAATGATTCTTGGGAGGCGATAGAATGCTTATGAATGAATTTGATTATTTAGAGAATTTGAGGACTGCATTAGAGTCATATTTTAAGTGATTTTAAAGAAACTATGAATGACGTGAAGTTAAGGAGTATTCACTCTGAAGGTTATGGGAACTAAAGAAAGCATTTGGTGCTGTCTATCTAACCTAGTTGTAGGGACTCACCATAGAAAAGAGAATAGATGAAAGAAATGTTTAAAATCTATCTTACTAAAGACACAATATCCTAGACGCCAATATCAAAGAACAAATAAGAGTAAAAGAAGTGGAAACTTCTATTAACTATGAACCATTGAGTATTGAGGACAAAACACTTTTTAAGGGGGGTAAAATGTAACATCCCGACCCAATTACATGGGGTGATTAAGGATATTGATGATTATAATAATAAAAATCTCTTATTTATCATTGACAATTCTACTTAAGATTGATAGTCTATGAATATGGAGAAAAATGTAAAATGAGAGCAATTAGCTATGGATTGAGGACGATAAATTTTAAGAATATGATTTGATGGCAAAGGTCGTAACTTGATAACGAATATGATTGGTGTTAATTGTGGATTAGCACTTGAATAAATTTGAATTTAAGGTAAGACTAATGATGCATGAATAATGCATGCTTAATCAAGAAGCTTTGCAAAACTTACGTTATGAGATTAATTTGCAAAGTTTGGGAATTAGTAAAATACTCTTAAATGAAATATGATCCATGTGTAAAAGACAAAGGGGGAAAAGAACTTAAAAAGCTCCTACAAAGTCTTGAAACCAAGACCTCAAATGAAGAGTTTCAAAACTCTACCAACTAGGCTACCAACATTTCGTGCTAATATGTCCACTCAAAATATATATGCTCCATGAAATGCAAGCTTGAGATCCATGCAAAAGGTGAGGTGTTAGCTTGCAGGCAAGTTAGAGATGTGGTGCTTCAATCTGATTACACCAACTCCCCAACCAATCAAATTGCATGCTACAAACAACACATATGCATGCACAAAAGTTGTGCTAGTGTCCAATACACTCCATAGCCCACACCCATCGAAATCTAGAGAGAGGGAAAATGTAGAGAGAGAAAGAGAGATGAAAGCTTGGTTCACTTCCATGCAAGCTGTCTAAAGGAAGGAAAATAGAGAGGGAAGCTTGAGTACCATAGACCAGAGAAAGAAGAAAAGAACTAGTAGAGGGAGCAAGGAACCAAAGAGAGAGAAAATAGTGAAAAACTTCAAAATAGGTAAGAAATCCATACTTTCAATCTGATTCTTTTACTTTAGTGATTTTATTATGAACGTATGCAAGGAAATGGAAAGAAAACCAAAAAGTCCTAAAAAAAACCAACAATAGCCAAACATCCAAATTTGGGTCATGTGGAAACCTAAACTGAAGCTCCATTTAAGCCTAGGTTCTAAAAGACCCTTTAAGCCTAAACTGAACCTAAACTGAAGATTGCAAGTTGAATCACTGAAAATGGTGAAGGGACCACAGAGAAAATTGAGGTTATTGTTGAAGCGTGATAATTTTGGAATAAGAGTTTTAGAGTGACTTTCTTTGTTTTATGAATGGGGATTGATTCCCTCAGGTTCTAGAAATCAAATAGAGGAAAAATGGGGCAAAAACATGGCTGAAACGTATCAAAATAGAAAAAAAATTACCTTGTCAGAAAATCGGGAATTGTCGAAAGCCAACTGTAATTGGCTATTTTGACTGCAAAAGTCCGGCCAAACACCATTTTAACCTCGGATATGAAATACTCACGACAAAATGGTTGGAACCTCATTGGACCAGTAGTTGGAATTCGCCGTCACCGGAGAAGGCGATCAACAATCGGCACCAACAACACTTTTGTTGACCAAGTCAACTGTTGACTCAGGTCAGTCAACAGGTCAGATTGGGTTGACCTACTTTGAATGGATCCTAATCATAAGTGGAACAACATTGTTTTATTTAAATAGGGCTGACGTCATGCTGCCATCAACATGATGCGATGAACCCTTAAGAACCGCTTGGTTGTCGTCAATTTAGACCGGTTTACTCGAGTTCTGATCGAACCAGACGGTTTAGAGTTTTAAAATTTCTTGAAATTCTATTTTCACCCCAAATGTTTTTGTTATTTACGGAAGGGCCCAGAAAATTAATTAAAAATTACTTGTAAATCCTCTTAAATTATGAAAAATTATCAAAATGCCCTTAAGCCAAAAATAAGCCATACAAAGGCCAAATAAAATAAAATAAAAGTCTATTCTGACTTTCTTTGACGCCCTAGACCCAATGTCAGGGTCCATTTTATGAAATCAAATCCCAAAAATTAGACACGGGAAATGTCACAATTATCATTATGCCTTTGTGACGCCCAAAGCCAATTAAGTACAAAAAGGATCCTATCTTGACTATTTTGGACGTTCCAAACTCAATGAGGAGCTCCATTTCACCCAAATAAATTTTGAAAAATATTGAACAACAAATAAAGTAATACTCATTGTGTCCCAAGCATTAATTTAGCTATGAAATGAATTCAGAAAAAGGGACGGGACCTAAGTTAAAGCTTTTTAGGCTGCTAGACCCACAAATAGAGTTTGTTAGGGAAAATTAAGTTACGAAAAAATAATAAATGACCAACAGTAATGTTTAAGTTATGTTCTAATACGAAGTTATGTACATTGACTTATGGATCTAGGAACTAAGGACAAGGGATAAGAGATTTAGGAAAGAGACTGAAAACTTGAGGTGTGTAATCCAATATCTTGAATCAGTGGATTTTACATCCTACTTCTAAATATCTATCTTATGAATTTCTATATTTGTTCAAAATACCTAATTTATTTTTGTGAGTAATCTTATACTCTAAATCAGTGAATTTCTATATCTGCTCAAAATGTCTATTATACACTTTATAAAATATTTGAGAGTTGTGATCTTCATGATTATATCTTGAAGTGACGTTCATATGTACTGACTTGAAACATGTTTGTATGTTTTAAATCCTGACTAAATTCTTTAGCAAAAATGTTCATAAACCATGGCACCCCTTTCAATGAAAAAAATGATTTATGTGAACCAATTTTGACTATGTAACCTCAATCGTACTTGTTTCAATCTGATCATGTATCTGTGTGAGACCTACCCATGTGGGACTCTGACTCTTGTAATGAGACCTACCCACATGTCACTTGGACTCTATTCTTGTGTCTATCTGATGACTACCCATGTGGCGCTCCTACTCTTGTGATGAGAATTACCCACATGAGGCTATGACTCGATTATTGTGTCTACACGAGGTTTACCCATATAGTGCTCGGACTCTTATAATGAGACTTACCCATATGGCGCTTTGACTCGTTGTGGAATTAATGATTGTGGCTCACCTACGTGGCACTCCAACGTTTGGTGAGACTTACCCATGTAGCGCTCCGACTCAGTATGTGATTCTTTGATGTGTGTAAGATTTGTCCGTCATTCGTCTTGTGTTATCTATTATTCGTAATTAGATCTCAGGAGTACCTTTTCATGTGTATTTGTTACTCGATGTTGTGTTATCCATTTTGTGTTAATGATCTGAACCATCTTTTAAGAAGTGCATTTGCTACTATATGCTTTATGAATAACTCTTCATCATTTGCCTTATGTTTTGATATTCGAACTATGCTATTAAAAATGATGTGTTTTAGAAATGCATGTATTATATCTGTTTGAACTTTAGGTATGTTTTATACATGATCGATTTTGGAAACGTGTTTCAAGATATTCTTGAGTATGTGTTATCTGTTTGAGGAAACTTGGTGCCCTTGATATTTTGTGCAAAACCCTGCTTTTGTAAAACTTGTGATAGGATCCAGGATTTATTCATGAGCTTAGTGAAGCTCACATAGATTTATCCAAACCATATTTCAGGTAATCAAGTTAGCAAAGAAGTGGTAAAGTTTACACAGAAAAGCTAAGAGTGTGAATGCAATGGACCTTTCACAGGTATCATGATCGAATTTGACGTGGGATCTTTCTAGTAACATATGATTTATTTTTGGCACGACGACAACTTGGACTTTTGGGAATTATTAGTATGTATCTTTTATTGGACACATACATGAATGTGCACATAAATGTTGATGAATTATGTCAATGATGGTGATCACAATGACTTTACCATGAGAACCCTTTATAGATGATTGGTGTTGATCGGTTATGAGATGAGTTGCATATGTATAGCTTCTGCGCTTGATAAAATAAAAGAAAATTTTTATTGTCTTATGCAATTCATTTGATTTTGTATGGCTTGACTGAGTGGTAATGTTGGTCACCGACTCCTAATCTGCATAGGATGAGTTTTAGGTTGTGACAAGTTGTGTACCTTGGAGTGTATGCGAAATTGTGATCTCGAGCGATGGAATTTGATGTGAGTGTAAGCTTCCCTTTAGCTTGTGAGTCAAGAATGCGCATGGGGTTTGGTTGTGGTGTCCAATAAGTTAGAGGCCGTAAAATATGAGTAGGTTTTCCAGTAGCCAAAGCTTAGGTTGGGGTTGGGATAAAAATCCAAACTTAAATTGTGGAATGTAATGGAAAATTGTGAAATGACAAAGTGAGAATAAAATCGAACCCATTCATAATACATTTAAATTATTGAAACTTAATTAGATTATATTGTTATTTTACGATTTATTTAGTTGCATTTATTGGATATTATCATTGGCATGTCAGTGTACCTCCACAAACATACACATTGCTACATTTTCATTTCTCCTATTTAGATATCCTATTGCGGTACTGACCCTTACCGGATGCAAGTCTCAGAACATTTGACACACCCTTGAATAAAGGTCAAGACCACTTTTGGTTTCTCTAGAAGATTGGTTTATTTCTGGTTGTGTGAAGAGCACATGACTTGACATGAGGACTTGTATTTTTCGTCTTATTTAGAAAACAGACATGTACTAACACTAGTTATTTTTTGGACTCATAAGACTATGGATGGAATGTGATATGTAAAGAATGAATTATAACTTGAGTTCCAGGTACTCTTTTTTAGTGATTCCAAATCCTATGAAAATTAGATGTATAATGGAACATGTCATAAAAAGCTCATGAAGTCATGTTTTATGAATTGAGAAATATAGAGTCCTAAACAGGACGGACCTACTACGTGAACAAGGAAGCTCAGACCTGTATGAACAATTTCTTTAATAACTTTAGCTAAAGAAGGTATTTTTAGATGATTACAAAGTTAAAGGTAGGCTCATATAAGAACATTCCTTAAAAATCTCAAGATGTCAGGTTTCATGAATTGGGAGATATAGGGTTCCAAACAAAGCATAACTGTTCAGTGAACAAAAAAGAAATGAACTTGTAAAGATCTAAAAAATAAGGATAAATTTTTTGTTTTTACCGGTAGGACACTATTCATGCACTATTTGTCGGTAGGGCATTATACATGCATCATTTAAACATAAGTCATGTTTAGAAGCATAATTGGAGTATGCCATAGAAGGGAAATATGGTTATAATGTTAAAATACACCTCATGTGAGAATGTGAGACTAATTGGAGATAGTTTGAAAAATGGATCAAAAAGGGCATCCCAGGTGGCCTAGGTGGACCCGGCTGCACCTGCTAACAAGAAAAAATAAATTTTTTGATAAAATATCATTTAAAATAATTTTAAGAATTTTGGTTGAAGCATCATGTCAAATTGAGGAGTTTCGGGATGGGTTGTAGTGTAATGGGGTCTCGCGGCTCATTAAGGGCAAAAGAGTTTTTTCACCCCTTGACCCTTTCAGTATAAATAAGATACTTGAGATCTAAAACCATCAGAATTGCTGGAGAAAAATACTACAACTCGTTCTTGGAGAGAAAATGTGAAGAAAACCTAGGTTTTTCAACTTTCTACCTTCCAAAACTCATCTCTAGCCTTAGAAGTTCACAAGGCTTCCTTCTAGGAAGTTGTTCTCCATCACAAGGGCTACAGTCCTACTGATTGGTTCAACATTAAAGTGAACAAAACTCCTTAGGGTTGCGAAAAACCCTTTTAGGTATGATATTTTGCTAATTAAAGAGTAGAGTTAAGTTTAGTATGTTTTTATAAGTTGATTGTATGATGTACATGTTTGATTCTTGTTAAAAAACCACCTAGCATATAGTTACTTTGAAAACCTAGGGTTGTTACCTTGTGTACTTATGTATTCTTTGAGAATTTGGTGAAATGATGAACATGTAACATGAATATTTGTATAATTCATTGCATTCTAGCTTATGTTCATGCAGAAAAAGTCTTGTAGTTTAAAAGTTATCATTTACTCAATGTATTGGTACTTTGTGTACTTGTCTAATCTTTGAGAATTTGGTAAGGTTGTGAATATGTTACATGATTATATGTATAATTGATTAGATTATATGCTATGTTCATGTAGGCAAAGTTTTATGGTTTAAAAGTTATAGTTTGCTTTATGTATGATGCATTAATTAAGGCACCCTCCATAAGTTTGATAAATACCTCATTGAAATTGCATTATTGTATAGTAAAATCAAGGCATATTGGCATATTGTGGATCTTTGAAACACATGGCGTGTGTTGAGCACTTTGGTGCTATGCATTATGAGAGTGTAGATCCTGTGGCGAAAAACCCAAAACTGGCCATTGGTGCTCGCGTTCCAACGGCGACGGACCGTGAAGCGAGACATACAATTGGTACTTGCATTCCAACGGGGAAGGACCGTGAAGCCAGACATGGGTGTGGCATAGAGTTGCATGTATGTGTCATGCATATTGCCATTACATTGCATTGATGAATTGGAAGGTATAGAGTTTATAAATGTTCACTTTGCACATGCCACACCTATATTTGTTCTTTATATTAGCATTATGTCATACAACTCGTCGTGCTTACCCTACATATTTCAGATGAGACTCCTGGTTCTTTAGACTTGAAGAAGTCTAGGAGGATGGAGGAGAAAATGGACCTTGAAGAATATTTGGCCCTTGGGGCATATTTTTGGTTGTATTAGGGCATAAGTCCTAAGATATATGTATTAACCTGTAAAATTTTGTATAGCATTGAAACAATGAGCAAGGTCTTAAATTTGTAGTAAGCATGGAGCTCGTGACATTTAAGCTTCAAGTATATACATATAAATATATATATATATATATATGTATATGGTGGATGTATGTTTTAAATTATATATGAATGGCTTGTTGTTTAAATCATGTATGAATGACTTAGTTGAGTAGGAAGATTTAGTTGGTAGTTAGTTTAAGAGTGCTGGATTTTGTTGTAAAATATTAGGTAGAAAATGCTTAGAAAACAAAGGAGACCATGTCAAAAGTTTGTGCACTAAAAAGAATTGTCATGTGTGTAAAATGCCCATATATAAATAAGAAAAGTGCCAAAAATTGAGGGTTAAAAACCTTGAGGAAGTAGGTTAAAAATTGAAAAAATTAGCTTGCATCACTTTGGAAAAAAAATTTAGAAAATGAAGAAATCAGGTTGCACCAAATACAATGTTGCAACAGTAAAACAATAGCAGCAGCCCAGCCCACGCGGTGCGTTCCAGCAATAGCAGCCCAGCCCCGCGCTCCCCTGCACGCGCAGTGCCTACCTCCAGCACGGGCAGCGCCTGTCCCCCCTTGCGCGCCTATGCCTAAAGCGCCTACACCCTTTCATGCCCATCCCCTTGCACCCCTTGCTACTAGCCCTTGGCCACTTGCCTTGGGCCATGTTTGGCCAACCCCTAGACCATGTTGGCCAACCACCTTGGGCCATGTTTGGCCAATCCCTAGGCCATGTTTGGCCATCCTTTTGGGCCATGTTTGGCCACTCTTTTAGGCCATGCTTGGCCACTTCTTTGGGCCATGTTTAGCCACCCTTATGAGCCATGTTTGGCCACCTTTTGGGACCATGTTTGGTCATTACTTAGGGAAATATTTGACCTTTACTTAGGCCATATTGGGCCACCAAACCTTGACCATACTTTGTCATCATTTTAGGTTATGCTAAGCAACTACTTGGACCATGCTTGGTCACCACCTTGAAGTTGGGTTATGAAAGCTCCTAGGCTATGTTTAGCCTACACCTTAAGCCATTATAAGACATGATCTTGGGAATTAACAAGTAAAAAGCCAATTAAAAACAAATATATTAATTTAATTCTTATATTTTTCATTCTCATTCACACCTCAGGTTTATGAAAATTCGGGGCGTGACAACGTGGTATCAAAGCCTAGGTTCGAATACTTAGGGACCGTAGGGTGTTGTTGAACACAATGGGACCACAACTCATGATTTGAAATTTTGGTAAGTATTGTGTAATGTGTAAGAGCTTGTTAAGTGTATGTTATGACATATTATACTTATTGCCTGTGAAGTGTTAATTGTTGACAAAAAACATGCTTAATATTCTTTTAATACATATATCTAATGTGAAGAAGGGTATTAATTTTTTTTCTTGGACTTGTAGACTCATGCCACCGAGGAAAGCACCTCCAAAATGTGTACCACCTAGGTGTGGTAGGCCTAGAGCCGTTGTACCACCTCCTCTTGGTAAGTCGAGAGCTGCTGCTCTTGCACACAGCACAGCAGAGGAAGCTATTGCTCCTTCACCTACCCTGGTAGAGGAGGTGGAGCAAGACTACCGACGCTAGGGATATGGCAAGCATTATACAGGAGTGTTTTTGTACCATGTAGGAGACTAGGACTGCTGGTGCCAAGACTAGGGATACCTTTGTGATGAAGGTGTTCCAAAGGATGAGACCTCCTACCTTTTTAGGACAACCCGACCCCTTAGTAGTTGAGGACTGGTTAGAGCAGATCACGAGGATCTTAGACTCCCAGGCGATTACTGAGCCATACTTGAGGATTGGGTGTGCAACTTTCCAATTGACTGAGCTAGGCAACCAGTGGTGGAAAGGAGCTACTGCGAGATTAGACAGATTCAGAGAGGGGTGGGATGCATTTGTGGCCATGTTTAATGACCACTACTTTCTCGAGATGGCACGGATTTGGTATATGGACGAGTTTGTGGCACTCCTTCAGCTAGACATGACAGTGACTCAGTATGAGTCTCGTTTTACAGCATTGGGGAGGTTTGCCCCATATATTGCTGAGATTGAGTAGCTGAAGGCTCTCCACTTTGTTAGGGGGTTGAAAACCTCCATCAAGGATAGATTGGCTGGTTACATTATTGATACACGCGATGAGGCAGTGACCAGGTCCATCAAGGTAGAGAGGGAGTTAGCTGACCTTAGAGGGATTAGAGAGTCTCGGACACAGATTTGGGCAGCTCTAGCATAGACTTCTACACCTACCCAGACTTACACTGATAGGAGACCACCGAAGAGGTACCGGGCTTGTACTTCTTCCACTACTGACATCGTAGAGACCTATACAGTTTTTAGCCCCCTAGCCTACTGTGTCTACTACTTCCTGAGGGGGAGTATCCTAGAGACCTGTTACTTGTTATCGGTGTGGACAGTCTGGACACAGAATGCCCAATTGTCCCCAAAGAGACCCTAGTAATTGACAAAGAGCGGGGCTAAGCCAGGGATCATTTCCACCTCCAATACAGAGTTAGGGGTGGAAACCTATTCCATTTTGTTTTACTTGCCATCAGAGAGGCCATGTGAGGGCCAACTGTCCTCAAGGCCAGACTTCTTAAGGCTCGTAGAGACTACAATATTATCAGCCCATCCAGCCATCTCTGCCATAGCCACAGTTAGGCTATAGACCTCTAGCACCACAATTTCAGCCTGCACCTTCAACACAGAGTGTTTGAGCTCCCAGACAGAGGGGTGGAGGTCAACAGGGACTGAGAGGAAGTGGTAGACAAGGTCAGACCACACAGGGTCGAGCATATGCAGTGGTCACACCTGAGGCATCTACTTTCCAGACCTTTAGTGGTTCGAGGTACATTCCTTATTTTTAGTTCATGGGCCAACGTACTTATAGATTCTGGTGCATCACATTCATTCATGTCTAGCATGCTTGCCATGACATTAGGGTTAGAAATAGACCGGCTAGATCCACCTATTGCATGTTGACACACCAGTTGGGGGTAGTGTGACACTAACGAGGATCTGTAGAGATTGCTCGATAGAGATTGTTGATCGCATCCTTTCTTTTGACTTTATTCTACTTGACATGTCTGGCTTTGATATTATATTGGGGATGGATTGGTTGTTTACTTTTTGGGTGAGTATAAATTGCTACAGAGGGGAGAGTGACTGTGTATACTCCTGAGGAGATAACTTTTATTTCACGGGGGATCGTGGAGATTTCCTAGTGCCACCCTTGTATGACTCGAGGAGTTGGGAAGGCCAAAGCTATTTGTTGGCTAATTTGATAGCAGATGAGAGTAGGACTACAAAGAGTGTATTATCGTCAGTAATGGATGAGTTTCTAGATGTCTTTCCAGATGACTTAACTAGTCTACTGTTGAGACGAGAGATAGATTTCACGATAGAGCTTATCCCAAGCATTATGCCTATTTCTATTCCACCTTACCAGTATGGCTCCAACTGAGTTGAGGGAGCTGAAGGAGCAGTTGACAGATTTATAGGGTAAGGATTTTATTCGTCCTAGTTCTTCACCGTGGGGTGCTTCGACATTATTTGTGAAGAAGAATGATGGGACATTACGTTTGTGTGTGGATTATAAGAGACTGAACTGGGTCACTATCAAGAATAAGTACCCATTACCAAGGATAGATGACTTGTTTGATCAGCTTAAGGGTTCGAGATGTTTCTCAAAGATCGATCTTCGATCGAGGTATCATCAGTTGAGAGTACATGAGGAGGATGTGGCGAAGATAGCTTTCCACACTCATTACTGGCCATTATGAGTCTATAGTTATGCCATTCGGTATGACGAATGCCCCGGTGGCATTCATGGACTTGATGCATCGTATCTTTAGTCCTTATTTAGATAAATTTGTCGTGGTCTTTATGGATGACATTCTGATTTATTCACCTTTTGAGAAGGAACATACTTTCCACTTACGGACTGTATTACAGATTTTGAGGGAGCATCGTTTGTTTGCTAAGTTCTCGAAGTGTGAGTTTTGGTTGCAAGAGGTACAAATTCTAGTCCATGTTGTTTCAGGTAGCGGGGTATCTATGGATCCTTCTAAGATTGACTCTGTTATGAGTTAGAAGAGGCCAAAGAATATGTTTGAGATCTGGAGTTTCTTAGGATTGGCTAGGATACTACCGTCGATTTGTAGAGGGATTTTTTCATCTTGCCACACTGATAACTCGTGTGACGTGCAAGGGCATTAGATTCGAGTGGGGTGATAACTGTGAGTAGCCATTTCAGGAGCTAAAGAGGAGACTGACTTCAGCACCTGTTCTGATCATACCTGAGGGAAGTATTGGCTATATAGTCTATTGCGATGCGTCATGAGAGGAACTAGGTTGTGTATTGATGCAAGAGGGTAGGGTGGTAGCTTATGGTTCTCGTTAGTTGAAGAATCATGAGAAAAACTATCCTAGACATGATTTGGAGTTAGCTATCATCATCTTTGCACTTAAGAGTTGGCGACACTACTTATATGTGGAGAGGTTCGAGGTGTGTTCAGATCTTAAGAGCCTCAGACATATTTTCATGCAGAAAGACTTGAACCTTCGGCAGAGGAGATGGATGGAGTATATGGAGGACTATGACTTTGATCTTCAGTACCATCCTAGGAAGGCCAATGTCGTAGCAAATGCACTTAGTAGGAGATCGAGGAGCACTATTGCTAGCATTGCTATTAGGGAGTAAGAGATGATGGGAGATTTTAACGAGTATTGACTTGGACTTTGTCGAGTCTGAGGGACACGCCGCACTATTCAAGTTTGTGTGCACAGCCTACGCTGTTGACCAGGGTTATTGAGGCACATTTGCAAGACATAGAGGCAGAGCAGATTTGAGCATGAGTTGCTAGTACCGAGGGCTTTGATGGATGGACAATTCATTCTGACCTTAGCCTGAGGTATGTGGGTAGAGTCTTTGTTCCAAAGTCTATTAGGGCTGATGTTACTTTGAGATTTCCATCATTCACGTCTAGTAGTGCACCTAGGGGGCACTAAGATGTACCATGATTTACGTCGCCAGTATTGGTAGATGGGATGAAGGGAGATGTTGTACAGTTTGTATCGAGATGTCTCACGTGTCAGCAGGTTAAGGCTGAGCACTAGAGACCTAGGGGTTTATTACAGCCATTACCAATGGCCGAGTGGAAGTGGGAGCTTATTACTGTAGATTTTGTGATGGGCCTTCCAAGGTCACCTAGAGGTCACAATGTAGTTTGGGTTATTGTTGACAAGTTGACGAAGTCTACACATTTCCTACCAATTAGAGCGACTGATTCAGTGGATGTTCTCAGTAGGTTGTATATCCGAGAGATAGTACGACTACATTGGAATTCTGTTTCCAGTGTTACAAACCAAGATCCACGTTTCACTAAACGGTTTTGGCAGAGTCTTCAGACAGCCTTGGGGACTCAGCTATTATTTAGTATTGCTTTCCATCCTTAGACTGATAGTTAGTCAGAGCGTACTATCCAAATACTTGAGGATATTTAGTATTACTATCCAAATGCTTAGAGCATGTGTTATAAATTTCAGGGGTAATTGGGAGGATTATCTTGCTCTAGTAGAGTTTTCCTACAACAATAGCAATCAGTCTAGTATTGAGATGGCACTTTTTGAGGCGTTGTATGGCAGGTCGTGTCGTTCACCGATATGTTGGACCGAGGTAGGGGAAATGGTTGCTTTGGGGCCTGACATAATCCGTGAGACCACAGAGAAGATATAGATGATTCAGCAACATCTATTGATAGTATAAAGCCACCAAAAGAGTTATGCAGACAGGAGACGACGACTTTTGTCATTTGATGTTAGAGGACATGTATTCCTCAAGGTAGCCCCACGATAGGGATTAAGGAGATTAAGGCGTAGCAAGAAACTATCACCACTATTTATAAGACCATTTGGGGTCTTTGAGAGGGTAGGTGAAGTGGCCTATCGGTTGGTGCTACCGCCATAGTTATCTAGGATTCATTATGTCTTTCATGTTTCGATGTTGAGGAAGTATAAGCCTGACGCTTCACATATGCTCGATTGGGTCGATCTTCAAGTGGAGGGTGATGTTTCATATTAGGAGAAGCCTTGTAGAGATATTAGACTCAAGGGACCAAGCTTTTCGGGGCAAGACCATCCCTCTGGTCAAGGTTCTTTGGAGCCACAACGGAGTCAATGAGGCCACTTTGGAGCGCGACGTTGAGGTCTGCACTAGGTATCTAGAGTTGTTTCTTCATAGAGGTACATTTCTAAAATTTTGGGATGAAATTTCTTTAAGGTGGGAAGGATGTAAAGATCTGAAAAATCATAATAAATTTTTCATGCCGATAGGACACAATTCATGCATTATTTGCTGGTAGGGCACTATACATGCATCATTTAGAAATAATTCATATTTAGAAGCATAATTTAAGTAATAAATAGAACGTAAATATGCCTATAATGTTAAAATACACCTCCAATGAGAATTTGAGGCCTAATCAGAGATAGTTTAAAAAATGGACCAAAAAGGGCATCCCAGGTGGCCCGGGTGCCAGCCGCACCCGCCATCAAGCAAAAATAATTTTTCGGGAAAATATCATTTAAATAAGTTTAAGAATTTTGGTTAAATAAAAATTTCGAATTGAGGCGTTTCGGGGCGGGTTGTAATGTAACGGGGTCCTGCGGCTCATTAAGGGCAAAATGGTCTTTTCACCCCTTGCCCTTTAAGTATAAATAAGAAACTTGGGATCTAAAACCATCAGAATTTCTAGAGAAAAATACTACAGCTCGTTCGTGGAGAGAAAGGTGAAGAAAGCTTCAGTTTTTCAACTTTCTACCTTCCAAAACTCATCTCTAGCCTTGGAATTTCATAAGGCTTCCTTCTAGGAAGTTGTTCTCCATCACAAGGGCTACAATCCTACCAATTGGTTTGGCATTGAAGTGAACACAACTCCTTAGGGTTGAGAAAAATTCTTTTAAGTATGATATTTTTCTAAGTAAAGAATAGAGTTAAGTTTAGTAATGTTTTTATAAGTTGATTGTATGACTTACATGCTTGCTTGTTGTTAAAAAATCACCTAGCATATAGTTACTTTGAAAACCTAGGGTTGGTACCTTATGTACTTATGTATTTTTTGAGAATTTGGTGAAGTGATGAACATGTAACATGAATATATGTATAATTTATTGCATTCTAACTTATGCTCGTGTTGACAAAGTCTTGTAGTTTGAAAGTTATGGTTTGCACAATATATTGGTACTTTGTGTACTTGTGTAATCTTTGAGAATTTGGCAAGGTTGTTGTAAAGATCCAAAATTTTGAGATAATTTTTTTTTATTATTATTTATTGATTAATTTATTTACTTACTTATTTATTTGGATAGTGTGTTGTGTATGTGTGCAAGTATGTTTGTTTACGTATTATAGGTGTACGTATTTATATATATATGTATGCATGTGTTTAATTATATATATATATATATATACTCATATATGTGCACAAGTGAGTGAACAACAGGCTGTGTGTGTGAGTATGTGTAATGTGTCTTATAAATATATAAGATATTATATATATACCTAAAGTGAAACAGAAAGAAAGAAAAAAAAAGGAAATCAGGAAAAGAAAAGGTGTGTGCAACGTGTGGTGTGTGCTTAAAGTGAATAAAGAAAGGAGAAAATAGAAAAAAAAAAAAAAAAAAGAAAAAGAAAGGAAAACAGGAAAGTAATGTAGTGCATATATATATATATATATTACCTTAATGTGAAACAAAAAGCAGGATAGAAAAAGAAAAAGAATAGAAAGAAAAAGAAGAGTAGGAAAGTCAATTAAAGGGGCTTGGGGCTACAATCGTAGCTGTGAAAAGGAGAGAATAGGAGGGGCGGTGCAGTGGATCAAATTATATATATATATATATAGGTGTGTAGCTGTGTGAGGTTAAGAGTCGCAGCAGGAAAATATATATTTATATATGTGTACAAAAGCTGTTGAGCAGAATGGGCTGCTACTGTAAGTAGCTGTAGAAGCAGCATGGGCTACTGTAGTAGCAGCATGGCCGGAACAAAAAAGGGTATGGCCTAGGGTGATACAAGGGGCAGGTAGAGAAAGTCTAAAATGATGTGTGTATATATATATATATGTGTGTGTGTGTGTGTGTGTGTGTGTGTTTGTGTAGCGTAAGTGCAGCAGGGACATTGGGAACATATTTATATATGTCAGAATTATATAGCAGCAGTGCTGGGAAAGAGGGAGCAGCAGGCGGCAGAACTAGAGTCATTGGAGGCTTGGGTTCTAATTTATTTATCCAAGTGAGAAGGACCTTGGAGGGTAACAGCCGCTAAACTAGTGCTTGGAGATAGAAAAAAAATTGGAGGACTGATTCAGTCCCCATGATAGATCAGAATAGGGGAACTGATGTTAGGTCAGTTGGGATGCTTTCGGGAGCAGAGAAAATAGAAGTGCAGTAGCAGCAGGTGAAGGGTTCTTAGGGGCGACGGGAACCTGCAGCAAGTTCAGCTGTTGCAAAACTTGATGCAACAGTTACGGACAAACAAAAGCAACTGCGGCAGCGGCTGGCACTGGATAGATTTGGAGTACGAAGACGAGACTGTTGCTGTGATCAATTTGGGTGCCGTAAGATTTGGTCCAAATAGTGCAGAGATTTATATACGTGTATATGTATAAGTGTGTGTAGTGTTTCAACAGAAGAAGGATTGAGAAGAAAATAGAGAAGGAGGTGGCGTTGAGTGGAGGATTTTGTGAGGGCTGTTGATAGAGGACCTGAAATGGGTTCCAGTGATAGATAGGAGCAGGGCATGAGGTTGATGTGGGTGCAGCCACTGGTAACATCAGGGGGGTGTCGCTGGTGCCGTTAGTACAGCAGGAAAAAAAAATATTTATGTAGAGGTGGTTGTAGCGGTGTAGGAAAAATGTGCATATATATATGTGTATCGTTTATGGAAGAGCAGCAGCAGTATTGGATTGGATTAGATTGGTTCAGGTTGGGTATTATTGGAGCAGCAGTGAGGAGTTGGTGTAGCGGTTGGAGTGAAAGTGTATAGTCTCAATGGGATTACAATGCCAGTAGGATATCGACTGCAGCTAGTCAAAGGTTAGATTTAATTATTGTTTGCCTATTTCAAATTAAAATAGAACTTTGCGAAATTATAGTTATGCCTAGAAATTATGGTTAATTATGAATTAACCCGAGGAATAAATTAATTAAATATTAATTTAATTAATTAAAAAAAGAGAGATTACCAAAATGCCCCTAAGTCAAAAGTAGTCCTAACGGACTCCAATTAAAATAAAAGAATAGTGAATTTTTATTATTTCGAGCATTCTGGACTCAACCATAGAGTCTGAGTTGCAAAAAGAGGTTTCAAAATGTAAGAACCCATAAAAGTGCAAAATGGCCGTTTTGCCTTTTTTAGCCGAACGTCCAAATTAAATTCCGCGAAAGCCTAAACGTATTTTATTTGACGTTCCGGACTCAATGATAGAATTTATTTTAGGAAAATAGAAACTAAGAAAATAAAGACATAAAATTTGATGAATAGCATCATTCAAGTAGCAAACAGACTGAGTTACATTTTGTGATTTTAGGGACTCTGAGAGGCAAGGAGAATGTGGTCTGACCTTCTACATTACCACTGTTAGTTCCACTACACAGCGAGCACTACATCTTAGGGTTGAGATCAACCCATCCAGGTATGGTGTATTCTGCTAAGTAAGAAATAGGATTAAGTTAGGAGTAATTGCCATGTTGACTTGATGATTCACATATTTGCTTAACTGTTTGTATGCTTATGTGTTTCTCGTTATCATTTTGAAAGCTTGGTTAAGTGATGGATGTGGATCATGACTATACGTATATTTCTCGTGTTAGCATAATGTGTGAATTATATTTTCGAGAATTGTTGAGATTATAAAATGTGTAACTTAAAGCATGTGTTTAAGTGAACTATGTATGCATGTACCCTCGATGGAGGGATTTTGTGATGGGATTGTTATTGTGTAATACATTGTTTAAAGCATGCTTCATGTGTGGATAAGATGCCTTATTAAGATTGCATTATGGCATGGTGGAATCATAGCATATTGGCATAGTGTGATTCCTTAGAACATGGTATGAGTTGAGCATTTGGTGCTGTGTATACTGGTTACTCAGGCCGTCGAGGAAGGTCCATTAAGTGAGACATACTGGTTACTCAGGTCAGTCGGGGAAGGTTCGTAAAGTGAGACATACTGGTTACTCAGACCGTCGGGGAAGGTTCATAAAGTGAGACATACTTGGTTACTCAGGCCATCGGGGAAGGACCGTAAAGTGAGTCACGGGTGTGGCATAGCATTTGCATGGGTGTGTCACGCATATTGTTCATGTACTGTATTAATGCCATTGGATCACATGTAGAGATAAATGTACACTTGCACATGCCACGCCTTAATTTTGTTTCTTGCATTAGCATTACACTATACCTAGCAGTTGAGCTGACCCATTCGTGAGACACCATATTACAGATGACACTCCGGCTACGTGAGATTCAGTGATGCTTTGATGGGAGAAGGTACTTGGAGTGTTTTTGGCCCTTGGGGCAGATTTGGAAATGTAAGGGCTTAAGCCCGAATGACATGTGAATGATATAATTATGGGACGTATTTTATGTTTTTATATGTATTGATGAAAAGGGATTCATGTTTAGTTAAAAATTTATTATATCGTCCTTTGTTTTATTTTCCTTTTGTCTCGTCAGTCGGGCCTCGGGTTCGCGAAAAATTCAGGGCGTGACAACGTGGTATCAGAGCATAGGTTCGAATACCTAGAGACTGTGGGGTGTTGTTGAACACAATGGGACTATGAGGCATGATTTGAAATTTGTGCAAACCTTATGTAATGGGTAGATTTTGATAGCTTAGTATTAGAGTTCTAGTTTGAGAATACTTGGCGATGATAGGTGTTGTTGGACACCATGGGACCTTTGAGGAGGGCATTTGATTTAGTGTAAGCCGTCAGTGGCATGTGATAAGACCTTGTGTGTGATGTGATTATTTATACTGGAAACATAAATTGGGTGACTATGTGTTAGCTGAAATTATACTCTGAGGCATGATTACATGATTTGGTGTAGTGAGATGCATGATATGGGTAATGTGTGTATTGGCACGGCCGTATGTGATTTGGTATATGTTTAAAGGGGTGATAAATGACACTTGTTTTGCCTTCGGGATATCATGTAGCATGATGAAAAAATTCTATGGGTGTATACACACTGTATTGTTTAAATGAATTTCTGACAAAAGACTACATTTATGTTGGGTGAGAACTTGTTATTTGTTTATTGTGAACAATGGGTGGAAGTGGTTGACGTGAGCCTTATAACTTGTGATTAAGCAAGTGTATCTACAGGAATTGTTAGATTATCAGGTAACGATTAGTGATCTCTTGTCTTAGGAGAATTTTATCAACGTGAATGGTTTGAAAATGTGGATTTGGATTGATCCGAGTTGTGTTGTAATTGAGTTTTGATTTGTGCTTAGGACGAGTATTGATAAATTCAAGTGATGTGAATCTAAAAGTTGGGGATTGAAATGATTTCTTTATTTAAAGGAAATATGTCATTTTGTGGTGACCTGTGGAGATGACCTAGTGATGGATGCTATTAACTTGCATAGTCCTATAAGGTGATCGATACTAATTGTTATCAGGATAATGAATTGATTTAATGAACTTATGAATATGGGCTTTGTGAAAATAATGAGTTGTATAAATTGGGCCAAATTAAGATGTGAATTCTGAACCCAGTTCTAGGTTAATTCATACGATCGACCCCAGAACTATAATCAAGAAAAAGGTGAGCATTTATTGTCATTTTAGAGGAAATTGTATATCGGGTTGAGAGTTGGATGATACAAGTTTTTCGAATATAAACCTTGTGTTTAAGATGCAATTGTGTGAATATAATTGGAGTGAAAATATTGGGGTTGAGGTACTAGAACTTGAGAGTTGGCACTATTATATGACTTGGGAGTGAATGGTGATTTTCACTTGTCACTTAGAAATACGTAGGTAAGGGTTATGAATGAGTTTGATTGGTTTGAATAAAGTTATAAATGATAGTGTTGTCTAGACCTAGATAATAAATATTACATTTGGGAGATTTTACTTTATTCAGAGGCTTGCAATGATTGCATTGCTCTGCCATCGTATGGGTCACTAGTTAGGGTAGTATGATATTGACGAGGATCTGTAGGGATTTCTCGATAGAGGTAGCTGATTGCATCCTTTCCTTTGACGACATTATATTTGACATGTCTAGTTTTGGTATTTTATTGGGGGTAGGTTGGTTATCCATATTTTGGGCGAGTATAGACTGCTACAAGGGAGGGAGTGACGGTGTGTACTCTTGAGGGAGGTAATTTCTTTATTTCATGGGGTGTTCGTGGATCCTTCTAGGATGGACTTTGTTGTGAGATAGGAAAGGTTAGGTCTCGACTTAATTGGATTGGTTTGGATTACGTGATTAGATGAATACTTGTTACTTTAGTGCGTGAAAATTGTATAAGGTGTAGTATGCTGGGTTATTGAAGGGTAGGGATTAAATGCTTATATCTATGTAGTAGACCAAGTGATTTATGAGATAGACCATATGCTTAGTTACCAATAAGATAAGCTATAAGCCTGAATATCTATAGGATTAGTCATAGATTTAGTTACCCATTTATGTATGTGAATATTCTTAGGACAGATCTTGTAGTTGGATGTTGACGTTGAGGACTAAGTGTTAGCTATTGAAATATTGCTTGTTGATTCTATGTATGCATACTTGTTTTGTTTTTTCCCTAGTTGATGGATGATAGATTATAGTCATAACTTTACATGATGAGTGGACACTAACAGTGAAGAATTAATTTGAGACAGGCTATGGAACGATTAGAGAGGTTAGAACACCTTGTAACGAGGATTATCGAGGCATTACCAGGGACGCAGGCCAATACTAGTGAACCTGTGAGGCAAGAGCCTGTTCCCAACCAGGAAGGTCAACAAGGGAACGATAAAGATAGGCCACATTCCTATAAGCGATTCCAGGAACTGAAACCTTCTGAGTTTGATGGCTCAAAGGGCTCCACAGTAGCCGAAGAATGGTTGCTTGAAATGAACAAGATATTCGACGCCTTGCCATGCACTGAAATTCACAAGGTGGCATATGCCACATTCATATTCAAGGGCCCAACATACAATTGGTGGCTTTTGGAAAAAACTAGAGAACTCCACATGAATTGGCAGCGATTTTTAGAGGTTTTTAATGCAAAGTACTTTCCACAGGAAGTCAAAGACCAGAAAGTCACAGAGTTCATAAATTTACAGCAAGAGGGCTTAATAGTGGAGGCTTAGGAGACCAAATTCACCGCATTGGCTAGGTTCGCTCGCACTGTTATAAACACAGAATATATGAAAGCTCGCAAGTTCGAGAGTGGACATTTTTCTAGGGAATGCCCTCAGAAAAACCAATATATGGTTAGCACCACACCTACTACTCCTGCCCTTCCAGTTCCTACTACTAAATCACGGGCACAGAATAGTGAACCACAGCAAGCAGGAAGAGTTTACTCCATTTTCTTGAGGAATGTCGAGGCTACTACATTAGTAGCCACAGGTATTTCTCTAGTTTGTTAGCAACCTACTTGTGTACAATTGATCTTAACTCTACACATTGAATTATACCTTGTATTTACTGATTTTGTTGGGATGTAGAGAACTGAACCCTTAAGGTTACATATTGACTGATTACTAGATGAATAAGTAAGAAGGAATAGTATTTCTTAGATTATGAGCATCCGAGTTTTGAGGACAAAACTCAATTTAAGGGGGATAGAATGTAACACCCCGACCCGAGTTAGGCAGTACCCGACCTGAGTGGGATTGGGCCATGACATGTGGTTTCGAACTGTATGCTACTTTACTATATAAATAAAATTGAACGCACATTAGCATGCCATAATTAGTTACATTGCATGAATAGGAATGACAAACAGTTCAAGTACCAGGGTGCCGTAGCATCGAGAGCCAATTTCTACAGGACTGCGTGCGCATAATTAAACGTACACATATAAATACCCATAATAAAGTCTATATATATATATAAGAGTACAACTATATATATATATATAACACATGGCAGTTATGTAAAATATATATATATATATATAAGGAATTAAGAATAAAGGAATGAAAAGAAAACAAAAGGAAAAGAAATAAGGGAAGGAAATCGGTGGGCAGTAGTGGAAGGTGAGCTGTAGAGAAGTGGAGGGGCAGGTGGCTGCATGTAACAGCCGTGTGTGCTAGGTGTAAATATGCATGTATGTGGTATTATTCACGACTACAGGTGGCAAAAGCCAACGACTGAGGAATCGGTTGAAAGAATTAAAAGGAACGAAAGGCAAGAAGGGGAGAGAGATAAGAAGTAGAGAAGCAGAACAGCAGAAGGACAGGAGGAAAAGAAGAAAATTTTAGAGAGAGAAAGGACTGGAATTTGAGGTTCAAAAAGTTGGCTTAAACAGGGGACTTGAAAGGGAAAAGCAAACTCACAGAATACTGAACTAGGATCGTAATAAAAGGTAAGTAAAATCTGATCTTTATACGTGGCAAAGACCTCGTTGTATTATGCGTGTATTGACTGTTATTGCTGTATTGTGTTATGCCATCAAATGTTACTAAATTACATTGATGATTGTTCTAGTTCATAAATATCATTGGATTAAATGTTATGTTTTGAGCATGTGATTATTATAAAGTTGAGATATGATGCGATTATTGAATCAAATGTTATGCCTTGAGCATGTGATTATTATACTGTTGGATTATGATGCCTGAATATTGCACCGTCATATGTTATGCTCTGGACGAGAGTTATGATCATTTCATACATCAAGAAATAACTACAATCCACTATTGTTATGGGAAGTAGGTCGGGTCTACATGAGCAAGTCAGACGGTAGTTTCTGATTGCAAAAGGCTACAGTTGGATCCTACTAAAGGGTGTAGGCTGGGTGTGCATGAGCAAGGCAGATAGAGAGATCTGTTTGCAACAGGGTATGCTGAGTCCTATAGTAGACTGGGTATACATGAGCAAGTCAGATAGAAAGATCTGCTTGCAACAGGGCATGCTGAGTCCTACTGTAGACTGGGTATACATGAGCAAGTCAGGTGGTGAGACCTGTTTGCAACAGGGTATGCTGAGTTCTACGTATATATATATATATATATCAGATCATGGAAATCATTCTACACATCATTGCATTTGATTGGATAATCATTGTCATTTCATCATTATGTGATGTGACTTATTGTTGTTAATATTATATCATCTTGATTGGTTATCGTGTTACTATGAACTGCGAATCTTGTTATATGAACCCCCACATGTTGACTTGTCCTTGATAGAGTAAAGGACTACTTACTAAGTTTTCATAGCTCATCAGATACTACACAACATTTTGCAGGTAACGATGCCCTACCTTAAAGTAGGGGTTGAAACTCTAAGTAGGCGTCGGGTGGTTGCAGATGATGTACTTGCCGGGATATTTTTGATAGTAAAGTATAGTGTTTGTCCTATGTTCTCCCATCACTCCGCGTCCTGGGGATAGTTGTATTTTGAAATTTTTGGGTCTGTAAAGTTAAAGAACTCTAATGCTATCAACGTAAAATTTTATAAAGTCTTCCGCTGTGTATTTAATTTCTGATTGCAGGTTAACTAACTCACACATAAATTTCGAGTTAAGTGAAAAGGGCAAAATCGGGTTCGGCCATCGGGTTGGATCGGAGTCGCGATGCCAGATCTGCATAGGGTGGGTTTCGGGTCGTGACAGGAGGAGTAATATCCTGAAAATCTTTTAAACAAAGTGCATTACTAGATTTACTATGGAATCTAAATTATTGTACAAAGAAGCGGAGTGGCTTCGTTGTCTCTTAGAAGATATTCCTATAGAGATCTAAAAAATTAGGGTAAATTTTTCATTTTTGCCAATAGGGCACTATTCATGCACCATTTTCCAGTAGGGCACTATATATGCATCATTTAGATATAAGTTATGTTTAGAAGTATATTTTAAATATGCCATAGAATAAAAATATGCTTAGAATATTAACATACACCTCCTGTGAGAATTTGAGCCTATTCGGAGATAGTTTGAAAATATGACCATAAAGGGCATCCCGGGTGGACCCGGCCACACCCGCTATTGGGCGAAAATAAATTTTTCAGAAAAATATCATTTAAAATAATTTTAAGAACTTTGGTTAAAGTAGAATGTTGAATTGAGGCATTTCAGGACGAGTTGTAGTGTAATGGGGTCCCGAACTCATTAAAGGCAAAAAGGTCTTTTCACCCCTTGGCCCCTTTATTTTAAATAGGACCCTTTAGTGTTAAAATTATAGAATTTGGTCTGAGGAATGAGCAGCAGGTCGTGCATGGAGAGAAAGGTGAAGAAAACCTAGGTTTTTCCAACTTTCTACCTTCCTAAACTCATCTTTAGCCTTAGAATCTCGCAAGGCTTCCTTCTAGGAAGTTGTTCCCCACGTTAAAGGCTACGTTCTCACAAATTGGCTCAGCTACATAGCGAACACAACTCCCTAGGGTTTAGAAAAATCCTTTTAGGTATGATATTTTGCTAAGTAAAGAATAGAGTTAAGTTTAGAAGTGTTTTTATATGTTGATTGTATGACTTACATGCTTATTTGTTGTTAGAGAACCACCTAGCTTATAGTTAGTTTGACAACCTATGGTTGGTACTTCATGTACTTATGTATTCTTTAGGAATTTGTTGAAGTGATGAACATGTAATATGACTATATGTATAATTCATTGCATTCTAGCTTATGTTCATGCAGACAAAGTCTTGTAGTTTGAAAGTTATGATTCATTCAATGTAATGGTACTTTGTGTACTTGTGTCATCTTTGAGAATTTGGATAAGGTTGTGGATATGTGATATGTTTATATTTGTAATTGATTGGATTACATGCTAGGTTCATGTAGACAAAGTTTTGTTGTTTACAAGTTATGGTTGTTTTATGTATAATGCATTATTTAAGGCATACTCCATGAGTTTGATGAAATGCTTCATTGGAATTGCATAAAAAAATCAAGGTATATTGTTATATTGGTATATTGTGAATCTTGAAACGAGCATTAGTACTCGCTGATCCAACGGGAGCGATCCTTGAAATGAGCATTGGTACTCGCTGATCCAATGGGAGCGATCCATGAAACAAGACATAGGGTTGGGCATAGAGTTGCATGTGTGAGTCATGCATATTACCATTGCATTGAATTGATGAATTGGAAGGCATATAGATTATAAATGTACACTTTGCACATGCCACGCCTTAACTTTGTTCTTTACATTAGCATTATGTCATAGAAGCCGTTGTGCTTACCCTTCATGGGATTATATATTACAGATGAGGCTCTCGGTAATTGAGACTTGAAGAAGTCATTGGAGCACAGAGGAAAAAGTGGAATTTGAAGCATATTTGGCCTAAGGGCCACATTTGTTTGTATGTATAGATATAAGCCCAAATAACTTGTGTTAAATTTGAAGAATAGTGAACTATTAGGCTTGGGCCATTTTGCAATGTAAGGGTTTAAATCCAAATGACAAATGGGATGTTTTGTTTAATGTGTATCACATGTAAATGTTGAGAACAATAGTTGTATGTTCAATTTCTATGAATTTGTGGCCATCAAGTGAGGGTGGAATGTACATATCATGTTATATATGAATTGTCATAAAGTATTGGGTGAAAATTCCTTAGAAAACAAAGGAGACCATGTCAAAATTTTGTGAGTTAAAAAGGGCCATTAGGTGTGTAAAATGCCCATTAATAAGTGAGAAAAGTGCCAAAAAGTGGGGGTTAAAAATCTTGAAGAAGTAAGTTAAAAATTGGAAAAATCAACTTTCAACACTTCGACAAAAAAAATTAGAAAATAGAAAAATCAGCCTTGCAGCAAATACATTGTTGCTACAGTGTCAGTGCAGCAGACCAGCCCCCAGCCGCAGCCTGCCTGATTATGGCCAAAGAATAACGCGGTAGTTGTAGTGTAGCTTTGGGGTGTCGATTCCACAGGGAGACTAAATTAAAAGAATAATAAACAGAATTTCTGAAACTACAGAAGTATTAGACGGTTAATGAGAAAAGAAAATATAAAAAGGTATTTTGAATGAAACTAAAAATTAAACAAATTAATTAACGGATGAAAATATTCAAATTTAACGAACAGTAGAGTTTTGGGAATCCCTTGCACATAACTGGTATTTTAATTATTTTTAATTCACTGTTAACTCAATTGAGAATTTAAATTCTAAATATCTCAATCGGAAGATATAAAAATTATGAACCAAAATTAGACTGAAAATAACCCTTTGAAAAATCATTCAACACTTTTAAATTACTCAAATTATTATTCACATTGAGAAAATCCAACGACGACAATATACCCAACAAGCAATATTGCAGCAGAGAATTGAATCAATATAAATATTTAATTGTTCCAAAAATAATCAAAACATTAATCCATTCGATAGAAAAAGCATGACTGAATCTATAAACGGACTAAACCCTTTAATTATTCAGACAATAAAATCCAACAAATAATTATGAATGATCATCAAAGAATTTAACAAGTAAAAACTACGTACAGGAATCAAAAATAAATTAAAATAACCATCTATGGTGCAAGTTCATCCCTAACTCTACTTGAAAATTTAGTTACCCATGTATAAGACGGATAACATAAATTTCACGGAGAACAATCGAGCCATGGAGTAGCTGCACTGATGTTTTCTTCTTCTCTGTGCCACACAGCCGCACAATCTCCCTCTGTTCACCCCCTGTTTCTGTCGCAGTAGCCTGTATATATTTTCTCTGCGTAGGCGTCGCGAGAGCCCTCACTTCTCTTCTTTTTAATTTTTTTTTCCTGCGCCCTAAAGCCTTGGCTTCTGCACCTGGGCTTGCTTTGCCGCACCTCAAGCCTGGCCACTAGCAGCCAGCGCCCCACTAAGCCATGGCCCATTCTATTTTCAATTTCTTTTCTTCTCTCCAGCGCTGGGCCCCACAGTAAATCAGCAGCATAATTGCTCAGCCGCATGCCTCTTGATCAATTGCCCAAGCAAGCTAGCAGCCATGGGCTCCACAGCCAACTTTTTTTTATTTCTTTTCTTTTGGTTTCAATCAGCCATGTAACCTTACGTACATCAGCCCCTTTGACTTTTCAAACTTTCCTTTTTTTGTTTTCTTTCTTTCCTTTGCTCTGCTTTTCTTATTCTCGCGTGCAGCTAACAATCGCCAACTTTATGCTCCATTTTCTATCAGATAACAACTGAATCTCGACTCGGACCCTTCACGAAAGTTGTAGCCCCGGATGAGTAGATAATTTTAGGCTCAAGAACCATCTGATTTGAGCTTCAGAAGCTCAAGTTATGGCCTCTTCAAGTTGGCTGGACGGAGAGGTTCATAGCAGCTTTCCAGGCCTGTCTTTGAAATAATGTTTGGAGGCCCAAACGAACTCCGATTTTTGCAAACCTAGATCTTTTTGAAAATCTCAAGACGTCCTCTAAATATTTCATGAAGATCACTTTCTCATTCTGAAACTCTAACGCCATCCAAATCTCGATTGAAACTCAATGGTCGAATCTGCCACAAAGCCAAAAATTATTCCAAAACTATTAAGTGTAAAGCGCAATTGCAAACTATCTCTCGTCAACAAATAATGCAACATTTGAGACTTAAAATCTTATAAAATACCGCTAAAATATATCTCAATGTAAATAGAAATTAAATAAATAATATCAAATATATCTCAATATTCCTATTTACTTTCTAGCAATTTACTCCGATAATAGGGTATTTAGAGTGCACTTTTGCGCACTCATCACACCCCCCCAACTTACTCATTGCTAGTCCGTAGCAATTTCCATGCATTTGGCCGAAGAAATCAAGGAAGACCACATACAAAGGCATCTAATCACCCTTTTCAAATTCGCATATCAAAGCAATTTAAGGAATTCAATAATCCTATAACAATCCATCCACTTATAACAATTCACAGAGTGTGTGTGTGCTCCAAACCAATCCATCTAACCACAAACCATAACACATGCAACATCAAGAATATCTCAAGCAAAAGGTTCAACTCCATATCTCACGGGTATAAAAGTGTTTCATGTAGGGGTTCTCTCTATGGAGTTGACAAGGAGTGTATACGCTCAATGAAAAATTAGGCAATTACGCACAAGCAACAAGCAGACATTGATCTTATGATAGGTGCACTAACAAATGAGACTTCCACCACTCTTTCCACAAGCTTACTCAAGATCAGAATGATCAACATAAAAGGGTTGTAACGTGGCTCGGGTTAGGGCTATATGAAGAAAAGGATAAAAATGATTCAAAAACTTCCAAGTACATACTAAGAGAATTTCATTACGAACCATAGCAAACCAAACTTTTCACTTGATGTACTCTTCAACTTTTCAAATCTCTGAATAACAAAAGCGTCTCATTCTTCTTCCTTCTTTCTCCTTTTTTTTTTCTTCACTTTTTTTCAAATTTTTTCAACTTTTTTCCTTCTTTTTTTTTTCAATAGAATAAACTTTGATGCTCATTGACTTTAATGCTCACCCAATTGAACACTTTTGCAATTTCTTCCTTTTTTTTCTTTTTCTGCTTTTTTTTTTTTTTTTTCAATGCAGCACACAAAAGACAAGTAACGCAAATTTCACACCTAGTACACACTTGGAAGCAAAAAGGGTAAGGAAATCAATGCATAGGCTATACTCCAATGTGGAGGGGTATGGATGATGTGGGCACATGAAAAAAAAAAAAAAGATAACTATATGTGTTTGTTGGCTCAAAGTGGCTACTACGGGACTATGATGAGACAGGTTAGCTTGAAAGGCTCAAACGTTAATCCTAAATTGACCTTCGTCATATCCCAAGTATATCCGCCGTCATACCACCAATCCATGTAATGATATTTTCAAAAGAAGTGTCCAATTCAACAGATCAATGAATGCTTATCACAATTTGAATTTGAGGGCTCTCAATTCTCTCCAAAACACACATGAATACTTAAGCAAAAGAGTCCTCTAGCTACATGTGTCAAACCACCATCTTACCACAAAGTTTGGATAAGTGCACTAAAAATTCTGTGAATGCCTCAGTAGAATGATTATAATGGATTCGGTGAATTCACAAAAATAGCTATAAATGAAAATGAGTACTCGTGTGAAAAAAAAAATGCACGTGTGATGCAAATTTTTAAAAATTTTGACACAGGAAAATATGAATTTGCAATCACCACCCCCCAACTTAAATGAAACATTGTCCTCAATGTTTAACAATCAAAATTGAATGGAGGGTTCTAAAAAGGAGAGAATACACCTGATGTGTCGTGGGAAGCTCGCTAAGCACCAAAGATGGCATCCTAAACTTGACAAAATGAAACTAACCTGCAAATAAAAACAAAGAAAAACAGCAGCAAACAAAAAGAAAAAGAAGAAAGATAAAACAAAACAAAAATAAAACAAAATAAAAAAAAAAACTGCATAGCGCTATCAAGGTTGATAAACCGGGTCCATAAGTGGAATGTCTTCCACTTCCGGAACTTGCCTATCAATCAAAACTTTAAGACGCTGGCCATTTACTTTAAACACTCGCCCATCCTTGGGATCCTCTATTTCTACTGCCCCATTTTCAAAAGTATTTTTCACTATGAAGGGGCTTGTCCTAGCAACGGAACCTCTTGGGTCCCAATAGAAATTCTGTTCCTTAGTCAGGAACTTCCTCTTATCCTGAGCGCTCCAATCCACCAGTATCTTACCTGCAACCAAATAATTCACAATATGAGCGAACCATGGTATAGGGGTAATAGAAAGTAAATGCTCATCGAAAAAATCATCCCTGATTGGTAGATGAGTAGAGGTGTCCTCAAATGTGAGCCTCGAGAGATGGTCATCCACTAAATTCTCCACTCCTTTCTTGTCTTTGATGGCGATGTCAAATTCCTTAACAGGGCTCTTTGTCACTTCTAGTTCCTTGGGCACCTCGGCATTACTACCATCTTGTTCATTTTCCACATCCTCTGATTTATCCATTATTGGGATGTGTAAGGACTTACCACTTCGAATCACAATGGCATTCACCTCCTTCAAATTCCCTTGCACTATGTGTTGACCATGAGGTGTGGACTGAGCTTGAGAAGGGAGTTTACCTCGTTCCGTCACACTCAAAGAGCTCATCAATTTGGACACTTGCCTCTTTATCTCCTTGTTTTCTTCTACAACCTGCGTAATCAAAGATTCAATCTTTTGGTTAGTCTTACCCTGTGCTTCAATAAATGCATGCAAAGTGTCTTCTAAAGAATTCCTAGAAAATGAAAATGCATGATATGGTGCATGATATGGTGCAGGGTATGATCTAGAAGGCTGTGCAGGTGGTGGTGCATGTGGCTGGTTTTCAGATTTCCAGCTAAAATTGGGGTGATTTCGCCACCCTTGATTGTAAGTCTCAGAGTAGGGTGTGAAAGGCTTCTTGTACATACCTAGGGTATTACATTGGTCCTCATACATCCCTCTCATCTCAATTGAGGTGGGACACTCTTGGGCAAGGTGATCTACCCCGCCACACACAAAACATGGTCTAAAAGACTCTGCCTGATTAGCCAAGTGTATTGGCTTTAAGTCTCTAGCCTTTAATGCCTCTAACTCCCTAGTGAGTGTCTCAACCCTAGCTTTCAAGTTATCCTCTTCCCTAATATGGTAAATTCCCTCACTCTGTTGGTTCCCTATGGGTCGTGACCTATTTGTGCTCTCAGTAGCACTAGGTCCTGTCCATGTGTGAGCTTTTTCAGCAAGCTCATTAAGGTACTCTATGGCCTCATCAGAATCTTTCTGTAAGAACTCACCATTGCACATCATCTCTACAAATTGGCGCTTTCTAGGTGTAAGTCCCTCATAGAAATTACTCACTACACGCCAACTCTCATACCCATGGTGAGGGCATATACTCAATAACTCCTTAAATCTCTCCCAAGACTGATACAAAGTCTCACTATCCTTTTGTGCAAAGGTAGAAATCTATCTTTTTAAAGCATTGGTCTTGTGTTGGGGAAAGTATTTAGTGAAGAAAATCTGGGTCATCTCATTCCACGATCCAATTGACCGTGGTCTCAGTGAGTATAGCCAACTCTTAGCTCGATCCTTCAAAGAGAAAGGAAAGAACTTAAGTCTCACAATATCTTGTGTTGCATTCTGACTATGAAAAGTCGCAACTACCTCTTCAAACTCCCTAATATGCACATATGGATTCTCATTTTCCAAACCATGAAATGTAGGGACTAACTGTATCACCCCCGTTTTAACATCAATTGGACGGGCATTGGGTGGAAACATGATGCATGATGGTGTAGCTGTGCGTGTAGGGTGAAGGTAATCCTGAAGAGTCCTAGTGGGTTGATCCTCATATTCACTCATATTTTCAGAATTAGAAGTATTATCAAACAAAGAATTAGAAAAACAAGAAAAATGAGATTCTAAATCTGACTCTAACTCAGGCCTACAAACAAATCGGCCTAATGCGTCCCTATACCTATTATGCATGCAAGATGACAATAATAAAATAAATAAATAAATAAATAAAATAAAATAAAATGAATAAATAAATAACTAGAAATAAAATAAAATAAAATAATAATAATAATAATAATAATAATAATAAAGCAACTAAAAAGAAGGGAACGAAGTTACCGCCTTTACAAACTGCTGAAAAGAAAAACTATCTACTGATTCTTCTACCGTCTCCCCGGCAACGGCGCCAAAATTTGATTACGCCCAAAGAATAACGCGGTAGTTGTAGTGTAGCTTTGGGGTGTCGATTCCACAGGGAGACTAAATTAAAAGAATAATAAACAGAATTTCTGAAACTACAGAAGTATTAGACGGTTAATGAGAAAAGAAAATATAAAAAGGTATTTTGAATGCAACTAAAAATTAAACAAATTAATTAACGGATGAAAATATTCAAATTTAACGAACAGTAGAGTTTCGGGAATCCCTTGCACATAACTGGTATTTTAATTATTTTTAATTCACTGTTAACTCAATTGAGAATTTAAATTCCAAATATCTCAATCGGAAGATATAAAAATTATGAACCAAAATTAGACTGAAAATAACCCTTTGAAAAATCATTCAATACTTTTAAATTACTCAAATTATTATTCACATTGAGAAAACCCAACGACGACAATATACCCAACAAGCAATATTGCAGCATAGAATTGAATCAATATAAATATTAATTGTTCCAAAAATAATCAAAACATTAATCCATTCGATAGAAAAAGCATGACTGAATCTATAAACGGACTAAACCCTTTAATTATTCAGACAATAAAATCCAACAAATAATTATGAATGATCATCAAAGAATTTAACAAGTAAAAACTACGTACAGGAATCAAAAATAAATTAAAATAACCATCTATGGTGCAAGTTCATCCCTAACTCTACTTGAAAATTTAGTTACCCATGTATAAGACGGATAACATAAATTTCACGGAGAACAATCGAGCCATGGAGTAGCTGCACTGATGTTTTCTTCTTCTCTGCGCCGCACAGCCGCACAATCTCCCTCTGTTCACCCCCTGTTTCTGTCGCAGCAGCCTGTATATATTTTCTCTGCGCAGCCGTCGCGAGAGCCCTCACTTCTCTTCTTTTTAATTTTTTTTTCCTGCGCCCTAAAGCCTTGGCTTCCACACCTGGGCTTGCTTTGCCGCACCTCAAGCCTGGCCACTAGCAGCCAGCGCCCCACTAAGCCATGGCCCATTCTATTTTCAATTTCTTTTCTTCTCTCCAGCGCTGGGCCCCACAGTAAATCAGCAGCATAATTGCTCAGCCGCATGCCTCTTGATCAATTGCCCAAGCAAGCTAGCAGCCATGGGCTCCACAGCCAACTTTTTTTTATTTCTTTTCTTTTGGTTTCAATCAGCCATGTAACCTTACGTACATCAGCCCCTTTGACTTTTCAAACTTTCCTTTTTTTGTTTTCTTTCTTTTCTTTGCTCTGCTTTTCTTATTCTCGCGCGCAGCTAACAATCGCCAACTTTACGCTCCATTTTCTATCAGATAACAACTGAATCTCGACTCGGACCCTTCACGAAAGTTGTAGCCCCGGATGAGTAGATAATTTTAGGCTCAAGAACCATCTGATTTGAGCTTCAGAAGCTCAAGTTATGGCCTCTTCAAGTTGGCTGGACGGAAAGGTTCATAGCAGCTTTCCAGGCCTGTCTTTGAAATAATGTTTGGAGGCCCAAACGAACTCCGATTTTTGCAAACCAGATCTTTTTGAAAAGCTCAAGATGTCCTCTAAATATTTCATGAAGATCACTTTCTCATTCTGAAAATTCTAACGCCATCCAAATCTCGATTGAAACTCAATGGTCGAATCTGCCAAAAAGCCAAAAATTATTCCAAAACTATTAAGTGTAAAGCGCAATTGCAAACTATCTCTCGCCAACAAATAATGCAACATTTGAGACTTAAAATCTTATAAAATACCGCTAAAATATATCTCAATGTAAATAGAAATTAAATAAATAATATCAAATATATCTCAATATTCCTATTTACTTTCTAGCAATTTACTCCGATAATAGGGTATTTAGAGTGCACTTTTGCGCACTCATCACTGCCCCTCCATGGCACGCGCACCTACCTGCTGCCTTGCCCATGCGTGCCCAGCCTGATAGCCCATTGACACCACCTGTTGGCCACCCTTTTGGGCCATGTTTAGCCATCTTTTTAGGCCATGTTTGGCTATCCTTTTGAGTCATGTTTAGCCACCCTTTTGGGCCATGTTTGGCCACCCTATTGGGCCTTATTTGGCCACTCTCATGGGTCATGTTCGGCCACCCTTTTGGGCCATGTTTGGCCACCCTATTGGGCCTTATTTGGCCACTCTCATGGGTCATGTTTGGCCACTTCCTTAGATAAATTTTGGTAGACTTTTTGACCTATTCTTGGCCTATGTCTTAGGGCATTTGGGGCCTATTTGGGCCATTGTTCCAAGGTATATTTAGAGACATTTTGGGACTATTTTGGAGGTCATACTTGACTATTAGTTAGGAGAGATATTTGATTGGCATTTGAAACCCATCTTGGGTAAGTTTGGTAGCAAATTTTCATTCTAAATTTTGAGAAAATATGGAGAAATAAAAAAATAACCAACTAAATCCGTTTAATTGCCTATTATTTATTTTTCTTAATTCATTTCACTCACTCTTCGGGTTTATAAAAATTCGGGGCGTGACAACGTGGTATCAGAGCTTAGGTTTGAATACTTTGGGACCGTGGGGTGTTGTTGAACACAATGGGACCACAACACATGATTTGAAATTTTGGTAAGCATTGTGTAATGTGTAAGAACTTGCTATGTGTATGTTATGATATATTATACTTGTTGCTTATGAAGTGTAAATTGTTGACAAGAACATGCTTAATATTCTTTTAATACTTATGTCTAATGTGATCCATGAAGGGTTATTACCTAGCTATAAAAGTGAGAAATAATGAAAGAATTATAAAATTTTAAATGAACAAATGCCAATAAGGTAGTAAATCGTAAATTAAAAGACACATAAGACCTTAGAATGCTAAAATAAGAATTGAGACTTATGGAGATCCTTGTGTATGGATTGGACAATGGATACTCAGAGTATTTGTACATAAAATTTTAGGGACACTCTTGTGTTAAACTCTCGCATGGAGAGATGTATTATTTTTGGATGGCATTCACTTAGGGTTGAGTATTGCGTATCAGAGTTATTTTTTGCCTTATAAACTGAATATGATAGACCTTGTTGGCTCTACCATAGCCACAATTAGGCTACAGACCTCCAGCACCACAGTTTCAACCTACACCTTTAGCATAGAGTGTTAGATCTCCTAAACAGAAGGGTGGAGGTCAGCAAGGACTGAGAGGAGGTGGTAGACAGGGTTAGACCACACAGGGTCGAGCATATGCAGTGATCACACCTGAGGCATCTACTTTTGGACCTTCAGTGGTTCGAGGTATATTCCTTGTTTTTAGTTCATGGGCTAGCGTACTTATAGATTTTGGTGCATCACATTCATTCACGTCTACCATGCTTGCCATGACATTGGGGTTAAAAATAGATCGGCTAGATCCACTCTTGCATGTTGACACACCAGTTGGGGGTAGTGTGATACTAACGAGAATTTATAGAGATTACTCAATAGAGATTGCAAATCACATCATTTCTTTTGAATTCATTCTACTTGATATGTCTGGCTTTGATATTATATTGGGGATGGATTAGTTACTTTCCGGTCGAGTATAGACTGCTACGGGGAGAGAGTGATTGTGTGTACTCTTGACGGAGATAGCTTTTATTTCACAGGGGATCATGAGGATTTTCTAATGCCACCCTTGTATGATTCGAGGAGTTGGGGAGGTCATAGCTACTTGTTGGCTAGTTTGATAGCAGATGAGAGTGGGGCTCCAAAGAGTGTATTACCGCCAGTAGTGGATGAGTTTCTAGATGTCTTTCCGGATGACTTGACTAGTCTATCACCGAGACGAGAGATAGAGTTCATGATAGAGCTTATTCCAGGCATTACGCCTATTTCCATTCCATCTTACCGTATTGCTCTAACTGAGTTGAGGGAGGTGAATGAGCAGTTAACTGATTTGTAGGGTAAGGGTTTTATTCATCCTAGTACTTTACCATGGGGTGCTTCAGCATTATTTGTGAAGAAAAATGATGGGGCATTACGTTTGTGTGTGGATTATAGGAAACTGAACCGGGTCACTATCAAGAATAAGTACCCGTTACTGAGGATAAATGACTTGTTTGATCAGCTTAGGGGTTCGAATTATTTCTCGAAGATCGATCTTCGATCGGGGTATCATTAGTTGAGAGTACGAGAGGAGGATGTGGTGAATATAGCTTTTCGCATTCGTTATGACCTTTATGAGTTTGTAGTTATGTCATTCGGTGTGACAAATGCCCCGATGGCATTCATGGACTTGATGCATCGCATCTTTAGTCCTTATTTAGATCAATTTTTCATGGTATTTATTGATGACATTCTGATTTATTCACCTTCTAAGGAGGAGCATACTTTTCACTTACGAACTGTATTATAGATTTTGATGGAGCATCATTTGTTTGCTAAGTTCTCGAAGTGTGAGTTTTGGCTTCAAGAGGTATAGTTTCTAAGCCATATTGTATCAGGTAGTGGAGTATCCATGGATCCTTCTAAGATTGACTCTATTATGAGTTGGGAGAGGCCAAAGAATGTGTTTGAGATCTGGAGTTTCTTAGGATTGGCCGGATACTACCATCGATTTGTAGAGGGATTTTCTCGTCTTGCCACGTCGATGACTCGTCTGAAGTGCAAGGGCATTAGATTCGAGTGAAGTGATGACTGCGAGCAGTCATTTCAGGAGCTTAAAAGGAGACTAAATTCAGCACCAGTTCTGATCATACCTGAAGGAGGTATTGGCTATACAGTCTACTGCGATGTGTCACGAGAGGGACTAGGTTGTGTATTGATGCAGGAGGGTAGGGTGATAGCTTATGGTTCTCGTCAGTTGAAAAATCACGAGCATAACTATCCTACACATGATTTGGAGTTAGTTGTCGTCATCTCTGCACTTAAGAGTTAGCGACACTACTTATACGGGGAGAGGTTCGAGGTGTTCTCAGATCACAAGAGCCTCAGACACATTTTCACGCAGAAGGACTTGAACCTTCGGTAGAGGAGATGGATGGAGTATATGGAGGACTATGATTTTGATCTTCAGTACCATCCTGGGAAGGCCAATGTCATAGCAGATGCACTTAGTAGGAGACCGAGGAGCACTGTTGCTAGCATTGCTATTAAAAAGTGGGAGATGATGGGATATCTTAGTGAGTTTGACTTAGACTTTGTCAAGTCTGAGGGATACGACACATTATTCAGTATGTGTGCACAGCCTACACTATTGAGTAGGGTTATTGAGGCACAGTTACAGGACACAGAGGTTGAGCAGATTCGAGCACGAGTTACTAGTACCGAGGGCTTTGAGGGATGGACAGTTCTTTTTTACCTTAGCCTGAGGTATATGGGTAGAGTCTTTGTTTCAGAGTCTCTTAGGGCTGATATTCTTAGAGATTTCCATCATTCACGTCTAGTAATGCACTTAGGGGGCACTAAGATGTACCATGATTTACGTCGCCAGTACTGGTGGATGAGGATGAAGGGAGATATTGTACTATTTGTATCGAGATGTCTCACGTGCCAGCAGGTTAAGGCTGAGCACAAGAGACATGGGGGTTTATTACAGCCATTGCTAGTGGCTAAGTGGAAGTGGGAGTTTGTTACTATAGATTTTGTGATGGGTCTTTCGAGGTCACCTAGAGGTAACGATGTAGTTTGGGTTATTGTTGATAGGTTGACGAAGTCTGCACATTTCCTACCGCTTAGAGCGGCTGATTCAGTGGATGTTCTCAATAGGTTGTATATCTGATAGATAGTACGACTAAATGGGATTCCTGTTTCCATTGTTTTAAACTGAGATCCACGTTTCATTGCACGATTTTGGCAGAGTCTTCAGACAGCTTTGGGGACTTAGCTACTGTTTAGTACTGCTTTCCATCCTCGGACTGACGGTCAGTCAAAGCATGCTATCCAGATACTTGAGGATATGCTTAGAACATGTGTTGTCACATCCCGAACCCTACCCTACGCGGTTGTCGAGGGCGTGACTGCCAGTCGGTCACGACGCGACCAACCAAAGGCAAATTCTGAACTTTCCGACGAATTGCACTCCAACTGTAGGGTCAGATGCAGCGGAATTTAAAACTTTTTCTTTGTGTCACAGGAATGCAACTCACTTATCCATCATAAGAATATGTATCACAGAGCAAGACTAAATCCAGTCAGTCAACAATTCTAATCTCAGAGCATATCTAAAATCAAGCATATAACAACAGAGCAAATCTAATATCTCTAGAGTACCATTAGTTCCATGAGCCATGTCTATCTAGTATATATCAGTCAAGTCAGTCATAACATACCACTCACCGGAATAACCAGGTTCAATCCACAATAAACCAGTCTCTACAATTTAGTGCCGTCAGATCCTTACTTGCGATGCCACTTGGCCTATTCACGTCATGTCATAGTATCTTCTAATCCAATGGAGGTAATTCCTGAAAAATGTCAGAATAATGGGGTGAGCTTCAACAAGCCCAGTGAGTAACACAGATTCCCTATCATGGGTTTCAAAATCAGTTTTGTGCTTCCAAGGCACATGGATAATTTAGTCATTTCAAAAATAACTATTTTTATAAATCCATTTCATAAGCAGTCTAGTACAATAAAACAGAATCGAACAGACAATACAAACGGATCTGAACATGACATAACCAATCGGTCAGAACAATAACTATTGCTAATATATCGGTCAAGACACAGACTCTTCATTAACGGAACGAATCATAACGGAACTGGACCATATATCAATCAAGACAGACAGATCATCAACGGATGGAACATGTCGAAACCGGACGGAACATATCAATCGAGGCAGACATAACATTAACGGACAGAATATAACGAAATCGGACGGTAACAATACATCAGTCAAGCAAAGGAATATCGCGAACGGATAAAATTATAACGGAACTAAACGAAAACAATACGCTAATCAAGACACAGGCAAATCATGAGCAGGACACAACATAACGGAACTGGGTAGAAACAATATAACAATCAAGTCAGGGACACATCACTGTCGGAACTAATCATAACTGGACTGAACAATATTTCAATCAAGACAGACGTATCATCAACGGACAATACACAACGGAACTAGACCATATATCAATCAAGGCAGACACATTATCAATGAACGGAACATAACAGAATCGAACAGAACAAAACATTAGTCAAAGCAAAGACATATCATCAACGGACAGATCATAACGGAACTGGACCATATATCAATCAAGGCGGACTTAACATCATTAATCAGACGGAACATGTCAGAACCGGACGGAACAATACATCAGTCAAAACAAAGACATATCATTAACGGATAGATCATAACGAAACTGGACCATATATCAATCAAGACAGACAGATCATCAACGGACGAAACATGTCAGAACCGGACGGAACATATCAATCGAGAGCAGACATATCATTAACGGACAGCACATAACCGAACTGAACGGAATTCCTAATTCGAAGGACACAAGCACATCACGTGGAATGTGGTACAAAGGGCGTACATTAAGTACATACATTTAAACAATATAGCATTCAGACAGTATACTATACAAAGCGGTACGATACAACAAAATGTTGTTCTTTGCCTATATCACATGGTTTATTTAATCGTTTCGGAAATAATGGTTCAATATATCCATTTTATCTCAACAGTTCAAAACGGGCAAAACAGTACGGGATGCTAGCACAGGGATCAGGAATATAGTCAATTATTTAAAAAGACTAAAACCATGTCATAAGTGATATAGTACGAAAAGGCATGCATTTAAATAATTGCACTTAAATAATTGCATTCAAATCAGATCAATAAATCAAGGGACAGTATCAAAACAGTGTCAGAAGTTACTCACAAACTTTACACTTATTTCCTTGCATAAATGATCCGATATCCTCCAGGTACGTCAGGCATCTCCATGTATATCCTGAATAATAATCATCAATCACAGACAGATCAAAACTCATCCATTCAGGTCTCATTCGTCATCTTGGGTATCTATCAGATTACCTAAGATAGCCTAGTAGCCTATCGCCCTTCCATTGGGTCTCACCTGAGGCTATTTCATTCTTTAATTAGGCTTAGCAATTATTAGGATTATATCCTAAGTCATTTAGACTTCAGTTGTTATCAGTCAGGCACTCATTCAACCTTAGGGGCAAAATGGTAATTTTACCATTCTTGTCCCGGACCCTGTTGTGGTCTTCGGAATAGTCTTTATATCTTAAGTACAAAGTTCTATGTCCTTTGGACTCCAATCGGTATCAGTTAGGTTCTCATTTTAACCATAGGGGCAAAATGATAATTTTGCCATTCTTATCCCGGACCCTGTTCTGGTCCTCAGAATATCCCATATATCGTATATATGAAGTTTTAAGTCTTTTAGACTTTAATCGGTATCAGTTGGGTACTTATTTAGTCTTAGGGGCAAAATAGTAATTTTATCATTTTTGCCCCGGACCTTATCATGGTCCTCAGAACGTCCTATATATCTCATGTATAAATTTGTAAGTCCCTTGGACTTCATTTGGTATCCGCTTTAGATCGTCGGGACACATCGGTCATTTCTCGTTTTACGCGTTGACTGTTTCGGAGTCTTATTTAGCCCTTCAGTGTTCATAATTATCCCTATGATAATTTATCAGATCAGTTTGACCTCTACTTTGCACTTACAGTGCTCAGGGGTATTTTGGTCATTTTACGTTTTGTGTAATTCTGACCCCAATTCGTCATCTAATCAAGTATACAGTCTCACCAGTGTCTGGGCTCCTACCGGTATCAGTTTCGTCCTAATCGGACTTTGTTTAGGTCTCGTACGGTATCAGGGGTAATTTGGTAATTTTATGTGTCGTATTTTTCGGCACGTCAGTTCATAAAATGGACCTCACCATTGGGTCCAGAACGTCCAACATAGTGAAATTGGACTGTCTGTTATGTTTAATCGGCCTTGAGTATCATTAAGGGCAATTCAGTCATTTATACCTACGTGTCTGTATTTTTCGGGACCTCAGTTCATTAAACGGACCTCACCGTTGAGTCCAGAATGCCCGAGATAGTCAAAATAGGCTATCTGATATTTTTATTTGGGTCTGGGTACCATCAAAGGCAGTTCGGTCATTTATCACTTACGGGTCTGTATTTTTCGGGACTGTATTTCCCAAATCGGACTGTACCATTGAGTCCAGAATGCTTGAAATAGTGAAAATACACTATTTATTTAATTTATTTGGACTCCGTTTGACATATTTAATGTCCAGGGGTAAAATTGTAATTTTACCTATTTAATAAAATAATTAAATGATTATTTTATTATTTAATTAATTTTCCAGGGGCTTAAATGAACAAATTTTCAAAAGTCTGGGCCACTATGCAATTCTGTCAAACAGTAGGGGTAAATCCGTAATTTTAGGAACTTTAGGGGTCAAAAATGGAATTTCATTAAATTAAGGTTCAAACCAAACGGTTCTAGGGTTCAGGCAGTGAACCGGTTCACAATTCTTAAAAACCAACCGGTTCTATGACCTTCAGAAAACCGGAATTAGATATCCTGGTTAACCCCAAATTTGGCCCTTAATCCTCGGATAGCTTATCCCCAAAACCTGATTTTAATTTATTAGTCCCGCATCCAAACAGACAGAATTTGATTTTAAACAAATCAGTTTAGCCCCAGAACGGTGTCGTTCCATTAAAACAGTGGCACGCTCATGCGTTGCCACGTGTATGAGTCGACTCGGCCTAACTCGAATGAGTTGGCGAGTCAACTCTATCTTCTCCAACGCGCAGGGCACCGTTGCCCTAAGTGCAGGTTCGGTTTTTCTCCATTTTCGTGCCATTTCAAGCACGGATTTCGGCCTGTTTTGGTTTCAAACATCTTCTGGATGTCATGCCAACTCTTTGGCATCGATTTCACGGTTCGAATCAATCCCAATAGCTTGATATATAGAGGAATAGCCGAAAAGATAATTTGGCTATTAAACCCTCGTTTCTCCACCATTTTCCATGGTTTTTGTTTCTTTGTGACCGTATCTCCATGGGGGTCAATATCCCATTCCAAAAACATGATTTAGAAGTCTGATTTGGGAGTTGGGTTTCATGGCCGAAACCTGCAACTCCATGTTCGAGGGCCTTCCCGTGTGAGTTTGGGTCGAGTACCTAGGTATTTAGGATCCTCTTGAGGTCTAGAACAGGTCTGGGCAAGCCAAAATGGGTTTGGCTAGAGTCAAATCAGACCTGCTGTATGGGAGGTCATCAATGGCAGTTTCTAATGGAGGGTGTGTTTCGAGCCTTCTAGGCTTTCTCAAACTATTTAAATCCGTCCCTAGGTGTCACAGTAGCTTATGCATGCAATTTATATGGCCTCAATTGACTGAAACAGTAAGCAAAACTTAAGAGGAAAAAAATTCAGAATTTTGGTGTTTATACCTTAGGGTCGACCACTGTTCATGTTCCCATGCTTCATGGTTCAGTCCTTGGGCCCCTCAGAGCTTCAACCATGTCTCAGTTCCCTTTTGGTGCATTTCCAATGAAGACACACACACCATGGACACATGTGTATACACATGCAAGGCCTTCAATTTCTCTACAGCCCTCTCTCTCTTTGGACTCTCTTATCCGAGCATACAACACCCACCCTTCCTTTCTGATTTTGGACCCCTTCCTTTTTCCCTTCCACAAATGATAATATATATATATATATTATTACATATTCCATATATATACATCTCTTATATGTATATAGATGTATATACATCAGAGAACAGTGGAATCTTAGGGCTGAGGTGGGCTGAGGGGCCAATCATGTGGGGTTTGCATGCAACCTCATTGGTCCAATTGGGTGGCAAGTTGGGGCAATTCAGTGTTATATACCATTAAGTTGTGTATATGGGCACAAAGGTGCTGGTGGCCACTTGGTTTAATTTTTGGATGGAATTCATTCTCTCCATAGGTCAAGGGTTCAATTCCCCTTGACCACCAATTTGGCCATTTTTCACCATTTTGGGCTAAGGCCCTGTTTGGCTGCGCATTAATTCAGTTTCTGATGTTTGCCTCATAACTTTCATTCCGTAACTCCTTTTTCGATGCGGTTTGCTCCGAGAGTTTCATATTTCAGTTATCTACAGTGTCAGAGGTTCCGTGTCATTTATTAGTCATTCGGGATTTTCGTGGTTAATTAATTCGAATTTCGTCAGTGTTAAATCGACATTATCTCACCTAATTAATGGATAATTAGGTTCGGGTATTATACCCTATTCTCGGACATGTTTAATCATTCTATTGGTCTAGTGTGACCACCGGGAGATTAAGGTTAATTTCCTTAATTATTCCCTAAGCCGGTACTAATTAATAATTAATTATTTAATTATTAATTATACAGAGTCGGGGTGTTACATGTGTTATGGAATTTAGGGGTAGTTGTGAGGAGCATCTTGTTTTAGTAGAGTTTGTATACAACAACAACTATCAGTCTAGTATCGAGATGGCACCTTTTGAGGCGTTGTATGGCACGCCGTGTTGTTCACCGATATGTTGGACCGAGGTAGGGGAGACAGCTGCTTTGGGGCCTGACATAGTCCGTGAGACCACGGAGAAGATATAGATGATTCGGCAGCGTTTGTTATAGCATAGAACCACCAAAAGAGTTATACTGACAAGAGGCGACGACTTCTGTCATTTGATGTTGGAGGACTTGTGTTTCTCAAGGTAGCCCCACAGAGGGGATTGAGGAGATTTGGGCGTAGCGGGAAACTATGGCCATGGTTTATAGGGCCACTTGAGATTCTTAAGAGGGTTGGTGAGATGGCCTATCTGTAATACCCTGACCCAATTGTAACCGAGCCGATAAGACTTTATGTTGCAATGATGAAATAAACGGTATGGATTTTCAATAGATTTGAATATATGGACCATGCCAGGGCAAACAAATAGCGACAAAAAAATAAAAAAAAATAAATACATAAATAAAAATAAAAATAAAATAAGAATTTGAAAGAAATAAAAATATAAATTGGAATATGTAGGTATAAATATATATGTAAAGCAATTACAACATGTACCGTGTATTAAAAAAAAAAAGAGGAAATGGGGGGGGGGGAAATAGGCACAGGAAAATGAAAGGGCAATAGGGAGGGAGGGAGAGAGAGAGAGAGAGAGAGAGAGAGAGAAAGAAGGAGAAATAAGGGGGGGTTTAAATATAAAGCATGCCATGCATGCGTGAGGAATTGAAGAGAAAAAAAACGCATGTGTGAGGAACTGAAGGAAGAAAAAAAAAACAGAGAGATGAAGTGAGAGATTTGGGGCGTGTATACATGAGGATTTGTAGCCGTGCGTGAGTTGTTGTGAGAAGAGGAGGAGTAACAAAGCCAAGGAGATCGGGACTGAGGTTGCGGAATTCAGGACGTGAAGCCGGGGTGACTCAGACAGAACCTGCGCGCACGCTTGGAACGGTAAGCTGGATCAAATTCAGTTTTTTTTTTTTTTTTTTAAATTTAAGCAAGAAATATAGATTTGATGATAAGGTCTTTATGAGCATGGAATGAGGATCATTTAAAAAAATGAAGGAAAACGGGTTAGAAATGGGAGAGAAATCAGCATTTACAGGTTGTGGTGTTTGAGTTGGGTTGAGTGATTTTGTGCATTAAACTTCGTTCAAATCATGGGGAATTTATCCTCATAGGTGCAAGAAATTAATAGGATCAAAATGGTGTAGAAAATAGGGGAAAATGAGAAGGAAAAGGGGCTGGTCGGAGCTGGTCGAAAAATTGCACAACTCTGGTGGAGCTGCCATTTTCCCTATTTTGGGGGAGATCCGGCAGTTCGATCGAAAAACCGAGGATAGATTTGAGTTTCCCATGACCTATAGGTTCGAACCCCACTGAAAAACGAAAGAAAATCTGTCGTCGGTGAGTCGCCATTGACAGAAGAGATGACCGGCACACGCTTGGGAAGAAGACGCTGATGGGTTGTTTTGATTTGGGCAAAACAGGTCGGGTCAAACCCGACCCACCCATGCATGATGCTTCCCAGTACCGTGAAATTGTGGTGATGTGTTTTTAAATCGAGATGGGGGGTGTTTGGCTAGGGGGCTTAAAGAATTTAAAATTTGAATAGGAATATGTTATTTCCACTTGAATTTGTTAGCCATTGTTTGGCTTATGAAATAAAAAAAAAAATAAAAAATTGCATGGGCTAGTGACTTGAACCCATGACCAAGGGGAAAGAGTGGGAAGAAGGGACCACTGTGCCACTGAGGCACATGTGGTTTATTTTGCTTTAAATAATATATATATATATATATATATATTAGATACAATTAAGTAAATTAAATAATTAAATAAATTCAAATTAAATTTTGACACTCAAATTTGTCCAATAAATAGTGTAAACTTACTGTTTTGTACTTTTTGATCTAATGGTGAGGTCCGTTTCACAAGATGGAGTCCCGAAAAATAAAATACCCGTAGAAATGCCAAAATGACCAAAATGCCCCTAAGTCGAAAGTGAGTCAAACGAACTCCGATTGAGTTAAGTAAATAGTGGATTTTTATTATTTCAAACCTTCTGGACTCAATGATGAAGTCCAAATTGTGAAAATAGAACCCAAAAAATAGAGACACATAAAAGACCAATTTACCCTTAGGTAAATTAGATCAAATTAGAACTCGCAAAAGTATAAATTAATAAAAAAGATATTTAGAGTATCGTGGCGTAAATTTGATAAATGAAATTAAAGCTAAAATATGTTTATTGATATATAGGAGACTCGAAAGGGAAAGGGAAGGTCACGAAATACTAAGACGCATTGATAAGGTAAGTGAATTCCTATCTCTTATATGTGGTTTTTTGAGCCACGATCTTTCTATTACTGCCAAAATTTGTACTCAAGTATACATATATCCATTGTTATTGTTTCCACCATGGATATTGTTCTACCTAGTGAATGTCTGTTGGTTGATATCTCTTGACTTAATTCATTGTATTGATGTCTATTCATTGTATGCTTATGTTATGATGTTCCATGCTTTATACACTTCATATGGAATACAATAGAATCCTGATTTATGTTAAATGTCAGGATTTGTGCTTAGTCACATTACCCATCTGATGCTATCTGATTGACTGGGACCTACGGGTCAATTTATGGGACCTACGGGTCAAACAGACATATAGCAATGATGGCATTTTTGCACAGTGAGTTTAATGGGCATTTTATATGCATTTATGTTAATGGGGGTATGTCGGGCCCCAAAAGACCGAGGGTCTGCCAAACCCTGAACAGAGTAAAGGCATCATTCATGTTTAATTGATATATTGAGTTTATTGGATTCATTGGATGTTTTCATTTCCCTATAAATAGTTCTATGTTGATTGTTCTTTATTCATTGGACTTGAGTGTGACCGTTTCATTATGGCAGTATTTATGTTGATTGTGATCAGTGGGCTAATTCCACATTCATGCTACACTGTACTCATGTTTGTTATTATACCTTATCATTCATTGGCCATTGTGACATTTTATAATTAATTGCACCGTCGTCATGATTGGCTATCATGTTTTCCTTGAGTTTATTTTTCCTATGTAATCCCAAACCTGTATTGGAGATAAGATTTTACTTACTAAGCTTTGTTAGCTCACCCTCTTATTATATTTTTCAGGTGAGAATGCTACAGAAACACAATAAGAGGTCTGGAGCGTAGGGAGACGGTTGAGGAGCACAATAGAATATAGTAGTCTCTCCCATGCAGTCACCACCTAAAAGTGGTTCATGATTGGTTTATGTTTGGTTATTGTCAGACTGTTATTGTTTCCACCGTGGATATTGTTCTACCTGGTGGATGCCTGTTGGTTGATATCTCTTGACTTGATTCATTGTATTGATGTCTATTCGCTGTATACTTATGTTATAATGTTCCATGCTTTGTAAACTTCATATGGAATACAATAGAATCCTGATTTATGTTAAATGTTGGGTTTTGTGCTCAGTCACATTACCCATCTGATGCTATCTAATTGACTGGGACCTAAGGGTCAAACAGACACATGGCAATGATGGCATTTTTACGTAGTGAGTTTAATGGGCATTTTATATGCATTTATGTTAATGGGGTTATGTTGGGCCCCAAAAGACTGAGGGTTTGCCAAACCCTGAACAGAGTAAAGGCATCATTCATGTTTAATTGATATATTGACGTTTATTGGATTCATAAGATATTTTCATTTCCCTATGAAAAGTTCTACGTTGATTGTTCTTTATTTATTAGACTTGACTGTGACCATTTTATTGTGGCAGTATTTATGTTGATTGTGATCATTGGGCCTATTCCATATTTATGCTATACTATACTGATGTTTGTTATTGTACCTTATCATTCATTGGCCATTATGGCATTTTACAGTTAACTACAACCATTGTCATGACTGGCTATCATGTTTTCCTTGAGTTTATTTTTCTTATGTAATCCCTAACCCGTATTGGAGATAGGCTTTTACTTATTGAGCTTTGTTAGCTTACCCCTTTATTATATTTTTTAGGTGAGAATGCTACAAAACCACAATAGGAGGTCCGGAGCATAGGGAGATGGTTGAGGAGCACAATAGAATACAGTAGTCTCTCCCATGCATTCACCACCTAAAAGTGGTTTATGTTTGGTTATTGTCAGACTTATTTTCAGATTTTGAACAATGTTCTAATAAGGCTTTCACACTTTAATGTTATGGTTACATTGCTTATTGTTATCCTTGGTAAAAGAATGAAAAAAGTAGGGACGGCCATTGGGTCAGCCCCACGACACGAGATTTGCATAGGGTGGGTTTCGGGTCATGACAGCTCGGTATCAGAGCATGATTTTAGGTGTTAGCGAGTCATGAGAGATAGGACTAGGACACTAGAACTATATGCCTAGAAATGAAGCGATAGTAATATCGATACCTTTATATTAAACCTTACGTAACTACTGACCGTTATCTTATATAAATGTATTGAATGTCTTTTCAAGCAATGGTTGACACAAGAGCAACCAGTTGGTACAACAAGAGCAGCCAGTGAACTAGAGTACTAGCCAGCCAGTGCGACAGGGGCGACCTGGCAACAGGGGTAACTCTTAGAGGGATGAGTATGATCTAGTATTCCTATATGAGTAGTTCTAGAAGATGAAGCCACCATCCTTTGATGGTACCCAGGGAGCCATAGCTTCAGAAGAGTGGCTCTTGGAGATGAACATAATTTTTCATATCCTCCCATGCACCGAGACACAGAAGGTGGCGTATGCCACATACCGATTCAAGGGAGCTGCCCACAAATGGTGGCTGCTTGAAGAGGCTAGGGAACCGGACATGGATTAACAGCGTTTTACTACAATGTTCAATGAGAAGTACTTTCCCCGGGAAGTAAAGAATCGAAAAATTGTCGAGTTCATGGTACTTCAACAGGGCAATACAGCAGTCGAGCAGTATGAGGCCGCGTTCAATGAGTTGGCGAAGTTCGCATTGAATGTTACCAATAGTGAGGATCTTAAGGCCCGAAAGTTTGAGGAGGGGCTACGGTGGGCCATTAAGGATAGATTGAGGCCTCAGTGGTTACCTACCTTCAATGAGGTAGTGGCCACTGCTAGAATCATTGAGATGAGTAGAGAAGAGTTCGCCAAAAGACGGGCAAAGCAGAGGCTAGGTGGAGGTCAGAATCCAAGGTCAGGGTTTTCTTCCTCTAGGCAAGGACCCTCATTTACTAGACGCGGGACTGGATCCCGAGCCACAAGGTCCAATCTGAGGAGGCCAAGCATTATTGAGGGGACCGCAACTAAATGCCCCAATTGTCAGAAAGTTCACAAGGGTCAGTGTTTGAAGGACAGTAATGCTTGCTATTATTACGGTCAGGCGGGACATTTTGCTAGGGAGTGCCCTTAGAATAACAGAGCCACTGCTAGTATTGCTTCAGTTAGGGCACCAACACCAGCACCAGCACCTAGGGCACCAACACCCGTGTTTACAACTATAGCGAACAGGCCACTGAACTGTAGGAATAGACAGGGAAATGTTCCACAACAAGCTTGACAGGTTTTTGCCATAATGCTAGGGGATATTCAGGTTTTGACTTCTGTGGTCGCAGATACTCTTTTAGTTTGTGCACAGCCTGCCCATGTTTTATTTGATACTACTTCTACACACTCTTTTATATCCCTTGCATATGCTGCTAAGTTGAACAGATCGACAAAACCCCTAGGATACTTACTTAATGTGACTATACCATCAGGGCAATCATTAATAGGAGAGACCACGTATAAGAACTATGAAATATAGATCATGGGGGTACCTTTACTTGCCGATCTAATACCATTAGAAATTTGTGGGTTTGACGTTATTCTTGGAATGGATTGGTTAACTGCAAATCATGCCACGATAGATTTTGTGACCAAAAGAGTGCTTATCTAAAGCCCCAGATTCCCGACTGTTGAGTTTGAGGGGACCAGAGTGGTTGCTCCACCTTATTTTGTTTCTGCTATACAGGCTAGACCTTTACTTCGCAAGGGGTGCTATGGTTTCTTGTGTAGTATCTAGAATACTGAGTCACAACAGCCTGTATTGGAGCAGATTCCCATTGCTAGGGAATTCCCTGAGGAGTTTTTTGACGATATTCTAGGGATGCCAGGCACTGCACCGATATCTAAGACCCCCTACCAAATGGCCCCAGCTGAATTGAAGGAGTTAAATCTACAGTTACCGGAACTACTAGACAAAGGTTTTAAACGACCCAGTTCATCGCCATAGGGTGCACTTGTACTGTTTTTCAAGAAGAAAGATGGGACCATAAGGCTATGTATAGACTACCATGAATTGAATAAGGTTACGATCAAAAATAGGTATCCACTGCCTAGAGTAAATGATTTATTTGACCAGCTGAAGGGGGCTCAGGTGTTTTCAAAGATTGATCTAAGGTCCAGCTATCATCAGTTGAAAGTTAGGCCCATAGACATTCAAAAGATAGCGTTCAGAATGAGGTATGGACATTATGAGTTTTTGGTCATGCCTTTTGGAGTGACTAATGCCCCAGCCGCATTCATGGATTTAATGAACAAGGTGTTTCAGCCATACTTAGACAATTTCATGATTGTATTCATTGTTGATATTCTGGTTTATTCTAAGAACCAGGAGAAACACAAGGTGCATTTGAGGAAGGTCCTATAGGCGCTAGGGGAGTAGAAGTTATATGCTAAGTTGAAGAAGTGTGAATTCTAGCTCCCAAGCATTTCCTTCTTAGGGCATGTGGTCAGTAAGGATGTGATCTCCGTAGACCCCCAGAAGATAAAGGCTATTACGAGTTCGCCCTAACCAGCTACTATCACGGAGGTTCCCAGTTTCAAAGGTTTAGCTGGCTACTATAGGAGATTTGTCAAGGGTTTTTCCAAGATAGCCATGCCAATCACCCAGCTGACCAGGAAGAATGCTCCATTCATCTAGACTGAGGAGAGGGAGCAAAGTTTTCAAGAGCTGAAGAGCCGATTGGTTACAACTCCAATCTTGACAGTACTAGATGGGACAGAGGGCTTTGTGATCTACAGTGATGCTTCACGCCGAGGCTTAGGATGTGTTCTGATGCAACAGGGAAATGTAATAGCTTATGCGTCAAAGCAACTGAAGCCACACGAAAAGAACTATCCAACTCACGACCTTGAGCTTGCAACTATTGTCTTTGCATTGAAAAGCTGGAGTCATTATCTGTATGGAGCTACATGTGAGATTTTCACTGATCACAAGAGCCTCAAGTACTTGTTTACGCAGAAGGAGCTCAATATGCACTAACGACGATGGTTGGAGTTGATCAAGGACTATGAGCTCAATATACAGTACCATCTATGGAAGGTGAATATAGTGGCTAATACGCTTAGCAGGAAGTCGTCAGGGACTCTTGCTTACCTATTGACTACACAAAAAGAGCTACTACAGGATTTAGAGGCCATTGAGGTTGAGGTGATTCTGCCAGGTTCTAGGGCGATGTGTGCTAATGTCACAATCGGTCTTATGATTATTGACAAGATCAAGGAATTGTAGGCTTATGACAACAAGTTAGTTAAGCTTCGTCAAGAGGTCGAGATTAGAAGGAGTATAGATTTCTCTTTACGAGATGGGGTGTTGTACTATCATGATAAGATCTACATGCCAGATGTACCTGAGATTAAGAAGGAGATTCTCGATGAGGCACATAATTCCAGATTTGCTATACACCCAGGAAACACAAAAATGTACCACAACATGAAGAGCACTTACTGGTAGTCAGGGATAAAGAAGGATATAGTTGAGCACATTGCACGATGTATGGAGTGCTAGCGGGTCAAGGCTGAGCATCAGAAGCCAGGAGGGCTTCTATAGTCATTACCAATACCAAAATGGAAATGGGAGCATATTACGATTGATTTTGTATAAAGGTTGGCTAAGACATCACATGGGAATGATTCTATATGGGCGATCGTCGACAGACTAACAAAGACAGCCCATTTTCTTGCAACCAAGACGCTCAGACTTTAGAACGATTGGCCATACTTTATATCAGGGAGATCGTTCGACTACATGGAGTCCCAGTATCCATTGTATCCGACCGAGATCCACGGTTTGTGTCTAAGTTCTAGAGGAGTCTATAGAAAGCTAAGGATACTAATTTGAGTCTTAGCATTGCATACCATCCCAAGACAAACGGACTAGTCCGAGAGGACGATACAGACATTAGAGGATTTACTGAGATTATGTGACATTGATTTCAAGGGAAGTTGGGAGGATCAACTGCCATTAGTATAGTTCATGTATAACAACAGCTACCAATCTAGTATTGGTATGGCACTGTATGCGGCACTATATGGCAGGCAGTGTAAAACTCCACTATGCTGGACGGAAGTGGGTGATAGGAAACTATTTGGGCCAAAGATAGTAAAGCAGACCACTGATAAGATTCATCTGATCCGGACAGCGTTTACTAGCAACTCAGAGTTGACAAAAGAGTTTTGCTGATATGAGGAGACAAGAGTTGGAGTTCATGACAAGTGATTATGTGTTCTTGAAGGTATCACCGATGAAAGGAGTGGTCAGATTTGGCAAGAGAGGGAAACTAGGACCATGATATATTGGACCGTTCTGGATTGTTGGACGAGTCTAACCAGTAGCATATCGGCTAGCACTGCCATCTGAGTTAGCTCATGTACATGATGTGTTCCATGTTTTAATGTGAAGGAAATGTGTGCACAACCCAGATCAAATAATCGAACACGAGCTGCTAGATGTACAGGAGGATTTGAGTTATGTAGAGCAGCCGGTACAGATCTTAGACCGACGAGAGCAAGTACTGCGGAACAAGACCATTCCATTAGTGAAGGTATTATGGAGGAATTCTTGACTTGAAAAAGCCACTTGGGAACGACAAGATGAAATGCATGCTCAGTATCCTCATTTATTTGCATCATGATTTAGATAAGTTTGGGGGACAAAACTTATTTAAGGAGAGAGAATGTAATACCCTGACCCAATTGTAACCGAGCCGAAAAGACTTTATGTTGCAATGATGAAATAAATGGTGTGGATTTTCAATAGCTTTGAATATATGGATGATGCCAAGGCAAACGAATAGCGACAAAAAAAAAAAAATACATAAAATAAATAAAATAAAAATAAAAATATGATAAAATAAAATAAAAATAATATAAGAATTTGAAAGAAATAAAAATAGAAATTGGAATATGTAGGTATAAATATATAAATATGTTGACAATATATAGGTATAAATATATGTATATATATATATATGTAAAGCAATTACAACATGTAATCGTGTATTAAAAAAAAAAAAAAGAGGAAATTGAGGGGGGGTTATAGGCGCAAGAAAATGAAAAGGAAATAGGGAGAGAGAGAGAGAGAGAGAAGGAGAAATAATAGGGGCGGTTTTAGATATAAAGCATGCCATGCATGCGTGAGGAATTGAAGAGAAAAAAAAAACGCATGTGTGAAGAACTGAAAGGAAAAAAAATAGAAAGAGATGAAGTGAGAGATTTGGGGCGCTGTATGCGTGGGGATTTGTAGCCTTGCATGAGTTGTTGTGAGAAGAGGAGGAGTAACAGAGCCAAGGAGATCGGGACTGAGGCTATGGAATTGAGGACGTGAAGCCGAGGTGACTCAAACAGAACCTGCACGCACGCTTGGAACGGTAAGTCGAATCAAATTTAGTTTTTTTAAAAAAAAATTAAGCATGGAATATAGATTTGATGACTAGGGTCTTTATGAGCATGGAATGAGGATCATTTAAAAAAAAAAAAAACATGAAAGAAAATGGGTTAGAAATGAGAGAGAAATCAGCATTTACAAGTTGTGGTGTTTGAGTTGGGTTGAGTGATTTTGTGCATAAAACTTTGTTCAAATCATGGGGAACTTATCCTTTTAGGTGCAGGAAATTAATAGGATCAAAATGGGATTAAAAAGGTGTAGAAAATGGGGGCAAATGAGAACGAAAATGGGCTGGCCAGAGCTGGCCGAAAAACTGCACCACTCTAGTAGAGCTTGCAGTTTTCCCTATTTTAGGGGAGATTCGGCACTCCGATCGGAAAATCGAGGGTAGATTTGAGTTGCCTATGACCTGTAGGTTCGAATCCCACTAAAAAACGCAAGCAAATCCGTCATCGGCGAGTTGCTGTTGACAGAAGAGATGACCGGCACACGTGGGGGAAGAAGACGCTGATGGGCTGTTTTGATTTAGGCCAAAACGGGTCGGGTCAGACCCAACCCACCCATGCATGATGCTGCCCAGTATCGTGACATTGTGGTGATGTGTTTTTAAATAGAAATGGGGGGTGTTTGGCTAGGGGGCTCAAAGAATTTAAAATTTGAATAGGAATATGTTATTCCCACTTGAATTTGTTAGGCACTGTTTGGCTTACGAAATTAAAAAAAAAATTGCATGGGGCAGTGACTGGAACCCATGACCAAGGGGAAAGAGTGTGAAGATAGGACCACTGTGCCACTGAGGCACATGTGGTTTATTTTGCTTCCAATAATATATATATTAGATACAATTAAGTAAATTAAATAAATTTTAATTAAATTTTGATGTGCAAATTAGTTCAATAAATAGTGTAAAACTTATTTTTTTGGACCTTCTAGATCTAATGGTGAGGTCCGTTTCACAAGACGGAGTCCCAAAAAATAAAATACCTATAGAAATGCCAAAATGACCAAAATGCCCCTACGTCGAACGTGAGTCAAACGGACTCCGATTGAGTTAAGTAAATAGTGAATTTTTATTATTTCAAACCTTCTGGACTCAACGGTGAAGTCCAAATTATGAAAATAGAACCCAAGAAATAGAGACACATAAAAGACCATTTTACCCATGGGTAAATTAGATCAAATTAGAAGTCGTAAAAGTATAAATTAATAAAAGAGATATTTAGAGTAGCGAGACGTAAATTTGATAAATGAAATTAAAGCTAAAATGTGTTTACTGATATATATGAGACTCGAAAGGGAAAGGGAAGGTCAGGGAATACTAAGACGCATTGATAAGGTAAATAAATTCCTATCTCTTATACGTGGTTTTTCGAGCCACGATCTTTCTATTACTGCCAAAACTTGTACTTATGTGTATATATATATATATATATATCCACTACTATTATTTCTACCATGGATATTGTTCTACCTGGTGGATGCTTGTTGGTTGATATCTCTTAACTTGATTCATTGTATGCTTATGTTATGATGTTCCATGCTTTGTACACTTCATATGGAATAAAATAGAATCTTGATTTATTTTAAATGCCGGGTTTTGTGCTCAGTCACATTACCCATCTGATATTATTTGATTGACTGGGACCAACAGGTCAATTTATGGGACCAACGGGTCAAACGGACACATGGCAATGATGGCATTTTTACGCAGTGAGTTTAATGGGCATTTTATATGCATTTATGTTAATAGGGGTATCTCGGGTGTCACAACCCGAAACCCACCCTATGCAGATCTCGTGTCGCGGGGCCGACCCTAAGGTAGTCCCTACTTTTTCCATTCCTATATCATAGTACTAATATGCAATGTACTAAAAATTTAAAATAATAATAAGCTGAAAGTCTTATCAATAATAAAATCAGCGAAAGTCTTTGCAATACAATGACCAGCGAAAGTCTTTACAATACAAAATATGGTTCTACAATAAACAAAATAAGAACCAAACATAACCAGCACCTGTGGGTGGTGAATACATGGGAGAACTAAAACATAAACTGGTACATTTCCTCAAAATGTACTCCTACACTCTCAGACTCCTACTGGGGTCTTGTAGCGTCACTACCTGAAAGTGGTAAGGAAGGTGGAATGAGCTAAAAAAGGTCAGCAAGTAAATACATATCTCCGACACTGGTATTGGTGATCATAAAAGAATATAAATCCATGAATGAGAATATGATAGCCAATCATAAGAAGAAAAAAAAAGATGTTGTTATAGCCAATGAGAACAATTGCCATGACGGCCAATGAACAATGGGTCACAATGTACAATTAGGAGTAATGGATATGACATCAACATAGAACTCTCAATGATAATATAACAATAAGAATGTACTACCACAATAAACCGATCACAATCAATTCAATAAGGAAATGTCTCTCAATACAAGATAATCATAGGGATAGTGTAACTCAACAGTCGTAGTCAAAACAATCAAATAAGAGATGCATTTATTCTGTGTCAGGGCTTGGCACACCCTCGGTCTTTTGGGGCCCAGCATACTCCCTAGTGAATTCCAATGTATTGCCATATGTCCATTCATGGACTTGACCCGTAGGTCTCCAGTGTATCAGAAAGCATCAGATGGATATTGTGACTGAACACAAATCCGGTATATATAAACATATCATGATCATAAGTGATTCCATAAGTGTGTAAAAATGGAATATCGTATGTACAGTGAAAACATAACAGTAGGCCTTTCAAGGCATGGTGTAGCATGATAACAATGAATATGGCAATCAATCAATGTCCACAAGATAGAACAATATCACATTGTGGAAAACAATAATATCAGGTATGTTCAAGAGTACAAGTTTGGCAGTAAAGAGAATAAACTTGGCTTTGGAAACACCGCATGGAAGAGAAAGTGATTTACTTACCTCAAAATGCAGTCCTGAGTCAGTATTTTGTGAGTTTGCCATTTCCTTTCGAGTTCCCTATATGTCAATAGATCCGTCTCAGAATTAATGTTATTCATCAAATTTTATGCCTTCCTATCATAAGTATCTCTAATACTAATTTAGACTCTACCATTGAGTCCGGAATGCCAAAGAAAGTCGGTTTAGGCCTTCACAGAATTCCATTTGGGTTCGGGTAGCAGTAGGGGTATTTTGGTCATTTAGTGTTTCTACGGGTCTTTATTTTTTAGAACCTCGTCTCACGACATCGGACCTCACCATTGGACTCATAAGGTCCAAGATAGTAAAAATACACCATTAAGTTGTTTAATTTGGACATCGGGCTATTTTTTCATTATTTAATTTAATTAAATTAATTAATTTAATTTAATATAATTTATAATATATATATATATATATTTGTGCACATTAAGACAGCACAGGCATGCCTGTCAATTGGTTAGGGTTGGGGGATTTCATAGTTAAGGTCCTGGGTTCGATTCCTATAAGGCGTAGTCCCTTTTCCTTTTTTATTTCATTTTATACATTATTTATATAATATATATATATATATATATTTTTATGCAAAATAGTTGACACGGGCTTGCCTGTCAACTTGGTTACACACGCTTCAGTCCTACATTTGGTTCCCCGTTCGAATCCTGGGGCCAGCAGCCCCCGTTATTTTGTTTCCTTTTAGTTTAAAACCAAACAGTGGCTAAGCCACTTATCCACGTATAGGTTATCGCAGTTCCTAATTTTAATTCAATTAATTTCCTATACCTGCATATAGGTTATCACAGTTCCTGATTTTAATTCAATTAATTTCCTATACCCGTGTCCAAATAGCCCTCTTCCTCTTTTAAATTAAAAAAAAAAAAAAAAAGAAACCCTTAACCTAAATGACGTAGCTTCGAGACTTCAAGCCCCTATGCGATGCCGTTTGGCCCAACACCATTACCATCTTTCCCACGACTTTTTGATGGAACACAGTAGGGTTCCGTCACCTTCTCCGGTGACGGCAACCCAGTCCCGATCACTTTTGCCCCAGTTCCAATGCAATTTTCTTCCTCTTCCCTCAAAGATCTAAACCCTAACCTCAGTTCCCATTAAAAGCCTCCCAATCTTTATGACTATTGAGTCAACCACCTCCAGCAGATTTTTCGGCCAACTATTCCCCTTTAATTCCGTGCCTGTTTCTCCACTGTTTCAACCCCATTTTAATTCTAATGTGTTTCTGCATCTTTGAGGATTATTTTCCTAAACTTAAAACAAAGTTTTAAGCATAAAATTCATGAAACCTGAATTATCTATTGAACCTGTAACTAGAGTTTTCTCCCTCATTTCTAAGCCAAATGAACTGATGTTTGTTCCTATCATCACCATTTTTCATGCTTATCAAGGCCCTATACTCAAAATTAAACAAATATGCCTAGATCATGAAAACAGAAACTGAATTTCACTTACCCCTGTGAGCTTTTGGCTTTCAGTTTCCCCCTCCTTTTCTTTTGGTTCTTCCTCTTTTTCTTCACTTTTGAATATCAGGAATGCTCTCTGCTTCTTGGTTTCCTTCAATCACTCCTAAATTTCTCTAAATGGCCAACTCTATTTATAGGAAAATTTCATGCGGTTGCCTTCCACTTGTAGCCACCTTTTCTATCTTTTCCCCTCTTTTTTGCAATCATTCTTGACTGCTTTAAACTACCTATTCATTCTCCACACCCCACGCAACAACCCTACAACATATAGATATATATATATATACATATACATGCACCACTTGCAGCCATGGTGTCGGCAACCCTGCTGCCTTCACCATGTCCACACACCTCACCCATTTCACACACATACAACACACACACCCCTCTTTCCTCCCTGTTTCCTTTCTTTTTCATGTTAAATATACATACATACTTAATACCATATATATACATATATTTATATTTTCATATATTATATCTCATTATACATATATATATATATATATATATCCTTATATATACATATATACATATATACATATATACATATATCTAATGGTATATACATACACTTATTTTAGATATACTGCGCGTCCATGAAATATGCATGTGTATGGAAATACGTGCATGCATGCACTACGATGCTGGGTCCTAGGGTGCTCGAGTGTTGCCCGGCACTGGCTATACTAAACAAAGCATTCACATTCCAAAATCGTACAATTCTATAAAATACCATGATACAGAGCTTAAACAGCTCGGTTTACAACTGATGTTACGCTATTCAACCGTCTACCTCGGTATACGTATCGTATCCTGGGTCGGGATATTACATCAGGGCCCCAAAAGACCGAGGGTCTGCCAACCCCTGAACAAAATAAAGGCATCATTCATGTTTAATTGATATATTGACGTTTATTGGATTCATAGGATGTTTTCATTTCCCTATGAATAGTTTTATATGGATTGTTTTTTATCTATTGAACTTGACTGTAACTGTTTTATTATGGCAGTATTTATGTTGATTGTGATCATTAGGCCTATTCCATATTCATGCTACACTGTACTCATGTTTGTTATTGTGCCTTATCATTCATGGGTCATTGTGGCATTTTACAGTTAACTGCAACCATTGTCATGATTGGCTATCATGCTTTCCTTGAGTTTATTTTTCCTATGTAATCTCCTAACCCGTATTGGAGATAGGCTTTTACTTACTAAGCTTTGTTAGCTCACCCCTTTATTATATTTTTCAAGTGAGAATGTTATGGAACCACAATAAGAGGTCCGGAACGTAGGGAGACGGTTGAGGAGCACAATAGAATATAGTAGTCTCTCCCATGCACTTACCACCTAAAAGTGGTTTATGTTTGGTTATTGTCAGACTTATTTTCATATTTTGAACAATGTTGTAATAAGGCTTCTACACTTTAATGTTATGGTTACATTGCTTATTGTTATCATTGGTAAAAGAATGTAAAAAGTAGGGACGGCCATTGGGCCTGCCCCACAACACGAGATCCACATAGGGTGGGTTTCAGGTCATGACACTATCAGTTGGCATTACAATCACAATTATCTGGGGTTCATGATGTCTTCCACGTATCGATATTGAGGAAATATGAGTCTGACCCTTCACATGTGCTAGATATAGTGGATCTTCAAGTGGAGGGTGATGTTTCTTATGATGAGAGGCCTGTGGAGATATTGGACTCGAGGGATCAGGTTTTGTGAGGGCAAGACCATGCCTTTGGTCAAGGTTCTTTGGAGCCACCATAGGGTCGAGGAAGCTACTTGGGAGTGCGAAACTAAGGTCCGCGTTAGGTATCTAGAGTTATTTATTCATAGAGGTACATTTCTAAATTTCGAGATGAAATTTCTTTAAGGGGGGAAGGATGTAGAGATCTGAAAAATCAGGGCAAAATTTTCATTTTTGCTGGTAGAGTACTAGTCATGCACCATTTGCTAGTAGGGTACTACATATGTATCATTTAGATAAAATTCATGTTTAAAAGTATATTTTTAGTATACCATAGAAGATAAATATGCTTAGAATGTTAACATACACCTCTTGTGAGAATTTGAGCCTATTCGGAGGAAATTTTAAAATTTGACCATAAAGGGCATCCCAACTGGCCCAGGTGGACCCGGCCACACCTGCCAATAGGCAAAAATAAATTTTTCAGAAAAATATTATTTAAAATAATTTTAAGAACTTTGGTTAAAGCAGAATGTCTAATTGAGGTGTTTTGGGACGGGTTGTAGTGTAACAAGGTCCCGAACTCATTAAGGGCAAAAGAGTCTTTTCACCCCTTGGCCCCTTTGCTCTAAATAGGACCCTTTACTATTAAAATCATAGAATTTGGTCTGAGGAATGAGCAACAGGTCGTGCATGGAGAGAAAGGTGAAGAAAACCTAGGTTTTTTCCAACTTTCTACCTTCCAAAACTCATCTCTAGCCTTGGAATCTCACAAGGCTTCCTTCTAGGAAGTTGTTCCCCACGTCAAGGGTTACATTCTCACCAATTGGTTCAGCTACACAGTGAGCACAACTCCTTAGGGTTGAGAAAAACCCTTTTAGGTATGATATTTTGCTAAGTAAAGAATAGGGTTAAGTTTAGGAGTGTTTTTATATGTTGAATTGTATGACTTACATGCTTATTTGTTGTTAGAAAACCACCTAGCTTATAGTTACTTTGAAAACCTAGGGTTGGTACTTTATGTACTTATGTATTCTTTGGGAATTTGTTGAAGTGATGAACATGTAATATGACTATATGTATAATTCATTGCATTCTAGCTTATGTTCATATAGACAAAGTCATGTAGTTTGAAAGTTATGATTCATTCAATATATTAGTACTTTGTGTACTTGTGTGATCTTTGAGAATTTGGTAAGGTTGTGAATATGTGATATGTTTATATGTGTAATTAATTGGATTACATGTTAGGTTCATGTAAACAAAGTTTTGTGGTTTAAAAGTTATGGTTATTTTATGTATGATGCATCATTTAAGGCATAGTCCATGTGTTTGATGAAATGCTTCATTGCAATTGCATAGAAAAATCAAGGTATATTGGCATATTGTGAATGTTTGAAAACATAGTGTGGGTTGAGCACTTCGGTGCTATGCATTATGAGAGTGTAAATCTTGTTGTGAAAAACTCAAAATTGGCCATTGCATTGGTACTCGCTAATCCAATGGGAATGATCCGTGAAACGAGCTTTGGTACTCGTTGATCCAACAGGAGCGATCCGTGAAACGAGTATAGGTTGGGCATAGAGTTGCATGTGTGAGTCATACATATTGCCATTGCATTACATTGATGAATTGGAAGGCATATAGATTATAAATGTACACTTTGCACATGCCACACCTTAACGTTATTCTTTACATTAACATTATGTCATACAAGTCATCGTGTTTACCCTTCATGGGATTATATATTACAGATGCGGCTCCCGGTACTTGAGACTTGAAGAAGTGATTGGAGCACGGAGGAGAAAGTAGAATTTGAAGCATATTTGGCCTAAGGGCCATATTTTTTTTGTATGTATGGGCATAAGCTCAAATAACTTGTGTTAAATTTGAAGAATAGTGAACTATAAGCCTTGGGCCATTTTGTAATGTAAGGGTTTAAACCCAAATGACAAATGAGATGTCTTGTTTAATGTGTATCACATGTAAATGTTGAGAACAATCGTTGTATGTTTAATTTCTATGAATTTGTCGCCATCGAGTGAGGATGGAATGTATATATCCTTGTATGTATGAATTGTCGTAAAGTATTAGGTAGAAATTACTTAGAAAACAAAGTAGACCATGTCAAAATTTTGTGAGTTAAAAAGGGCCACTAGGTGTGTAAAATGCCCATGAATAAGAGAGAAAAGTGCCAAAAAGTAGGGGTTAACAATCTTGAAGAAGTAGGTTAAAAATTGGAAAAATCAACTTTTAACACTTTGGAAAAAAAAATTAGAAAGTGGAAAAATCAGCTTGTATCAAACACACTGCTGCTACAGTGTCAGTGCAACAGACCAGCCCCCAACCACAGTCACAGCCCCGCATGCCTGCCGCTTGCCACGCCTGCCTCTCCTCGCGCACGCGCCTGCTTGCTGCCTTGCCCATGCATGCCCAGCTTGACAGCTCCTTGACACCACCCGTTGGTCACCCTTTTGGGCCATGTTTAGGCCATCTTTTTAAGCCATGTTTGGCTACCCTTTTGGGCCATGTTTGGCCAATCCCTAGGCCATGTTTAGCCACCCTTTTGGGCCATGTTTGGCTACCCTATTGGGCCATATTAGGCCACTTTCATAGGCCATGTTTGGCCACTTCCTTAGATAAATTTTGGTAGACTTTTTGACCTATTCTTGGCCTATGTCATAGGCCATTTGGGGCCGATTTGGGCCATTGTTCTAAGGTATATTTAGAGACATTTTGGGCTTTTTTGGAGGCTATACTTGAACACGACTTAGATTAATTTTGACTATTAGTTGGGAGAGATATTTGATTGGCATTTGAAACCCATCTTGGGTAAGTTTAGTAGCAAATTTTCATTCTAACTTTTGGAAAATATGGAGAAATAAATGAGTAATCAACTAAATCCATTTAATTGCCTATTATTTATTTTTCTTAACTCATTTCACGCATTCCCCTGGGTTTATGAAAATTCGGGGCGTGACAATTCCAAAGTGGTCAAACTGTGTGCCTGTAATTTGTACACATTGTGATAACCAAATTGTAATTGGAGAGGCATAAAATCAAATATAGAACAGTAACTCCTGCCTTAAACGTCGAAGACATAATACCGTATTATAACTGCTCTCTAATGGCATTATAACCATTGAATACATAAGATCAAAAGCCAGTATAGCAGATTCATTAAACGAAATATTTGACAAGAGAGCAAGTAAATAGAAGGGAATGAATTTGAAGCCTATACATTAAAGTCGCGATAATGGTAACCCAACCTAGCTAACTAGAGATCTCAAGATCTAGGTTCAAAGGGACAAGTGTGCGACTCATTGAGATCACTATGGAAATAATATCTCCTACTCATTCCCATGATAAAAAATAGTGATACCTATAGCTTTGAATATGATAAGCTAAGCTTTTAATGATTCTTATACCTTATTAACACAAGTGAGGTATAGAAGAATACTCTTAATAAGAAATCACTTGTGTGAGTGTGAACTAGGTCGGTTCTATGAGAATAACTAAAGGCTAAATTCTCTAAGAGCACTTATGAAAAAACCAAGCATTGTTCAAGGTCAAAATGAACACAATCATGAGAACCAACTGTGTAAGGAAAGATTCTATGTGAATGCTATTGTTTTGGTTTACACAAACGGTTGAACAAGTTCAAGAAATCATGTTCACTAATCAACTAGTAACCCTAATAGTATTTTATAAGGAAAGATTAAAGGCCATAAGCTCCCTTTCTCTATATAGGACATTTCCAAATGAACTCTCTTAATGTCTGCATATCATTTGCATTGCTTTCAATCAATTTCATTCATGTGGAGGAATTGTTAGAAAATGGATTATTGAGCAAGAATTTTTGGCCATCTTTGAGCCAAAAATTAAAATGGGCCCCATATATTATTTTAGGTGGGTCCACATGGAAATATGTTCTCCTCCTATGAGGAGATTAAGAACATATATTGGTTTTCTTAAAACCATTAAGGAGTGAACGAGAAATTACCCTCAAATATCACCACTTAAAAATGGTAACAAAGCTTGAAGCTTGTGAAAAACTTGTGTCTCACATAGGTTGGGAACGAGGTTTTTAAAGAGTATATATACAATTACCTTGGGTTGGGCTTGGGCTTTGGCCCACTATATATATATCCTTTTTGGAGAAAATTTATTTAAATAATATTTTCAAAATGTTACATTTTTGAATTTTGACTGAATATTCACCATGAACAGGTGCATCCCTTTGAATTCAAAGAATAGTTGCATCCCTTTAGATTGGTGTCTCTAGTTCACCAATGGACTGCATCTATTCAAATTAAAGCATCATATTTGTTCGCGTGAATAGATGCACCATTTAGGTTCGTGTCTGTTTGAACAGCCACCAAGTCACCTATATAAACCCAGTCTACCCTCATCATCATTCATTCAATACACAAGTTTTAGAATTCAGATCATGTATACTGTGAGTCTGCATATTAAGAGAGTTCAAATACAAGTTCTGGTTCACTGTGCACATAAGATTGGAATGCTTCCTTCTACTGTACGTGACTATTGTATCCTGAGAGACAACCGCCATTGAAAACTCAAAAGCACTAGTGTGAGGGAGATTATTTTCTTAAGAACATAGCGTAAGACACTAGCAATCATCATTACTATACTTTTGGTATTTTCGTGAAACTTGTAAGTTTTAATTTCTATTTATTTTCATTTAATTTCAGTTTTTGTGTTTACAGTATTTTGAGAATTTTATTTTTGTACTATGTGATTCTGAGATTAATTCTTTTATTTATAAAACTAGTTTTATAAAACATATTACAACAATATTTCAAAACTATTTTTATAGTATAGTATTTATTAAAGTACTATAAATGTTTTCAAGTACAGTATTCTGATAAAGTATAATTTACGTAATAGTAACTTCAAGAAATATTACTAATTTACTAAAGAAACATTGATCATAACTCGCGTCACTAGGAACTTAGGGCGTGACATTATGTACTTGGTGTTGTAGATCTAGGGAGACAGATCGTGACCAAGTTCAAGGATTGTTGTGGAAAGTAGAATAAGACTCATAAGAATAATTGACAGACAAGAGCGAAATAGGAAAGAGACTATTGGTTCACTAACAATAAGCTATAAAGGTTAGTAGCCAGGTTTTTGTCACGCCCCAAATTTTTAAAACTCAGGGAGTGAATGAAAATGAACTAAAAAGAATTAATTAAATACAATTAAATGGATTTAGTTGATTACATATTAATTTTCCCATGTTTCCCAAAATTCAGAATAGAAAATGCTTAACTAGACTCACCCAAGATGAGTTCCAAATAGTAGTCAAATATCTCCCCAACCAATGGTAAAAAATAGTCTAAGTTATGTCTAAGTATGACCTTCAATATGGCCCCAAAAATGTCTGTAATAAGCCTTGAAACAATGGCCCAAATTAGGCCACAAATATTATTCAAAAGCAACTTAGAAGGTTGATCAAAAATGGTCTAAGACATGGGTAGAAACTAGCTAAAAATGTTTCCCGAGGTGGCTCAAATTGATGGCTAAAGTAGGCTAAATATTCCATAAGACATAGACCAAAGATAGGTCAAAAAGTCTATTTAAAGTGATTTAAGAAGGTGGCCAAACACGGCATTGAATAATGACTAAAATGTGTCTCAACTATAATGGCCAAAAGTGGCCTAAAAGGGGCTCTAAAAGGTAGTGTCTAACATAGAAGTTAATGGCCTTGGAGGGCGTATCATAGCATGCCCAAGGTTGTAGGCGTGCGCAAAGCAGACGCAGGGCACACAGCGAGCGCGGAAGGGGTGTTAGGCGGGCGGGAGAGGACGGCTAGGCACACAGGCATGCGTGCGAGGCAGACGCACGGGCGCATGCAGGCTCAGGTTTGTGGGCTAGCTGGTTGTTAGCTTGCTTGGTCTACTATTCATTGATACAATATTCTAATAGCTAAATTGCTACAGTGCCAGCATTCCAACCTTGGTCCAAAAATCTTGGTTTTAACATTTTTATACCCATTTCAATTTAGTTCATAACCAAACTTGGTGTGAGACCCTATAACATGTAAAATGACCATTTTACCATTTTTTTCCTTATTTTTCGACCTTAAGTGATTTTCGGACCAATTGCCCTTATTTTTTTATTTCTTTACCTTTCTTGTTTTCTTCTTAAGTCATTTAACTCTCTACTTAGAAAATCTAGGCATGCTTTCTCAGCTCCACTCAACCTAGTTGCTATTTTTTTGAACAATTTTGTCATGGTCTCCTTTGTTTATTGATGCTGCACTTTTCGACTCGCAATAAGTGTGGGCTCCGTGACCTCTAGAACACTCAGAAAGATGATCAGAGGACCACCGGATTGGCTCCGGCGGTAGCCGCTCCGATGCTTAAGTAAGTAAACAGAATTGAAAAGACTGTATTGAAAGTCAAAGAATGAGCATAAAAATAAAGCGTACCTTTAGGGTTTAATTTATAGATCGTGGCCTTCCTAAGTTGATTAGGATTCGATGCCATGAATATAGGGATTTGATCATCGAAAATTGCAGTTACCTTGTGGAGTATTGTGTCGTAGACGAAGATTATAATCATAGATAGTAGCTTCCTTGTTGAAGACTGTTTCCGTGTTGAAGGCTGTTTTCGTGTTGAAGGCTATTTCCTTATTCCCTGCTTGGCAGTTGTTAAGGAAACTATAAGGTCGGAACCATATGAAGTGCTGAGTGAATATTGCCCAGAGCATAAGGTCTGGAGAATATGTGCATGAGAATGCCTTGGAGGCTACGCCTGCTCTGTATGACCGAGTTTATCGACTCTGTAGGATATATATATATATGAGAATGCCCTGAAGGGTATGTATGCTCTGTATGATCGAGATTATCAATTCTGTAAGCACACGTGTCTCAAGGTGATTGGTGTGTCTGTTTGTGGTATATCATTTATTAACCTTTTTCCTTACCTCATTCCTCCTCATCATCCTCCTCAACACCAACACAACACCTAATAGAACAATTGTTTATACAATTTTATATTTCTAATATTCACAAGCATATTTCAAGAACAAGTAACTACATGGAGCTCTATGCTCCTCATTTACATTCAATAAGCAATTACATACAACCCAATATAAAATTAAGTTCGTAACTTACATAAGGTCTAAACTTTAAACAAGAAATAAACTTCATGGGGCTTATGCCCCTACATACAAAATATGGCCCTTAGGCCCAATATTCTTCAAGGTCCATTTCTCCCTCCATGCTTCAGAACTTCATCAAGCCTCATGTGGTAAGAGTCTCATCTGAAACATGTAATCTCATATAGGGAAAGAGCGGCGGCTTGTATGACATAATGCTAATATAAAGAATAAAGGTAAGGCGTGGCATATGCAAAGTGAACATTTATGAGCTATAATCCCTCCAATCCATCACAAGGGTTACAATCCCTCCATAGTAGTGTTTTTATATGTGTAGTACTACACAATATGCAATGAAAATATGCATGACACACTAATATAATGCAAGTACCAACCCCAGGTTTTGAAAGTAACTATATGCTAGGTGGTTTTCTAACAACAAGTAAGCATGCAAGTCATACAATCAACTTATAAAAACACTACAAAACCTAACTTTATTCTTTCTTTAGCAAAATATCATACCTAAAAGGATTTTTTTCAACCCTAAGAAGTTGTGTTCATTTCAACTGCCGAGCCAATCGGTAGGATTGTAACCCTTGTGGTGGAGAACAACTTCCTAGAAGGAAGCCTTGAGAGATTCCAAGGCTAGAGATGAGTTTTGGAAGGTAGAAAGTTAGAAAACTTCGGTTTCCTTTGTGGTTTCTCTCCAAGCATGACTTGCAACACTTTTTCTAGCAATTTCTGAAGATTTTAGATCCTAAGTGTCTTATTTATACTAAAGGGCCAAGAGGTGAAAAGATTATTTTGCCCTTAATGAGCCGTGGGACCCTTTTACACTACGACTTGTCCTGAAATGCTTCAAATCAATATTCTACTTAACCAAAGTTCTTAAAATTTTTTAAATGATATTTTTACATAAAAAAATATATTTACCTGTTGGTGGGTGCAACTGGGCCCACCCAGACCACCCTGAACGCCCATTTTTGGGCAAACTATATTTGATTTCACTCAAATTCTCACAGAATGTGTATTTTAACATTCTAAGCATAGTTTCTTTCTATGTCATACTCAAATTATGCTTCTAAATATGACTTGTGTCTAAATTATACATGTATAGTACCACACGGGTAAATAATGTATGAATAGTGTCTTACCAGTAAAAATAAAAAATTTACTCTGATTTTTCAGATCTCTAAAGCTTTGATGCTTTCTCTTGTAATTGAATTAATTTATTAGTAGATTTTTCTATGCATGAATGAGTTCTTTCATCCATTCAGGGTATTTTCCACTCAAAATTTAGTTTCGTGTGCGCTTTTTCTTTTTGCTTTATTTATTAATTGCAGAACTAATCTTTAAGCACTTGGTCATATTGAACTAATTAGAAATCATTAAATCACTTGAAATAATCACTTAAGATAAAATATTTTGATTTTTTTAATTAGGGTTAATTAACCGGAAAATAAATTTGAGGCTACCTATCTGGCTAGCTAACTTTAGGATAGATTACTTATATTAATCATAACCATTTTTGCCACGTCACCCCCCATTAAGCAGTCCTCTACAAGTATAAATAGTGAAGAGAAAGGTATGCATGATACACAATTCTTTACATTCTAAATATTTAATTCATTGATTATCGTTTTTCTAACTTAGTCAAAGAAGGCTCTCTGACCAGTACCACATGAGTGTCTCAGGATTCCTTTGATCTTATCTTGACATTACATTGTACCTGTCTTTACTATTAATCAGTTTTCTACATAAAAAATGTATAATTTTCGAGGTAATTGATCTTAAATCTCTGGTAAAGATATTTAATTATTTTAAAATTTAAACATACCATTAATCAATTTTTTACATAAAAAATATGTAATAAAACATTTTTAAGTTAATTAATCTTAAATCCTTCTAAAAAATACTTAATTATTATAAAATTCAGACACTTTTTTTATTTTTGATATTAAGGATAGTTAATTTTTATTTTTTGAGATGAAATTCTGATTAAATGAAACTTTAATTTTTTTTAAAAAAAAATTAATACCCTTGTATATGAATTACTTTCCATAACCCACAACAGTAACCAGAGACCCCAATAACCAAACCACCAATCTAAATAGTCGGTTAATCAACAATGATGGGCACCAGCTGAACCCAACCTTAATTGACACCATCAAAACCTGTCTCCGCCGAGCCATCCACCGCACCTTCCACTCTGATCTAATCTCCTTCCTGACGCCTGCTATCGCCGCCGTCTCACTGCTCCATCACCCTCGCTTTCTCGCTAATGCATGGGAATGAACTTTTGAAGTTTTATGGCACAATTGTGGCATGTTGTCCTGGCATGCATGGATCCTCCAATGTCTGTATATCAGAAAAATGTTTTGTTTGTCGAATTTTAAGGAAGGGGTTCTCCACCAAAAAGGATCTTCAGTGTGGAATAGGTATTTCGACAACATCCACAAGAGGGAGAACAGTTGAATATATAGAAATATGTGAGGATAATCCATCTCTAGGGAAAGATTTAATAGTCTGCAGTGTGGTTGCACAGAGGGTTCATAGGCCTCTAGAGAACATTCAAGAAATGGCCGGTCAGTCAAGATTTGATTCGTCGGCATGGGTTGCAACCATGCTCTTAGATTGACCATGCAGTGTTGACTGGTAATTGCTTTTTGTGAGTTTTTTGTTTTGTCCTTTCTGGAAATTCTTTATAAAATTTGGATTATTTCGTTTTTTTTTTTGTTTTTTCCGGGGATATATTGTTTTTTTTTTTTTCTTTTTTAATCACTATGTGTACATGGTATCGTAGCCTCGTTCTTGCTCACATGCGCCGACGCATAGGTAAAGGAATATTAACTCACACTGTTTGTATTTTCTCAAGTTTCTTGAAAGTGTAAAATTTTATAAACTTGGAAATTAAAAATTTTTACACTTTCATAACTAAGTGAATTTTTAATAAGCATTTCTTCAATTTTATTTATTTTTGGACAAATTTAGACAACATTTAAAGTATTTTTTGATCATCCAACGTGTCGTTTAAAATTCTAATAAAACTAATAAAATTAAAAATATTTTCAATTTACATAAATCAAGAAAAATTTACAATTTTAGCGAAAATGTAAAATTTACATATTTGTTGAAATGAAATTTTACAATTTTGGAGTGATTATTTTTTTAAAAAAATATCATATTTAATCTGGCTCTTATTTGATAAATCTTAAAACTTAGAACATCTCCAATACATGTGCCAAATGCCATATTAATTCTTAAATTTGACAAGAAAGTAAAAACGTTGCTCCAATGACGTATTTGGCATTAACAGTAGCTAGAGCTATATCAATGGATTATAGTTGTAGAGGAGGTGGGATTCACATTTGTCGTGTTGTGTCAACCGAGTTTGCGAAATGAAAAAGCACTAACGTAGGGTCCACGAACTATTTCACTTTTCTGTGTTACCCACACTTGACTCATTTTGATTGTTAGTTTCCAACTGTGTGAGAGATGTGGTTCATAATGCCATATGTTGTGCTAAAAAATATTCTTTTGTCTCATAAAAACGGTGTCTTTTGGAAAAATTAACTTTTTAAAGGGACAAACATTTAATGCTTTAATACTTGTAAAAATGGTACAAATTTACCAAAGTAATCTCCTTTCACATATAGCAGTATATTCACATTAAATTGTTGAAAATAATAATTTGAGAATTTCACAAGAATTTGTACATTGACTTCTCAAATTGAATTCATATTTTACGACATTTCAAAATGGACTAAGTGACTCATAAATTGAAACTGAGGGAGTAGCATTTTAGCATTGGAGCTGAGTGGTCAAGATTTGGCATTTTGTACTATAGTAATATCAAAATATAAAATTGACATGGATGAAATGACATTTAGAATTAAAGATGTTTTTAAAATCTAAATATATAAATTTTATTAATAATAAATCTATAAATTACAAATTATTAAATTTTAAAATTTTACAAAACTTTTTAGATTGTTTGAGATTTCTTAAAAGGTATTTTCGAAATGGAATAATTAAAAGATTTTATAAATTAATATGTTTACGTGTGAATTAGATGATAATTATAAAATTTTTTATAAGTTGCTGGTTGATATATCCAACTTTTGTTAAAGTAAATAAATGAATCTACAGTAGTGACAAGGAGAGGGGCGGCACCACCTGAAATCCGAACAGAGACCGCAGCGCAGGAACCACTGCTCTGCAACTCCAACATCAGGAGAAGCAAGACCGTGCACGACATCTAATGGGCTGCTTAATGAGGGATGCTAACATATTTATCTGTTCACAGTCTAAATAACTGCAGACATTCCATGAAAATGAAATTCCCATTTGTCCTCCTTTCCATTTCATCATTGTCCATCGGTCTAATAGTCGACGTTTATCTAATATTTTATTCTACCATTATTTCACCTTTCCTGCTTTCCACGTAATTAAGATTCCTTGAAACATAAACTCTAGCACGCGCTTAAATTCAATTCGGGAAAAGTGATTATATAAATGAGATTCTGGTCAGGATAGTTCACATGCATCCTCACAATATGATATATTCAAGCTGCTCATGATTACAATTTCCAGCCAATTTTATTTTTAAAGCATTGTAATGTTTCTCTGGATGATATGTTTGTTTGTCGGTTTAGGAAAAGAATCGATTAATTTAATTTTTATAGTTTTATGAGATTGATGTTCGATAAAAAAAGAAGAAGAAAAGAATTCACTAATAATATAAGGAGTAAATAATGACTCATAAAATAATAAAATGACAAAAATAAGATACTAATTTTATCACTATTAGTCAAAATATTTAATCTAGAAAACAAACATGACTTAGCAAATAATAAACAGAGATTACGTGCAAACTATGTATTCCACAAAGCCCAATGATTAAAAAGATATGGAATATATGCCATAATACACACCTGATTATGACAGAAACTCGTGGTTCAGCTCAACAGTTTCTAAAACATAATCATGTCAATTCATTGCAAGTTGTATCTCATAGAAATATTTTATGAACAAGTTTCCGAGAGATTGCAATCTCTCCACATGGAGCACTACTCGTGAACTATTCATTAATAGAAATCACAATGAGATAGAACTATTAAAGTAATCAACCAGAAGGGGAACAAATGATACCGATACTATAAATGGAAACAATATCTAAGTCAAGCTTATTACAAACCACTAGGATATTGTGAGAAAACCAGACCAAAATGGAAATAGAAGTCTTAAGCAAACATAAGTCGAGCAATCTATGGTACATTATATGTACAGCAACAGTTGGCTTAGTGATCAGACTGGTTTCTCTGACTTCCTCACAACCTTGCTTAGCAAATGTTATATCTCACCTACATCCAGCTCTAACATCCATTTATTTCTGGATGTTTCTGAATTTTCTTTTAATATGCTTTAATTCCAAGGATTGTGGAAGTGGAACAATTCAAAAACGAAATTTGAGTCTCCAAGTAATGCTCATTTTCATGAAGGAGGAGTTTCCATACAACCATTCTTTAGTTTTGGGATTAATTTTTTTTTTCTTTCTTTCTGCAGCTCATATGAGAGTACTGTTACATCCTATGATTTATATTAATTTGTGTTTAGTATTTTCTGCTGATTTTCATAGTTTCATCACAATATAATGGAAGTATATACCATGTTTCCTTTGTTGAATGAAAAATGAGAATTTTGCTCCAAGCAGGATTGGAGAAAGTGTGCTCAATGCCCGACCAGAATTTTATAATCTTAATTTGTACAAGGCCCCTAAATGATAAGTAAATGATATAACATTTCTCGAGAATGGCAAGGCATAGTAATCAGTTTGACGCTTTTTCTTATTTTTTTATTTCTTTCTTTTTTTCCTGGCTTCTTTGTAAGCTTTGAGGGACTTATCCAAACCAATACTTGGAGTTGAAATCCAATTAAGATTCTTGAAGCAGACAAGCTTTGACAACCTAATTGAGTTTTGATTACTGAAATTTAATCAAAATTAATTTCAATGGTGTAAGAGGGTTCTGATTCAGTAATTCACATATGGCTGCTTAAATTCATCCATTTACCTAATCAGGAATATTGAATATACATATACTTGGGCTTACTTCAATTGAATAAAATATTTTATCATAACTCTAAAGCTAACTTAGGTTTAAGGGGAAGACTTTGGACTTCCCTTCATTAGATATATAACTTGATAGGCTACAACCAAAAAACGAATAGAAAAATAAAGAAGAAGAAGAAAGAAAAAGAAAAGCAGAAAACAAAAGATGACAGGTTATTCTTGCTCATTACTTTCACTCCAGTTACTGATAGCTTGCAACACGGCTTGTTTTACCGCTTGACCATCCATGGTATCAACTTGTCCTTGATTCTGCACAATCATGAGTTCCTCAATTATCAAACCCATTAAAGAGAAGAAAAAAATAACATACTATCATATAAACATATATAAATGCACGGTTTAAACAGTATAAAAAATGAAAGAAATGTTTTATAATATTAGCCACACATCAATTTGTCAGTACACAAAATCAAAAATCCGAAATGTGTGGCTCAAACCATAACGCTGATTTATACAGGTCACACGTGATGCTTCGAACCAATAGATGAGATTATATTTGCTAAGTACAAGAACGACATGAATCCTCAAACAGATCTTTTATATTTTTTATATATATAAATTATCTGGGCACATTAATTACTACAAACAATCAAAAACAAGAAAAAATAAAAATACTTTCTTACTTCTCCACCAATGGCTTCTAGACGGAAACTATCTGCACAAGAAACCCTGGCATCAAGCACGTCAAGGCCCAACTCTTCAAAGGCTTCAAGTATGGAGACGAGCAAACCGGGGCAACTCTTTTCAGAAAACACATTAATTAGGAAGCCCTTTTCTAGGGTTTCCACAGTTACCTGCTGAATAAGATTTTTATTTTTGTTGTTTTGATCAGCAAAAAATAGAATAAAAGTTATTGTGATTGATAATACGGTAAATGGACAAAAGTTATTGTTAGATTTGACAAACTGAATTGAATAAAGAAGAATTAAGTTGTGGTTGATAATATGTACCACCGGGTAATGGATTCTGATCACTTGAACTCTGCGAAGTTGCAACCTCTTGGTTCAGTCTTTCTACTTTTTCCTTCAACTCTTCTATATACTTCGATGCATCTACTATAATTGAGGTTTTGTTCACCTGCCAAACATAAAAATCACCAATAGAAGACAATGAAAATAAGCATTATTCAATTGCACCATAACCTTTCTTAACCAGCAGTCACTTTGTAAAAATAATGCTACATGTTACCCTTGTCTCCACTTCAATGACTTTTTAATTGAGGTAATGACTAATAAGGTTCTACAAGTGGATTATCAAAATGAGATGAATAGAAGAAAATAAGTTTCATATGCTTTACTAAATCAGATTTTATATGCATCATGGCAAAGAAAATAAGATGAATAGAAAAAGGAAATATTGTAATTAGAGTGAGACCAATAGCTCTTCAAAAATGTATGCAACATATGTACGAGAAGAGAGGATCTCCCTCTCCATAGAAGCTGGTCTCTGAGAGTGAGATTTGTTAATCCGTCTGATTTAAATGACAGTTATTATCTATGCAACGGTAGATATACAGGTATAAGACATGAAAGCCAAATGAAACAAGTGCTTAAAAGGGTCAAGGGGTCTACAGCACTGGAGTTAGTAGCAGAACGAAGTTGTTGCAACTTTTCATACATTGCTGCTCTCTTTCGCTCCCTAGAACCCATGCCTTCTTCCTCAAATCTTCAGCTCTCTCTCTCTCTCTCTCTCTCTCTCTCTCTCAGCTTACAGCAAGTTTTGGGCCTTTTTAAAGAGGAGAAGCGCTTTCAATCTATATCACGTCTTGTTTGTTTCCTGCATGAGTACCACAAGGCTCACAGGGTATATGACGTAAATATATTATATCATTGTAAGATTACGAGTTTGCACTTTGAGATTCATAACTGTTTTAAATGAATGCCAAACTAGTCAAACAGGCCTGAAGACAACATAAGGAATGACATTCATGCTGCATGGTGACGAAAGTCAGATTTAAATCGTAATAGAAATATAGTCTTATCTCATATGTGGAATTTGACTTTATACACATCACCTCTTCTATAACTTTTAATTACCATTCTTTAATATGGGTGGTCCCACTGGTGGACCCTATCAGTGGTGAGTGGTAGGTGATAGGTCCCACCCATGTAAAAAGATCAAGTTGAAATTTTCATCACTTAGCCAGCCAACTACACAATCTCAAATTCATCACAGGGTATATGACGTAAATATTTTCCCACCGGTGGACACTCATCTCAAATTTTCTTGACTTAACAAGCCAACTACACAATCTTCACTGGTTTCTGATGACAAAGAAGCTTTCCACGCACACCTGGAGTTTTCATATAGGGGTGCAAAAATGGTTTGAACACCGCGGCTTGGCCCGGCTCAGCCCTAGCCTGGTGTACCTTTATTTCGAGTTCTGATTTAATTTTTTGAGTTGAGACTCGGTCCACACAAACTCTAACATTTAAAAACTAGAAATCCAACATTTTAAAGCATAAAATAATTATTCACTAGTTCTAATTCAAATGAATCTCGTTATTTATTATCATTTGATTTACTTCCAACTTGACAAATCAATATCTATTTAATTTTCATATCTTTCACTTCACATTTTCAATATTTACATCTCAATTTAAACTTTACAGCATATCATACATGTAAATATTAAAGAATATTAGTTCATCTTATATCAAATTATTGTCTTCATGTTTTCCCATTCAAACTATTAAATAATTTGTCAATTGCACAACAAAAAAAAAGTTCATTCATCAACTCGAACTTTTATAATTTTTTAATCTATTATGCATTAACATTTTGTTTGTTAATTATTTATTGATATAATTATCTATGACTTAATTATAATTTTATAATTTGGCTCGCAAGCCCGTATTAAGATTTAAGGTCTTAGGATCGGAATAGGGCCTTATTCTTTGGGCTTGGCCTAGCCCGGCCCGCCTTGCCCTTTTAATTTGGCGGGAGCCCATAATAGCCTAGTTCAACTCAGCCTCTCGGTCAACCCCAGCCCGGCCAAGTGAGCCTTTCTTGCATAGTAGGTACACTAATAATGTAGAAACTAAGGCACAATCATATAAGGAAGCACGACAACTCACACTCACAAAGCCACATGATTTACAGGAAAACATTCCAGCCATTACTTATCAATAAGTAAAAAGAATACTAAAATATATAGGGTGCACTCACATAGAATTACAGTTTCAGTAGTTAACATCCATAGCTAATTGACTTAGGGTTTGTTGGTACTAATTAGTATTTTCCACACCAGGTTTTGCAGTTGAAAACCCCAACTGCTAGGTATGCTGGATCAAGTAGTCATTGCCAATTAAAGTAATTTAGTTGACAACCCCCTATTACTAGCTAAGCTATGTGTTGTTGTAACGACCCACTCTGGCGCGATATTGTCCATTTTGGGCTTTGCGTTCAAGGCTTTAAAACGTGTCAGGCCAAGTAGAGTCACGACTTTACTTATGAATACCAATTTATTCACATTCCCGAGCGATATGGGACAAGAACCCCCTCCGCAGGCCTCCAACTAAAGGACATACCCACTTAGGCCAACCCTCTTCTTTTAGAGGACATGCGTCCTCGCGTGTGCCCATACTTTTGCTCGGGTCTAGCTCTGATACCATTTATAACAACCCCGTTCCACTAGTACGATATTGTCCACTTTGGGCTTCGCCCTCACAACTTTAAAATGCGTGCCAAGTAAAGCTGCAACCTTACTTATGAATACTAATTCCTTCATTTGAGAGGCCTGGAGTGGGGGTTCTTGCCCCACATCACTTGGGAAAGTGAAGGAATTAATTAATGTTCCACTATAATTCTAATTTCCATAGAGAGGGACATTGCAGCAGCTGCAGTCCTAAAAATAATAGACTTATGTTTCCTTCTATCATTTTTGCTACCCTGATTCCTATTCCTTGTAACAATATTCATTATGTTGTCCATGGAAGGAACCCTAGACACTTTCCTTTTCCCATATTTCTTCGTGTTCGAATTTGATTTCTAGGCGACACCAGAAACTTCAATTCCTTTATCCATGATTTGCTTCGTGATGGATGTTATGTGCATTGGGTTGGGCCTTATATCCAAGTCCCTAATAAGGGAAACCCTATACTTCTGAACTTTCTAAAATGTGTCATCTTCCAAAGATAGAGAAAATGATTCTAATCTTATAGAAAAAAAGCCTTTTATCATTTTTCAATAGCTCTAGCCCACTCTTTGACTGCCCATCTAAAAGCCCATTATTTACTTTATGTCCTCCCTCATCATCTAACTCATTCTTCTTTAACTTTAAATTAATCATTCGAATTTGGTTCATAGTTGTATCAGTCGACTTTTCGTCAACCTTTCCGAACGTAATATTTTATCTTCCCTTTAACTTTGAAGTTTCACCCACCATTGATACTTCATCCAAATTGTCTTCCTTGATAGGTTCACAGTTTTCCATGCCAACCACTAAACAATTTGTGTTAGCCACCTTAGTTCCCTTATCACTTTCCATTTCCACGTCATCATCATCTTAACCTTTGCAATTTTCTACAATTGACAATTTATCTTCTGGAACAACCTAGTTGGGATCTTAAGCATCATGAATCACTGAGTTGCATTTCCATGAACATCTTGAATACAAAACACTTTTAACAGTCACCTACTCCTCAACAAAACAAACTAGAACATCTTATTCTCATACTCTGCAAATGGATTAGCCACATGATTAATAGTGTTCATATAACTTGTACATTTTTCACTTTTCCAGGGGCAAAAAACAAACCTCTAGTTGTACTATCACCAAGTTTGACCACTTCCCCCACATCTTAACAATGTTTATAAAATTTGTAGCATTCCAAAGTTGAAGGGGAACTCCATGGCTGCATAGCCATATACTCTTGTTGTTATTTGGTAGTAAGTCTATTTGCTACTAGTGAGACTTAATAAACTAATCCCTCAACCAGGAACCATCATATTTCAAAACACTTTTCATCATATCTTCAGAGTTAAAGGTTAGAACCACCCAGCTACTGCCCCAATGTTTAACTTGGACATTAACTATTCCTTGACTAGAAAAAGCTTCACCAATAAATTCCAAAGATCTCACGGAAGATAGTTTTGCAACAATGCTTCTATTTAACCATCCATTCTTTTTAGCTTTGATTGCTACCATGTGATTCTGTAACCACATTTGAAAAAGATGGTTTATTTCCCCCGTTCATCGGAGTTTTTTCCTATGCCAACCCAACTTTTACTTTCAATCCTGTCCCCAATTTTGCTACTTCTTTGCATTCACCCCTTTCTCTAGCAACAATTTCATTCTCAAAACCCTGCCTTAAATTTTTCTAAAAAGACGAAAGCTTAAATGCAAGTTTTTGATTTCTAATAATCCTCTCATTCATAGTACAAACTGCCTCAAATGTGTTAGCCATTGAACTAAATCTAATAGATCCAAAACTTAAACAAGTCCTCTTACTTCTCTTAGCAAGAATATAGACATCCCTTACCACTCTATAACTTCTGAAAATCTGACCCAACCATATATGATCCATTCCTTCTAGCAAGTTGTGAGCACATGCACAGGGAAAAAAAAAGTGTCAAACAAACCTTTGCGGCTTTTAGTCCACTCCCTTGAAGTGGGAAATGAAAACGCCCCTTTTTTTGGATTGGAATGTACAATGAATACCTAAAGGAGTTGTCAACTTGTTTTAGGCTAAATAACAAGCAAACCTAATACAACCTATGGAGAATACATGTAAAAATAATAGCAACGAAAACTAAAATTACAATGCTTTGGTCCTATTTATGTTTTAAACCCCATGACATGGGTTGAAATAAAGTAAATCAAAACTAGTCTACAATGAACCAAAGAATTCTGAATCCAAGAGCTAAGGTACCAGATGGGAAGGGGTTAGGCACCTATCCTGCCCAGTTTGAATAAACTGGCTTCAAGTGTTCATCCACAAGGCTTATATTCCATGACATAAATAAGAGAGAGATAGTGATAATAATGATATGAACAAATAAAATAAGCAGAATATATAAAGCAAATAAACCAAAAAAATGAGTAGAAAGATAGATGGTGTGAATAAAATAAAATAAAAATACATGACGTAAATAAGATTACCGAAAAAAAGTAAACTCGGGACATGAGGCATTCTATGTATCCATTCAAATAATGGAATAAAAGCCTAACGTAGTTTTCTAATTTAATTGATTCTATCAAGAGTGATAGGATGCATTGAATTAGGAAAATGATAATATAGTAGGGTTTTAGGGAGCATACCTGATTGTTTGGGTTAAATCAGACAAGTCTTGAGCTTGAATTCCTTGGATTGAATTTTCAATGGTGTAGAACTTCGGCTTCAATCGATTAGAGTTCTTTCTTATGTAGAATAAGGCTTCAAAAAATTATGGAAGAAGAAATATAGAAGAGAGATAAGAGAGAATTATTGCAGCAGCATCTGGCTTCTTAATTTTTCTATCCTTTATTATGGTGGCCAATGAGTCTTATTTATAGGGAAAAAATAAGGAGGTTTGATCCAATGGGTCACAATGAATCCTATGGATGAATGTCTAAGATTAATGTTTAATGTGCAAGAAATTTAGATATAGAAGCTATTTTTTGTACAAATCTAGGAAAAAATCCTTGGAATAAGAAAGGGAGGAAAACAGGCAAGTATTTGGTGCACAAATCTAGGAAATCCCTTGGAATGAGGAAGGGAGGGAAATTGGCAAGTTTTGGATGCACACCTATATTTACTATATCGCTTCTAATTTAGTGGAGAATTTAGGGACAAAGAAGTTACAAAAATGCCACTAAAGTATAAAAAAAAAAAAAGTCAAAATTGTCCCTAAGAGCTAAAATTACCAAAATAACCCTATATGGGTAAAATGGCAAGAAAATTACATGTATGCCCATGAAAGACAAAATAACTTATATAGGATAGGAATATACTAAAATTACCAAAGTGCCCTTTAAAGGGAATGGCACCAATATTATAGAAATACCCTTAGAAGGTGGGAGATCTATAGTATTTACCAAACTACCCTTAAAGGGTAGGGTAACAGTACAAATTACCAAAATGCCGTTAGTGGGCCTTGTCACCAAAATACCCTCAAGGGTCTTAATGTGTCAAATGACCAAAATGTCTTTAGTTGGCATGATGATCGAAATGCTCTTAATAGGGCGAATTGACCAAAATGCCCTTGGTGGGCATCATGACCAAAATGCCCTCAGTGGGCATATTAATCAAAATGTTCTCCATAAGAGAAATGACGAAAATTTCCTTTATGGAAAAAATGACAGAAATGTCCTATATGGGCAAAATGACTAAAATGCCCTATATGGGTGAAATGACGAAAATGCCCTTTATAGACGCAATGACCAAAATGCTCTCTATGAAAAAATGACCAAAATGCCCTCTATAGGAAAAATGGCCGAAAAATTACTAAAATACTCCTAGATATGACATATTTTTGTAACTTCCCGAAAATGGCAAAACTAACTCTATTCAATCAAAGGTCTCAAAATAAGGTGTTTACAAATAGCCCCTCGTTGGCAGGAGCATGCAAGTAAGCAAATGTCCACGCAATAAAATGATACCTATTTTGGGACTTTGATTGTGAAATTGATGTGGTCGGACTCATTCTACAAGAGATTCCTACGTATCACCTTGAGGTGAATCAGACCACACATAGTTCATGAATGGTAGAGAGGGATCAAGAAGGAATGCTATCCTTTGATAGGATCACCTAGAAGGAAGATATATCCAAATAGGTTTATGGATTTGTAGTCCTCAGATGGCTTACCTGAAAGAAATGCTATCCTAATAGGTTTTATGAAAAATTGTGATGGATGACTTTATTTAAAAGGAAATACGATCCTCATAAGTCTTTCATTAGGTTACGCCCCTCATGAGATGGGTAATCTACCTAAAAGGAAATGTGATCCTAATAAGCTTCATGAAATATTGCGATAGACAACTTATCTGAAAGGAAGGCTATCTTGATAGATTCTTGAAATGTTGCGATAGAGGGCTTATATGAAAGAAAGGCTATCCTAATAAATTTTTAAAAAGTTATGATAGATGGTTTACCTAAAAGAAAATGTGATCATAAGGGCATAGGTAACTTGTTAAATGGAGCGATTTTGTTTTTATTTTTCTTCACATTTTTCTTGACTTGCTCTCTACCCATCCTTATCCCAACTTGTGCTAAATTGTGTAGGGACTTTGATTGAAGAGTTTGGCTATTAGATTGAGCCTTGGAAAGTCCAAATAATCTTTTGTAAGGGGATTTGAGATTTTTTGAAGAAATGGCAAGTGAAAGTTTTGACGATTCGAAAGCTATGTTTTATTTAGACCAAGATTTTGTGGCACCTGGATTGGTGCTTGGCACTATTCAACATTAAAAGCCCTTCGAAATGCTTGGAATGACATGATTTTAGTTCAAAAACCAACTCGGCACTTGTCTCACTTTTATTACAACAGAGAGGTATTAGTTTCTTGTGTTTTCGTCTGATTATTTTTGGGAATTTTTACTTTGATTCCACCTCTTGGTTGGATGAAATGTTATAGTACATGATTTTCACATAAAAATGGGGGTTGGCCATGCATAGACACTTCACCCACATGCCTTTTTAGAGAGTGCACACCACACGTTTGAAAAAATGCCTTAATGGCATCCTTTTGCTATTTTAGGGATTTTTTTGCATTTTTTGCTTCAAGTTTGGCATGATTATGAGTTTCTAACATCATTTTGACTATTTTGTGTGGAGGAGGAGTTGGAGATTTAGGACTCCACCTCCCTTGACTGGAGGACCACCCCCTCCCGCGAGGGTTGGTCATCTTAGTGCTAGTGACTAGTCATTTTAGGAAGCTGAGACTACAGTCACCGAGATGGGCATTCTTGTGGCTTTTCCTACATTCAATGTGCCAATCATGACTGAGGATGGCATACTTCACATTGGGGAGCTCAAGAGGCCTATGGGTGTTATTGAGGGAGTTCCTCTGCCAGACTATTTGATTGGCGTAAGATCTAATCATTTGACACTCTAGATTTTTTACTGCAGGTTTTACTAATCCTTTTAGTGGCTTTTAGGTAGCCCAATTAACCTATCAAGAGGTCTATGTCTACATTACGGCCTTGAAGCATAAGATGTTGCAAGTCACAGTTGAGTCGTAGAGGAAGGGCCACTTACAGGACTGATGCAAATATTGTAAAATGTTTACCTTTGATGATTGTGCTCTAGTCTATACTTCTTCCTAAATTTTATTTTGATGCTCTTTCAGGCGAGCGGAGTTTCCTGACTTGAACAGATGGCTCAACCTTTAGTGAGACCCAGTGGCGAAATCCTAACAGGAGGAAAAGACTCGATGAGGAAAAGCACTGACTAGCTTGGAAGCTCTTGGATTCTAGCCCCTAGGCCTAGGATGAGATTTGGACCCTTTGATGATGATGATGATACAGAGGAAGAAGTGGTGCCTTCGAGATAGTCGAGGCAACAAGAGGGTACACGGCACGGGCGTCGTTAGATTTGTGTAGCTTTTTGAATTTCATGAACAATGTTTGTTTTTATTTTCTATTTTTGTACCAATGTTTTGGAACATATATGTAATCTTTCCCTAATGAAAACATCTAGATTTTTATCAAAGATGAGTGATTTTGACACTTGGTGCGCATGAAAAATCATAAAATGTAGAACAGGGAAAAACGAGGCAAAATGGCCTAGGAACCCTCTGTGTGCCAATTGGCACACTAAGAGGGGAATTTTCTGGGCCCTAATACCAATAGGCACTTAGGGGTATCGATCGGTACTGCGTGTAGATTCTGTCTAATTTTTGGCAATAGTCACGTTTTTTCTAAAATTTGACTTCCTAACCTAACTTGGAGATGTAATTGTGGTTTTTTGTGATTATAGAAACAACTTTAGACCTCCTATTATGTATCCTTCTCACTTTTCTTTGATTTTGACAGCCCCTTGAAGTCTTATCCTCTTTATAGCTGCCACAACTACTAGCGTGGATGCATTTGATAGCGAGTTTCACTCATGGATGGTCTCTCTTATGCCGTCAGAGAGGAACAATTTGGTATCATTCAAGTTAAAATCTTTCATCTTTATGAATAATGTTGTCATGGAGCAAAGCTTTTTGAAAGCTTATGCAAGGTTTTGGGACCCCATGGATCACGTCTTCTACTTCAACATGGAGGAGTTGTGCTCAACCTTTGAGGAATTCTATACTATTTTTGATATGACTCTCTGAGGCAAGATGGTCTTCCCCAAGGTTAAAAAAGGTTATGCCGTCCTTTTATTAGATTTGTTGTCATTGAATGCCATAGAGGCGAGGTTTTTGGTGCAAGGTGAGAGATTTTCTCTTTTCATATTTTGGACCGCTTTAAGAACCAAGAGCTAAGTTGTGCTAGGTTGGTTGCCTTAGCTTTATGTATGATTTATCGTTTCTTGTTTTTGAATGATCCAATTACGATTGATGCTTACTTGATTGGAGTTTTTGATGACCTTAGCAAGGAAAGGAACATTATGGGTCTTGTTTTAGTTGAGACTTTGAATGGATTGGATATGGTGCACAATGGCTTGAGTCATGAATTTGGTCGTAGCTCCTTGTTGTTAATGATGTACTTTAAAGACAGGTTAGCACTTTTAGAGAGTCTGCGGTCTTGCCTATACTGACCCAACCACTATTTCTCGCGGAAGCTTTAGGTGATTCAAACTGATGAGCTAGCATGGCTTCTTGGTAACCTTGAGTGTTAGTTATTTTAATTTGTATACTTTGTACTAGTGTTGTAGAGCCCTTACTTCAATTTGAATATGAGCATATTAGGCCACGGACTTGGGTCCCATATTATCTTGTAGAGGAATTGACCTCTTCAATTGTAAATAGGTTGACTAGCCTTTAGAAGGGGGTTCATCTTTTTTAGTTTAGTGATACAAATTTCTATGGGGAAACACACATGACTAAAGATCATTTGAAGTGGCTTTATAAGGTAGTAGGTGATCAGGAGAACCTTCGAGCAGCTGTTCTCCATGGAGAGGCGGGATTTGCTATGGTGCTAGACCTAAGTACGAAGTTTGAGGAGATCACCATTTCCATAAAAAATGGTCTCACGACCCAAAACCCACCCTCTACGAATTAGGGATAATGATCGACACTATCACCCAGACAGGCTATAAAAAATTATCAAATAAATTGCACAAGACAGTAAAAAGTTTCTTTTTAAAAAAAGTGTGGAAGCTACATATATGCAACTTATCTGATAATCAAATCAACTTAAATATTTATCAGTTAGATCATTCTCAATTACAATTTCCATCATCATTAATCGTAATTCAAGCCAAATAACATCTTCCAATATCACTATGTCACATTGTCTAATATTAGTACAGTCCTTACCGGATTAATTTCAAATTAAGGTTCTAGAGTTGTACACCATCAAAGTTTTCCACAAACACATCACTTAGCTCCATTAGTTCATAGCATGCCTTTCTTTCCATCTTGTGTTACCTAAAAATTTGTTATAATTTTATGGTGAGCTAACTTAAGCTCAGTAACTAAACTCTTCACTCTGCAATGGGTTAAACAATAAGTGTATAACAAGAGATAATCATAGGCATATCAAGTTTAAAGAATTAGCCTTCAGGCTAGGATGGCACAGTTCACAAGGAGTTCATAATTGCACTAGGAATGACTATGCAAGTCAACAAGTACAATTTCATTAACATATAACGATTAGCTGTAAAAAGGAAAGGGATTCAAATCGAATTGATAAGCCTCAAGGGCGTATTTTACATCCAAAGAATATCATCATTAGATCAATAATCAAGGTGTGGAATCAAACATATACAAATCTGAGTCTACTAAATGCTATTAACAAATAGGGCCACACTACCCCCAAATAGCATTCATTTAGGTACACCACTACTCCATCTCTGGGTTTCCTTGAATGACACCAAAGAGCTCTTATCAAATAGTCATATCCTCATCAAGACTACATGTTGGGTATCATTCTTAAGCACCGATCCATAGGTTATCAGCATCTATAAAGTTAAGATAGGCATTGTGGTAGACACAACCTCGGATACTAACAAACAATGTTATTATCCCATAGATTCCACAAGGTATATACATATTACAAATGTGCACAACAAAAGGGATCACAATGATCACAAAGATAAGATAAAATCAAGGAGTCAAAATACTCAGAGATATGCACAACAAATAGGATCTTAACAAATCACAAATTTCACAAAATGGAATCACAATAATCAATGGTTATGGACTTAAAGAAATTATTGATGTATAATTTCAAGAAGCAAATGTTGGCAGCTATACAAGTAGGCCACATTAGCACAGTAGAAATCTACATATTAGAGTTCTGGTTTACTTATATTGGGTCCTTAGCATTGCATTGCCATACTGTACCATAGTAGTTATCCCATAGCCTTGTTTCATTTTTCATCATTTGGTGATCCTATAATAATAGATCGAAGATACATTTTATGTTGAATTAGTATTCATTCTAATTCAAAGTACATTTATTTAGTGTTTTAAGTTCTTTTGAACTTAGTCTGATTTATTAAGAGACCCTTATATAACTTATTTGTCCCTTTAGGGGCACAATGGTAATTTATACTTTTATCTCCCGTATTTTCTAGTACATTATTTATGTATTCTGACTTTATTTCTAAGCCTCGTGGGTCCTAAAAATATTAGTATAGGACTTTTCATCACTTTTGTATTCATTTGGTAGCCTATTGCATAATCAATGTAGTTTAAAATTCACTAATTTTGCATATCTATATTTTTGACACCTTATTTTATGAAACCGACTCCACCATTGATTCTAGAATGTCAAAAAATGGTAGGGTAGTTATCCTCGCAGTCATTGGGGATAATTTAGGTAGCTTAATTTTTCTTTTAGGACTAATTTAGAATTAGTCCAATTCATTCGTTTATATGATTTGAAATTTAATTTTTCCAAACAAACTCTACTAATGAGTCCATAATGCCCAAAAATATTGTCGATGTCTTTCCTTGCGTTTTTGTCGGCCTTTATTTCACCACCTCTAGGCCCAAGGGTAAAATAATAATTTTACCCAGCATTAAGGGCATTAGTGTAATTATACTTTTATTGTATTTAATTTTTTGATATCTCATTTGTCAAAAAGGACTTCTTCATTGAGGCTGGAGTGCCCAAAAACAGTTGGGTTAGACTCTTCTTGCATTTAAATTGGCATTTGTTTGGCCCATTTTTGGCTTAGGGACATTTTGGTAATTTCTCTTAAATTAAAAAAGATTTAAAAATAATTTTTAATTATGTTTTTGGCCATTCCCATAATTTTTTAAAATTTTAGGGGTTAAAACAAAATTTTAGGAAATTATTACACAAATCGTCTAGTTTGGTCATAAAACAAATGAACCGGCCTAGTTTGGTTGGGAATCAACCGGTCCAACCGATTTAGCACGTCACCTATGACTTAAGCATGACATCATCGACCACTAAAAAAATTGACTTCGTCTGGTTTTAAGTCAAAATTCATTTTAATGCGGGTTAGCCTAGACCTGTTATCCTACCTGACTTGACCGGTTGACCAACCCGATCAAGGGTTCACTGGTCAACAGAGACCCTACCGGTATCAAATCGCCTTCTTCGGCGACAATCACCGAAGACATTGTTTTTCTGGCATCTTCTGCAACGTGTCTTGAATCATTTTTCCACAAGGATTCCATATTCGATAGTCAAAATTTGGTTTCATCCAAGTTTGGTTATCGAAATAAAGGATTACAGGTGGGCTCCGACACGACGTGTTTTCAACGCTATTTTGACACATTTCAATTGTATTTTTGACTCCATTCTTCTTCTATTTGATTCCTAGGACCTTAGGGAATCAATCCCCATTCATAAAATAGGGAAAATTAGTTTCAAACTTATACTCTCAATTGCTCTCTCTATGGCTGCAAATTGCCATTTCTTACTGGTCTGTTGACTATTTTCAGTGATTCTAACTGCTTCAGCTCCCATTTTTAATGCTCTTTCAATCCATGTATTTATTTTTAAGCTTTATTCCAGTTGGGTTAAAAACCCAGTTTCCGTAGCTTCAGATATCATGGTCTCTATGGTTTCCTTATCTTAAATTGCTCTATTTTTTTTCTATTCTCTACCATTTTCGATAACATGCACTTGCATTAAATTTAGGCTATACATGAGCTTAAAACAATGGGTTTCATGCTAGATTTCTAAAAAGAGAAAAATTAAGGTTTCGGAATACCTTTGATAGCAGTCCTTCCTTAGCTTCTTGGGTTTCTTTCTGAGCTCTCATGGTCGGTACAAAAATACTTCTATGGTCTCCAACCATTGCATGCAACAGGCAACGCCATCTTTATGCCTTCTCTTTCTAGTTCTCATTTTCTCACTCCCCCATTCCCTCTCTACATTTCTCTTTTTACATTCAGTCAGTTTAAAAAATGTGCAGCACACACAGATTATAGCCTATTGGTATATGAGTTGTTTGTTGCATGAATTTTGATTGGGTGGGGGTTTGGTCCAGTCACAACATGACACCACACCTTTAACTTGCTCACAAGTTGACACCTCATTTTGTATGCAAGTCTCACACATGCATTTTATTGGTCATGTACATTTTGAGCTGACATTATAGCATAATAGTGCTGGCAGCCTAGTTGGCAAAGTTTTAGCACTCTTTTATGTGGGGTTTTTGTTTCAAGACTTTGTAGGAGCTTTTTAAGCCATTTTTCTCCCTTTTCTTTTTGTATATGCATCATATTGCATGTTAGAGTATTTTACTCATTCCCAAAATTTGTGATTTTAAACTCCCAAAAGTCTCTTATAGTTTTTGTAATAATTCTTGATTAAGCATTCATGTATCACTAGTCTTGTCTAAGTGTATTTTGTGCAAACTTTTTCCAAAATTATTCATGTGTTAATCCTTGATTTATGCCAATCATAATTTCTTATCTAGTTATGACCTTTGGCATTAAATCCCATTCTTAAAATGGATTATCTCTAATTTGTAGCTAATTACTCTCATTTATACATTTGTTTTCATATTTATAGACTATTAGCCTCAAGTAGAAATGTCCTTGATTATTAATAAAATTACCTTATAATAATCATCATTATTCTTAATTTCTCTACTTAACTGGGTCAGGATGTTACAAATTATGACGAGGATTTGGTGGAGTTTGAATTTGAAGAAGAAGATATTCGAGAAGTTCGAGGCTTAAAGAGGAAGAGGGGGCACCCAAGGGTCCCTCGAGAGGTGTTGTGTTGGAAAGAAAAACTGAAACTTTGGGTGATTTGACTTGCAAGTTGACAAAAATGAAAACCTTTTGTAATTTGTGAGAAAAAGGACAGACAAGGAATTTGAGTTCAAAAGGAAGTTGGCGGAGAAGAAATGATGATCCCTTTATAATGATGAGAGTGATCCTTGAATGATGATGATCTCTTTTCTTTTTTTTTTTCTTTTTTTTTTTTTTCCTTTTTTTATAGTTAGTCTTGTTTAGACATCTTATCACCAAATTGGATTGGGTTTTATCCAACTATGAAATAAATTATTGAACATCTACTTTGGTTTAGAAGAAATAAAATTTTATTACTACTTTTGAGACCGCACTCACAATGACTTTGTGAGCTACCTACGTACCCTATGTTGTTTGTAACATCATTTGATGGGGGTCAGGTCATCGTAGTTCAATTACAGTAAGCTTAGCTCCTAAACATAGTATGCTTTTAGTTGGTCTAGATTGGTGGGTTAGGAGAACTCATTTCCATCAATGTTTGTGAACCAAGCTGCGCTTCCGGTGGCGATGGAATTGATAATGAACGAGAAACTCCAGCTAGGCTAGAACTGTCCTCGTGGGTCAAGTATTCGGGCTCTGATCTCTTTTAGCACTAGATCTATTATTTTCAATCCTCTATTCTTGACTTTCTTGTTAAAAGCTATGGCTATTTGACGGTGGTAACCTTGTGTTTGGTAAAGGGCTTTGAGTCATCTTTCATCCAACAAAGCTAACTTGTCATAGTGGTTTTGTAGCCAGTCCATCTCACCTACTTCTAGTTCGATGGATAGGAATACCTTCATCCCACATGTGAGGGCATAAGGCGTTTCCCTAGTAAGTGTCCTAATACAGGTCCGGTATCCCCATAGAGGAAAGGGCAACTTGTTGTGCCAATTTTTACAGGTGTCTGTCACTTTTCTCAAGATATTCTTTAAGGGTCTTGTTAGTTGCTTCAACAACCCCATTTGGTTATGGTCTGTAAGGTGAGGACTTGTGCTGGGTGATTCCAATTTCATCTACCACTTTTGTAACCTCTCACTCAAAGTATAGGCCATTGTTGGAGATCAACTCGTGAGGTACCCCATATTAGCAAATAATGTTAGTCCGAATGAATTGGGCCATTTTTTTTGCATTGAGGATGGCATATGAAGCTACCTTTACCCATTTGGTGAAGTAATCGATAACTACCAAGATGTATTTGTGGCCATTTGTAGCTTTTGGCGCGATCCTGCCAATGAGGTCAATTCCCCACTTGCGAATGGCCATAGGAGATGTTAAGTTGTATAGCTCTCTAAGAAAGAGGTGTTGCAGGTTAGCATGTATTTAAAACTTGTGGCACTTTTTCACAAATATGGTATAGTCCTCATCCATGGTGTTCCAATAATACGCCAGATGGATAACTTTCTTTGCTAGCATGTATCCATTCATATGAGGTTCGGAGACTCGTTCTTGGACTTCTCTCATGACACATTTAAGTTCTTGTTTTTCCAGACATATGAGATGAATCCCATTGAAAGACCTTTTGTATATGCATTCTCTGCATATGATGAACTAGGTAGCCCAACAGTCTTAAGGCGATTTTATCCCATTTGGTGTATCCTTTAGGGTATTGTGAATGTTTAATGAATGACCAAACATCGGTGTACCAAGTAGGGGTTTTGGCCCTGCTTGTGACCTCATTGATGTTACAATAGTATACTACTGGTCGCCCTGACCTAAACTATGAATGGTTTGACAGTTGCTTCTTTAGGCATATCTATCATGGAAACTAGGGTGGCCAAGGCATCTACGAATCAATTTTTGGCTCGTGGTATGTAATGGAACTGGACATCCTTAAAACCGACTATCACTGTCTCCAAGCATTGATGATAAGGTATAAGCTTTTCTTATTTGATTTTTCACCTTCCCTGGATATGGCCAACGACAAGGGCTGAGTCCCCATATACATTAAGGTATTTGAATTTTAGTTCTAATGTAGCTTGTATGCCGACTATGAAGTCTTTATATTATATGGTGTTGTTTGGGGAGGGTTATTAAAGCTTCATGGCTAAAGGTGTGTGCTTTCTATCTAGAGCTGTCAAAAACATGCCAATGCCATAACCCTTTTTATTGGCGGCGCCATCAAAGAATAGGCATCATCTGTCCTCTTGGGTTTACATGATATCCTCATCTTGGTATTCTGTCTCCTTGATAGCTTCACCTCGATTGGTTAGTCAACTAGGTAGTTGGACACGACCTTTCCCTTAATAGACTTTTATGTTATATGGTTTATGTCAAACCTGGAAGAAGCAAGAGCCACCGAGCTATGCGACTTGAAAAAGCTGGCTTTTTAAAAAGGTGCTTCATAGGATCCATTCTAGACACCAAGTGTATGGTGTCGGCCATCACGTAATGGTATCATTTTTGAGTGACCCAAACAAGGGATGTGTAAGTTTTCTTGAGTGCACTATAATTCTACTCGTATGAGATCGGCTTTCGGCTAGCACAATAAATGGTTTTTTACTTCTTTTCTAGCATTTGTTTCTGAGCTAGCATAGCCCCTACGACTGTGTCTATTACTGTGAGGTATAACAGTAAGGGAATGCTTTGTTGAGGATTAGCCAATACTAAGGGACTGCCTAGGTAGGCTTTGAATTTTTCAAAGGGTTTTTGCCATGTAGTGTTCCACTTTTTTTAAGGAATCCTTTTTTAGGAGTTTGAAGATGGGTTTACAAATAGTGGTCAATTGGGATATGAACTTGCTAATATATTGTAGTCTCTTGTGGAAACCCCTAACTTGTTTTTCAGTTTTAGGAGCAAACATTTTATTGATTTCCTTGGCCTCTATATGGTCTACCTTGATTCTTCTTTAACTTACCATGAAGCCCAAGAGCTTGCCAAATGCAACCCTAAATACGCACTTTTTGGGGTTCAGCCTCATTTGGTTCTTCCTGATTCTTTCAACGTGCACCTCAACCTCTTTATGGATTAGGTCATGCAAGATAGTGGTTGCTGCCCTTTGATATATAGCCCCTATATTTTTTAGTCTAAAGGGCATGATAGTGTAGTAGAAGGTGCCCCACTGTGTTATGAAGGTAATCTTTTCCATGTAATTGGGGTGCATTTTGATTTGATTATACCCCATAAAACCATCAACAAATGACATTATGGAATGATTGGTTTTTTGTCCACCAGTAGATATATGTTGGGCAGAGGGAAGTCATCATTTAGACAGGCTTTGTTGAGATTCCTATAGTCTACAATATGCGGACCTTCCCATTTTTTTGGCACTAGCACTACGTTAGCCAACCATTCAGGGTATTCTACCATGGTTAGAAACCCTACGGCTAATTATTTTTCCATCTCATCTTTGACTTTTGAGAGACCACTCGGATCTCAAATTCCTAAGCTTTTGTTTGACTGGCTTGGCCTTAAGGTAGGTAAGGATTTTGTGTTGGACAGTGTCTATGTCAAAGCCTGCCATATCCTTTTGGGACCATGTAAAGACATTTTGAAATTCTTTTAGTAGCTCAATCAGAGCTTCGTTTTCAGCTTGGTTTAGGGTGACTTCTTTGGTTTCATTCTCTAACCCTATGTTGATGGTCAATGTTTGTTTCATGACTAGTTGAGCCCTATCTTTTTTTTTTTTTTGGTGATTTGTTTGGTGATGTCTATAAAGAACTTCCCATATTTTAGATCGAGATTTTAGCAGGGATTATTCTCATCATCATATTCATTATTTGCAATTAAGGGATACTCGAAAGAAGCAGTTATTTTTTTAAAAAGAAAATTAGGAAGAATAAGTCTGCAAGTTCATCAAAGTTAAGAAAATTTAAATAAAATGACTCATTAGAGTCGGAATAGTAGAGGTTTTCAGAATATGTACACTTTAGTTTGGAATAGCCGAACTTCATATTGAGCTATTCCCTTGAGGCTTGTGAACCCTTGAAGATGTACCAGTTGTCTGTCGATGTTAGAGCTTGAATAATCTGCTTCTCGAGATTCCTTTGAACACTGCCTTCATTGACCATCCCGACCATGTCTTCTATCAGTTTTATTTTAGCAAAGAGCTCAAAAAACCCTTGAGGTTTTTCTGTCTAATCCTCTACTGAAAGGTCTTGGGGAGCGTCTATCATGACCTCGTCATATTTGCAAGTGTAGTCCCTAAAGATTTCACAACCAGGGAATCTAATTTTTGCCTTCTTGTCATAGTCAGGTTCTAGGAAGCCATAGTAGAGGTGTTCTTCCCCTTGCTGAACAAAACTACTGTTTAAGGTAGGGAAATATGGCTTAATTTCAATCAACTTTAAGGGTAACCCCTATTCTTTTGCAATTTTCTGGCTCGAGCGACCAAAGCTTTGTTTCAAAAATCTTCTTTAGTGGCTGTATAGCCAAGGCCGAATATGTACTCTTTCTCTCGCTATTGGGGGTGTGTAAGCAGGCCTTATACGTAATGGCCAAGGCCTTTGTCAAGCATGTACCTTATGAGCTTCATGATATGTAGGACCGAACCTTTATAAATTTCACCCTCGGGCGCTTACTCGGTCTCTAGACTTTTGATTTGATTAAAACCCTGTTAGTGCCATGTCGTCAATCCCATGCCGGATTTCTACGATAGGAGCAATGTCATGAGTGGGATCAGTGTCTCCATGAATGGTGACCACTCCGAATTGGCATGTAAACTTGAGTTTTTGATGTAGAGAGCAAGTTACAACTTTGATTTTATGCAACTATAGTCAGCCAAGTCACAGATTGAAGAAGGTTAAGATATCCAAAACATGAAACTGCGCAGCAGTTTCAACTGGGCCTAAATTCATGGTAAGTGTCATGACTCCCACTACTTCTCATCGGGTGTTATCGTATGCCTGCACAACTTGTGTTGATGGTACCAAATCAGATATTTCCAAACTAAGGCACTCTACAATCCTAAGAAGACACATTGAGAGTTGATCCATTATCAATGAACACCATGGGTACTTTCTTTCCCAAAGCATCCACGGTTATGTGTAGGGCCTTGGTGTGGCTGTCTCCGTCCTTTAGGCAAGTCATGGTCCATGAATTTGATGACCTTGTTAAACTGCACCCCAACAATGATCTAAGTAAGTTGCTCAGGGTCATAGTAGTGGGAACTTGGGACTCATTCATAGTTGTTTCAAGATAGCCTATTGATGTGTAAACGACGAGGTGAGCAAACCCTAAATAGAAATATTAGCCTAAGTCCTCTTGAGTTGCTTAAGGAGCTCATCTTCAATGGGGGCTTATGGTGGAGTCTCAACCGGATGCTTAGTTTTTTAAAATTCAATCACAAGGTCATCTGCTTGCAAATGGTTGGGCTTGAAGGCCCCCTCGGGTGACATGGACTACATTGGCTGAGCTGGCTTGACTATTTCTCCCCATGAGCTTATCCCAAGTGATTATGTTACAGTTTAGAATGACTACGATATTTTCCACAGAATGGCTAGACTTGGTGATGAACTTAGTGGGATCACCACTTTTGAGGCTTAACATGCTGATGTTAAAGATGTTCTTATAAGCTAGCAATTTGTTGGTAGTCATATTAGGCTTTGATGGCAAAGCCTAATGGTTCCTTTATCGATGAGATCTTGGATGACGAATCTTAAAGTTAAGCGTTAATTGGTGTTGTGTTCGCCGCCTTGGTGATAAGCTCAGTGTTAGTTGGGGTTATATCCTTTAAGCAATGGCTTTGGGACGGGTCTAGGCTCTAAAGGCTGAAGAAGCCCCTTCTCATGGAGATTCTTGTAAATTTCTCCTACTGGGAACTGGTAGGTCAGAAAACTTTCTATATTAGCATTGTTAGGGGGGCACTTGGTGGAAAGGACTAAGAGAATGGTTAAGAAGTGTTGACGATACTGATCATGCGAGTTGGTCCATCGAGGCTTGGTGTTGGGAAAGACTTTTTGTAGCCTAGGATCACTTGAATTTAGAGTGTCGTCATTGATAGGGTCATCGACCTGAGTTCCAGCCCCTACTAATACTTTAAAGATTTCATAGCAGTAGGAAAATTTAGGCTCTCGGTAAATTGGAAGCAATTTCTTGATCATTTGCACTTGTTCTAATTCACTAGGCCACTTGATCATTTGTGCCTCCTTGTTCCTCCAACAGATAATGAAAGCTGATAGACTTTCTCTTGGTTCTTGCTTGGTGGTCTCCAAGTCTCTCAATGTAATGTCGAGCTCATTGTTGTACTTGTGTTATTTTACAAAAGCGTTGCACATTTCTTCCCAATATTTGGATAAGGCATCTTTTAAGTTGAGCAACCAACGCAAGGTGGCGCTTATCAAAGTTTGATGAAACGTTTGAGATACCATGTTGGTGTTAGCTCCTAATGGTTTCATCACTCTTATATAGAGCTTCAGATGTGTTTTCAAGCAGGTGGTTCCATCGAACTTGTCTAAGTTGAGCATCTTGAACTTTTGAAGGAGGTGGACCTCGACGTAGAGAGATAACTTGTGGATGTCCAATCATGTCATCGCCCTAGTTGGATTTGTAGATGAGTGTTTTCATCTTTTCTAGCCTTTTTTTGCAGATGGATACTACTCAAGCCCAATTAAATAGATCATAGACCACCGCATTCTAAATTGGTAGATTTTGTTAAGGTACATCCTGACCTGGTATTGGAAGGATTGGTTGAGAGATTGGCACATTGTTCGGATCTGCTGGAACAAGAGGAGATGGTAGCCTTTGTTGTGTAAATTCTTGAAAAGTTCGGGCAAGTCTTTGCGACTCTTCCCGTTGATCGGAGATGTCTTTCCATTATCTCGATTAGTACCTGGAGAAACTATTCTTGATTCATGGCCATAGGAGTTGTGTGCAATATAGTTTTTTTCTCTAAACTAGACGAGAGATCACAGGCTCGAAGGAGTCTACCTTGGCTATTCCATTTCCAAGCTAGTTAGAATCACCTGAACTGATTGTTTAAAATATACTAACATTAATGATCCATCAATGATTTTAAAAGCCCAAGAAAAGTCAACTTTGTAGGCCCAATAGTAAGAATAATACAGTTTTTTTAAAAAAGAAGTTTGAAACTTTAGAAAAACTCATAAAATTGTAGAGCAGGGTAGTATCCTTACTATGTGCTGGATTAGCACTCCCTTCTATGCTGATCAACACATAAAGAGTGTGTCATCCGAACTTTTTTTAGGCTTTTTCAAGACACAATTTTTGTGAAGGCCAACGAGTATCTTATACAAAAATTGTCTTTTTCACTAAAATTGAGGGTCTAAGGCAAACTATATGCATGACGTTAGGCTAGGTTTCACAGCTTTTTGGGCTCCCCTCGACAGGATGTGCTATATACATCCCATGGTTATTCAAGAAACGAATTATGGTCAAATAGTACGGCGACAATCTTTTTGATATACCTCCCAAGGTACCATCAAAGGCTTTCCTTGGTAAAACTAGTAAATGGTCAATGAGTGAAGGACTTTTACCAACATTCCCAATAGTAAAGAACAAACTAGGGTCTGATTAACCGACCGGCCGGAGGGGGGTAAAGGGTATGTAATGCATATACATATTTCGTGATGTGAAGTGTGTGCTTGGTATTCTAATTAAATTCATTAGCACATGGATTAAATATATCCAGTTATCTATTCAAACAATAAATAAGCAAGATAATACGAGAATTCAATACACAACCACAAAGGTTAGGCTTTCGCCTTTGAAAGGGGATCATCGATTGTCAATATGAGATTTTTATCATGGAATATTCGTGGTTTGGGAAGCAAGGAGATAAGGGGAAGGACCAAATAGTTGATTAGAGATAAAAGAATTGATATGGCCTTGATTCAAGAAACTAAGAAATATGAGGCATCAAGGGGGTTGATTCAATCTATGTAGTCGAATTTAGATTTTGATTTCTTAGAGGTGAGCATTGATGGTCTTTCTAGGGCTTGGTACGTATATAGGATAAGGGTAAATTTGTGATGTTAGACACTTATAGGGGCAGAAATTTTTTTATTATTGCAAGTATGTTATTGAATAATGTTTCTTGCATTGTAGTAAATGTGTATGCTCTAAATAATATTGGTGATAAAAAGGTTTTGTGGTGGAAATTGTTGGGATTAAAAGGGGCTTTCTCTTATCCTTAGTGTTTAGAAGGGGATTTTAATGAAGTCAATAAAATTGGGGAGAGACAAGGATGTTTAAGAAACAATGGGGATATAAAGGATTTCGACTCCTTTACTGAAGAATCTGAGCTAGTGGATCTTCCTATGTTGGGTCAATGCTATACATGGTCTAATTCTCAATTAGAAGAGCGTTGGAGTAGGCTAGATATGTTTCTTGTACAGATTTATCAATGTTTGGGCAAATCATCCATGTATTATTAAGGTTGTGAAGACAAGTTGGTGTGAAGCCATAGTGTGTGGATAGGCAAGTTTTAAGCTTTTTAAGAAACTACAATTTCTAAAAGGTTCATTAAAATTGTGGAATAAGGAAGTATTTGGCTCAATTAATAAGAAGTTAAGGTTGGTAGAGGAACAACTGAACTCTATAGACTTGGAAGCATATAGGTTTTAGTTAAGCTCTAAAACGATTAATAGAAGAAGGGAACCGAGGTCGGGTTTATGGAAATAGAGTAGAATAAAGGAAAGAATTTGGATCCAAGATGTTAGACTAAACTCATTTCTAAATGAGGATCAAAATTTAAAATTCTTCCATGGTTTGGCTACTGCAAGGCATAAAAGAAATTTTCCAAATTCAATTATGATTAATAGGAGGCAGATTAAAGATCCTATTGAGGTTAAGAAATGGGTGTTATGTTTCTTTAACAATTCATTTAGTGAAAGTTGGGAGGTCAGGCCGAGGCTTGGAAGGGTGTTTGAGAAAATGATCGATGAAAGTGGTAATAAGTTTCTTCTTGCATAATTTTTAGAAAATAAAGTGTGGGAATGTATTTAGAGTTGTGATATGAATAAGGCTCCGAGCTTGGATGGGTTCAATATGAAGTGCAACAAGAAGAGTTGGGAGGCAATGAACAAGGATACTATGCAATTATTCAAGGAATTTTATATGAATGGAAAGTGGGTAAAGGGATTAATTTCTCCTTTATCATATTAGTTCCACACAATGCGGAACCCAACCTTATTGAAGGACTATAGACCACTAAGTTTGGTAGGATGCATCTATAAGGTACTGTCAAAAGTGTTGGTAAGGGGATCCATTGTTGTCTTTCTTATTTCTTATAGTGGTAAAAGGGTTGAGGATCATGTTTAAAAGAGCTATATGAAAATTTTTGATTAATGGTCTAAAATTGGTCATAAAATGTTGAATTTTTTATACCTTTAGTTTATAGATGAAACTATAATATTTTTAGAGGCTAATTGGGACCAATGGATGAACATTAGGAGGTTGATGAGAATCTTTGAGATTGTATTAGGCCTGAAGATCAACTTTCATAAGAGTTGTATTTGTGGTATAGGTGTAAATATTTGTTTTGTGGTTGAAGTAACTAAAGTGTTTAAATGGCAAGAACATGTTCTACAGATGAAATATTAAGGGATGTCACTTGGTGCTAGCCCTAGGTTAAGGAAAATCAGATAGCCAGATATGGATAAGTTCAAGTCCAAATTGGCAGCATGGAAAAAAATGTTTATCTTTTGCAGGTAAACTAACTCTGATCAAATATGTCTTGAATAGCCTACCGGTGTACTATAAGCCCTTCTATAGGATGTTGACATGCGTAAGAAATGAGCTAGATAAGATCCAAAATAGTTTTCTATGGGGAGACAATAATAAGAAGAAAAATCTCCATATGGTTAATTGGGAAAGTATCGCTAAGAGCAAGGTAAAAGGTGGACAAGGCATCCGAAATCTTAAAGTGATGAATGAAGCATTGCTGCTAAAGTTGTGGTGGAGGTGGGGAGTGGAGAGGAATAGCTTTTGGAAAACCCTACTCTATGATAAGTATGATCTAAACTATTTGAGCTTGTCTCCTCTTGAATTGGTTAGGTACAATGACTATCTGATCTAGAGTGATATTGTGAAAGTACCATTGAGTAACGAGGCTTTAACTAATTTGTTTGTGTCTAACTCTAAGTTGGAGGTGAGTAATGGCAGTGAAATTTCCTTCTGGTATAATAAAGGACTTGGTACGTAATTTCTCAATCAAAGAGAGATTCCCCAAGTTATATTGCTTGAGTACAGTCAAATATGGTTTGGTTGTTGACTTCTTTGGATCTTATTCTAGTATAGAGAATTTTTCAAAGTTTAGAAAGCATTTGCTTGGCGGGGAGGAAGAAGAGGTATCAAAACTCAAATCTCCCCTTAAGAATGATGTGGTTGTTGATAGTTCTAAAAAAGATCAATTCAAATGGCTGGAAAACTCTTCAGGTATGTTTTCGGTACATTCGTTATACGACTTATATGATAAAAAAACATGATATTTTATTTCATATTCTTAATTTTTCTTGGAATAGTGTGGCCCCTCCAAGGGTGAAGTTTGTTGTGTGGTTGGCATGGTGGAAGAGGTTAAAAGTAGTAGATAAATGGATGAGGATGGGTCTATTGGGTGTAAATGGTGGGTGTTGTTTCTTATATGGCTCGGAGTTAGAGATAATTGAAAACTTATTATTGTGGTGCAGATAGGCTTGGTTTGCGTTGTCTAAGATTCTCAAATGGTAGGGGTTTAGTGGGTTGTTGCATCTTTCGTGCGTGGTTTATTTAAGTGGTGGAAATGGTGGAAGTTCAAAGTGGATAAGAAATTAGTAATGATGGGCCATCAAGAGTTTAAGAAACAGGGTTGCATTTGATAATTTTCAGGTCCAATGAGGGAAAGCGGTTGATGGCATCGAGTTGAAACTTTTGTTGTGGTTTAGGGATAAAAAGGCATTAAGCAATATTCAATTCAAAAGATGGTCTATAGGCTCGGTAGAGCAATAGTGAAGGTGTTGTCTTTGTTATGGGATGAGGTGGTGCAGGCGAGGTGACTAGTGTTAGCATAGGGATTGAGTTTAGGTATTGTTTGTTAGGGTGTATTGTATTCTACATGGGTGGTTCATCATAAGGCTCTCGTGTTATGGGGTTTTTTGTGTTCTTTTATGTTGCTTTTTGTTTGTATGTTCTCTTTTCCTTTGGGTTGGTGTTGGTTTATGATTTTTTACCAGCTTAGTGCCGACCTGGTTGGGATGGAGTCTGGTAGCCTTCAAGCCTTTTGTACTCTTTCTATTGATGTACGCTTATTGTATCCCATGTACATTTTGTTTTACATCAAAAAACATTTTCTTCTTTGCTGATAAATAAAAAAGATAGATTAACATCGAAGATATTCACTTATTAAATATTTAGGGTCTTAATAATAGTAATAAAATTTAACCATGAAAATTGGAGACCCAAAGATCTATGTTGGAAACCCTAATGGAAATAATTAAAACTCACACCAAGTTGCAAAAAACTCACTAATAAAAAAAAATGCTAGTATAATTCCACCAAGTTATCAACCCACAAACAACTAACCTATCACCTCAAGTGATTTACCTGCTAATCTATCTGTAACATCTTATTGTACACTTTAACTTTGATCAGTATTTGGCACTTTGCTCCAAGCACAACCACAATGCACGATCTACTACCTCCAATAGTGTGAGAATCTCATGTAATGAAAGTCTGCTCTAGTCTTTTTATATGTTTCTGTGTGTACTATTTCAACATCGGGTATATAGACTCAATTCACAAGGTCCACGACCTTTCAACAAACTAACCATATGAATGAAAATTGAAGCCAAGGATTTTTCTATATCTTTCAATACTTAAAGAACATAGGATTTTTATTATGTGTCACATAACACCGTATTTATACTAATATACTAGTGTAACATACCTAAACCTAGTTAAAGAATATTTAATGCACAAAATAGGAAAGTTCGAGATCAACCAGTGCAAAAATGTCCACACATGTTCAAATGGTAATGCCTCTTCCATTCAGATGAGATGTCATTAGGATGGGGACCGTTCCTCTGTTTGGACGAGGAGGCTACTAGAATCACACTTTGGATTTTTGACTTTATTAAAAGTGATGTTATGAAAAATAACCCTTAAAATGATAAAAACAAGTTTATAAATTTCCTAAAATCAAATTTTCAAAAGTAGAATAACTTATAGTCAAAACTAATACTTACTTATGATCAAATCAATCATGATAAAGTTCATATCTAAGCTTAATGAAAATTCTAAGGTGTTTGCCTAAAAAAGGTTGCATGATATGTATGAACACATGCCTTTGAATTGCACACTTTTTCAAACTATTTTAGATACAAGATGTTTTGATTATTCACTTTATGATTAACAGGAAATGATATGACTAAACACTTGACTTCACAAATATAGTCTAAAAAATTACAATATTTTAAAAAAAAAAAACTACCAATATAAGTTGTCTAATTTTCTTAACAATCATGCTAACAATGATTATGGTGGTAATTATCAACAACCTTCAAACGAGATAAATAGTTTAAGCGCTGCTTCGAAACTAGATTGAATAGCGTCTTAACAATTTCTGATTTGAACGATTGTTTTATATTAGGTAAATTAAAATGACCCCTTCTAAGATTTCTGACAATTACACTAACCTCCCCTGAGGTTTTTGAAATTAGACCGACCCCTCTACTTTACCTGACAATATACATATACTGCCATCCATTCAATCTTTTCTTCAAAATGTCAAAACTACCCCTTTCATGTTTTTTTTTTAAATTTTAAAATTTTGACAATTTTTAAAATTTTTTTATCAACATAGAAGAAGAATATTATTGATGAAAATAAAGTATAAGGAGTACATAGATTGCATCAATAAAAAAGAGAAAGTAGAAGAGAGAGAAGGAGAAAAGAGGACAAAATAACCCAACAAGACCCAATGACTAATGTGAATTGTTGAGCCGCTTAGGAGATCCAAAAGAAAAGCCTTGAGAGAGGGTCAAAGCAAAGCAAGGGAAAGCCAAACCAAAAAACCAAGCCAGTAATATTGGCAATCGGTAGCTAACTCACACCAGCTTCAACAGAAGCAAATCCATTGTAACTAGATCCCAAACCAGGTAGTAACAAAAAGCTAGCCAACAAAGAAACTCCCACAACTGAGGCACCAAGAAGAACAGAGGAGATACCACCCAAAAACTCATTGCGCACTTAATATTTGAGGAAGATGGTAAGCCATAACGTTGACAGAGTATTCTAGGTTGTGCATCTTAAATTTTACCGAAACAACCACTTTGATTCTCACCATATCCGACAGCAAATCCAATCTTGAATGTGATTTATTAAATAGACAATCGTTCCTGAGTTTCCAAATGGGCCATAAAATAGCGAACATGATGGTTTCCCAAAGAACCTTCTTTAGGTTTTTAAACTTGAAACTATGCTACCAGTGAAGGACTGCTCTAATGGAATTTAAGACCACTCACTGGATACCTTACCAGTTGACACAATCCACCCACACTTTCCAGACCTCCCAACATATGAGAATATATTGATAAAACCATTAAATTTATTTTTATATAAAATAAAAAGAAGTTATTTACCTTAAATTTATTTTTAAATAAAATATTTTTAAAATGTTAGAAAAAATTGGTCAAATTGAAAATATGTAAAATAAATAAATAAATAAATAAAAGGGATAGTTTTGTCATTTTGAAGAAAAAATTAACTCGACAGCATATTTATATATTCTTAGGTAAAGTATGAGAGGTTAGTGTAATCTCAGAAACCTCAGGGAAGGTCAATATAATTGTCAAAAACCTCCAAAGAGGTTAGTGTAATTTACCCTTTTATATATTATGGGTATTGTTTTTCATCTTATTACCCAGATATTTACCCTAAAGGAGGAGTGAATAGGGTATTTCATAAATATTAATTTCTTTCATTTTTCAAAAATGAATGCTATAAATGCACAACAAATAAATAAAATGAGAGAGAGATAGAGAAAGCAAACACAACAGTTACGCGGTTCGAAAAACTTCATACGTCTTTGACTCAAGTATCCCCACTTGAGTTTTTTTTCACTAAAGTGACATCCCTGTAAGTGGAGAACAAACCTCTACAAAGCGAAGACCACAACCCTCTTATCTGACCAAAATATGCCTTGTTGCTTTACCGGGTAGCACCTACCCACAACTCTCACCGCAATAAGATAATATAGAAATGTTTACCAAATAGAACTCTTTTCTAGAGTAGTTTTAATGCAATAAGATGCCCATTTTCTATATATTGATCAGGTGTAAGCTTTGACTATTTAAAATAAGTAAAACTTTTAGATCTAGATTTGAAAGATGATAGATCTAAAGTCAAAAGCAAAGATGTGATAATGTAAGCTTGTACTAGATGGTTTAGAAAAACCTAGAAAACCTATTTTTATAGCCCTTTAAAGTATATGACCGTTGCTTTTCAAAAATAGCCATTTTTCCCCCTTTTCGTCTGTTCAAAATTTGAATTTACGATTGCTAGATCGACAGAATTAGTCGACTGAATCATCAACCAGTCGACTACAATAAGGAATGGTCGACTGATTAGGTTAACTGATTTGTCTAGAGAGTTTGACGTTCATTTGGTTAAGAACAATCGATCGATTGGTTTGAGTATCAGTCAACTGGTTTTATTTGTACATTATTTTTATCTTCGAGAAATGGTCAACTGATATAACTTTTAGGTTGACTGATTTGGACAATATGCTTAAGAAATTCATTAATTGGTCATTCAGTCGACTGGTTGTATGAATCAGTCGATTGATTTTGTTTGTACACTGATTTTGCCTTTAAAAACAGTCGACTGAATGATTTAGACAGTGAGCTCAAGAAATTTTATAAAACATTACTCAATCGACTGGTTTTTAGGATCAATCGACTGGTTTAATTAGTGTGACAAATAAGTTTTAAGAATCAGTCGACTTGGTTTCAAGAACTGGTCGACTCGTTTAGACAGTGTGTCTTCTAGCTTATTTCTTTCTTAGTGTACTTTTACTAAAGCCTTTTGATCTTTCAAAACTTTAAGTTAATTGTTTTGTTTTTAAAAAATCATTTGAGGTTAGTCCTTAGATGATCATTTTAAATAGTGAGAGCTTACAACCAATGATCAATCTAATCCTAATGTCATTCAAAAATTCAAAACCCAAAATAAGGAAAAGTAAAAGTCTTCACTTGGATCCTTGGGCTTGAGTGAGTCCATCTTGTTTGAATCATCATAAGAGCATTCCTGCTATTTTGATCTTTGCTTTGGAATATATTATTGATTGGAATCTTTTAGCTTGATTGACTTTTGTCATTTTCTTGGTCAACAATCTTCTTTGACCTACATTGACAAATCCCTATTTGATTCGGTTGACTCGGTAAACAAGGAAACAAATCCCAATTTGATTCGATTGACTCGGTAAATAGGGAATTTATTTTCCTTTAAAACTGAGATTGTACAGCCTGTAAACTTTAATTTTTTTCTTTTATAACTGTTGTTAATTAGGCCCTAATCTCTAAAGATTGTTTCCTGATTTCATTTAGATTTAGTTTCTGAAAATAGTGGCATTATACTTTATATATTTTGTATTTTTTTCTCAGTTAAAATATAAGAAAGATATCTATCTATATGATATCAGAGATTTAACTTTTTTTCTACTTCCCGTTTCTTCTTCTATATTCTGCACAACCTTCATTGCTGATTACATAATATGTCTTGGCCTTCATTGCATGTAATCCTAACCTATAATCCCTGGCCTTCTATTATCTTCAAATACTTCAATCTCTGTCCCATAAAATCTCACAATGTCTGTCACATCCGAAACCACTATTCCAACCAACACTAAGTCAAATCAATTTGTCCAGACATGAAATGGTGAATATCATAGCCTACAACCATTATACCGACTCAATTGAAGAAATTATCTTGTATGGTCCCAATGGGTACGGACGTATTTGAAGGGTAAGGGACAACTCAACCACCTAATTGGTCCTATGTCGAGTCAATATGATCCAAAGTTCGAGGCTTGGGACGTGGAAGACTCTTTAATTATGTCATGGCTTTGGAATTCGATACAATTAGAAATAAGTGGAACTTGCATGTTTTTGACAACTACTAGAGAAATATGGGACATCGTGAAGCAGACCCACTCCAAAGTTAAGGATGCAGCCTTGGTTTATGAAACTAAAACCTAAGATTCACTTAACAAAATAAGGTACAAAGTCTGTTATCGAGTACTATAACACTTTGAAAGGCTTATGGCTTGAACTTGATTACTATCAAAACATTAAGATGAAGCGCAGTGATGATGCCACTATGATGTTAAAATTTGTGGAAAGCAAAAGAATTTACGCGTTTTTGGCTGGACTCAATGTGGAATTTGATCAAATTCAAGTACAAGTGCTTGGAAAATAAGATTTACTTTCTTTGAATGATGTATTTTCTGTCATATGCATTGAAGAGGGAAGGAGAACCGTGATGTTGGACACTTCTACTGATGAAGGATCTGCCCTGACCGTGGTTAAGCTACTATTCCCCAAACAAATTCAAAGGCCTTAACATAAACAATGAGAACAAAAGAGAAATGTATAGGTCACTAATAAATAAAGAGGACCTTTAGTGCAACTATTGCAAGAAACCAAGGCATACTAAGGAGACGTGTTGGAAATTGAAGGAAAAAACACCAGTTGGAAAAAATAATAACACCCAACAGCGATATTCTCCACGGGGTAGCTAAGCAAATATTGCCCTTTGTTGATGATAAACCTATCCAAGACTCAACTAATAGGAGTTCAGAGATCGGTGAACTAAATAAGGAGGAAATTGAGAAACTCCGAAGCCTCCTCACTTCACTTGACAAACCGGTTGGCTCATGTTCATTGGCACACTGAGGTAAGTATTCCTTATCTCAAGCCCTTAGTGTCTCAAAGGATTGTACTTTGCATAAAACCTGGGTAATAGAGTCACGTGCCACAGACCACATGACCAACTCTTCACACCGTCTCACAACATATACCCTATGCCCTGGAAACCAAAAAATTTGTGTTGCTGATGGAACTCTTGCATCCGTGGTAGGAAAAGGAACCATCAATCTTATACCTTCTCTTACTTTGAAATATGTTCTTCATGTGCCTAAATTTTCTGCAAATCTTTTGTCTATACAATAGATTACAAAAGACCTAAGCTATAAAGTGACAGTTGTTTCCCAATCATTGTGTCTTTTAGGAACCGGTTATAGAGAGGACAACTGGGCTTGCTAAAAAGAAGGAAAGACTCTACTTTCTAGATACTTGTGGTGACAAGGACAGTAGGTCGTCTATCTTTATCTCATTTCTCATAAAAATTCTCACCAAATAAAGCACAAATTCGGCTTCATCACTATCATTTTGGGCATCCTTCTTTCTTTGTATTAAAGACTATGTTTCTTGTTTTATTTCATAATTTGGATGCTAAGTCTTTTCATTGTGAAGTATCTTAGTTTGCAAAACATCATCATGTCTCATTTCCATTGAGTGATAATAAATCTTTATATCCTTTCTCTTTGATTCAGTACTGATGAGTGGGGGCCTTCTAGGATTCCAAATATTACTGGAGCTCGCTGGTTTATTTCTTTCATTGATGACTGTACTCGTGTTACTTGGTTGTTTCTTATGGAAAACAAATCTGACGTTAGCTCTATATTCCTTATGTTTCTTAAAATGATTCAAAATCAGTTTGATGTTCAGATTAAAAATATTAGATCAAACAATAGGGAAATAATACTTTAACCAGTTTCTGTCACCGTTTTTCTAAAGGGAAAGGATAATACACCAATCATCATGTATAGATACTCCATAACAGAACGGGGTTGTAGAACGAAAAAACTATCATCTTCTTGAAACAACCCAAGTCTTTTTATTAGAGAAACAAGTGCCTAAATCCTATTGGGCTGGAAGCCATGTTGATTGCAGCTCATCTCATAAACCATCTACCTTAAGAGTATTGGGCAATAAAACTCTAATTAGTGTCCTTTTCACAATTCTATCTTAAATTCAATAAGCAGCCTACCCAATTACCACAAAGAATATTCGATTGTATCTCCTATGTTCACATTCATGCACAAAACTGAGGTAAATTGGATCCTAGAGCCCTTAAATGTGTCTTCCTTGGTTATTCCTCAACTAAAAAGGGGTATAAATGCTATTATCCCAGTTCAAAAAAATTTATGTCTCTAAAGATATTAACTTTGCTTAAAACAAGTCCTTTTTTGGTGAAACATATTTCTAGAGGGAGCATTTATCAGAAGATAAATTTTATTTCAGTCTCGGTTTTGATAATCTTGACATTTCGGCTCTTAAAACACTCATTCCTTTTGCTGGTTCTCTTTCTCCAGCAGAAACATCATTGTCTCCTAGTAGAAACCGAAAAAACTCCTGATGAGAAAGCAAGTAGTGATGGTACTACCTTGCCATTACAAGAGTATTCAAGAAGGAAAAAGTATGAACCCGAACTGGTGCAATGGCCAAGAAGTCGAACCTATAACAAGTACTGAAAATATTTCTCCATCTCAAAATCTTCTTTTTACAGATCTTGATATACCAATTACCCTTAGGAAAGAAGCACGAAAATTCACTCAACACCTCATAGAAAACTTTATCTCCTTTGATAGACTCTCTCCACTATATAAAGCATTTCTCACAAATTCGCACACCATTAAAATTCCACAAATAGTCCAAGAGGCATTTAGGGATAAGAAATGGAAAAAAAGCCATGAGTGAAGAAATGAGAGCTCTAGAAAAAAAAAAAAAAAAAACATGGGATATAGTTGAGTTACCAAAATGGAAGAAATCGGTAGGGTGTAAATGGGTGTTTACTGTGAAGTATAAAGCTAATGGAACTGTGGAGAGATATAAAGTTAGACTTTTGGCCAAAGGCTACACTCAGACATATGGAGTAGAGTATTAGGAGACATTTTCCCTAGTTGCAAAAATGAACACTATTAGAGTACTATTATCTTTAGTAGCTAACCTTGGGTGGTCCTTGCAGCAATTTGATGTTAAGAATGCATTTTTGCATGGTGATTTAGAGGAAGAAGTTTACATGGAGGCCCTTCTAGGTTTCACTGAAAACGTTAAAGACAACAATGTGTGTAGGTTGAAGTAAGCCCTATATGGGTTAAAACAGCCCCGTAGAGCATGGTTTAGAAGATTTACGAGTGAAATGAAGAACATGGATTTCACGCAGAGCTAAGGTGACCATATACTCTTCATCAAACTATCAAAAATTGGTAAAATTACAGTCTTGATTGGTTATATTGATGACATTATTGCAACTGGAGATGACTTTGGAGAAATTGAGAAACTCAGGAAGCAATTGGCCAACGATTTTGAAATAAAAGAATTGGGAAAACTGAATATTTCTTGGGAATTGAAGTAGCATACTTTAGAAATGGCATCTTTATTTTCCAACAAAAATATATCATTGATCTTTCTAAGGAAATAGGTATGCTTGGCTATAAGCCCTCAGACACTCCTATTGAGTAGAATCACAAACTAGGAGAAGCTGCAGATGATAGGATGGTGGATATGGGGAGATATCAAAGGTTAGTTGGGAAACTCATTTACTTGTCCCACACAAGACCCGACATTGCCTATGCCATGAGTGTAGTTAGCCAATTCATGCACTCTCCGAAGGATTCCCACTTGGAAGCTGTTCACCAAATCTTACAATACTTGAATTCTACTTCCTGGGAAAGGCATCTTTTTCAAGAATAATGGGGAACTAAGTCTAGAAGCCTACACGGACGCAGATTGGGCTGGATCGGTAGTGAACTGTACGGTAACATCTGGTTATTGTACCTTCTTAGCAAAAAATTTGGTGACTTGGAGAAAGAAAAAATAGGTCATGGTGGCTAGATCAAGCGGTGAAGTAGAATTCAAACCTATGGCACATGGAATTTGTGAACTCTTGAGGCTAAAGATTATCTTGGAAAACTTAGGAATCAAGTGGGAAGGAAGTATGAAGCTGTACTGCGACAAGAAATCAGCAATTAATATAGCTCACCATCCAGTACAACATAACCGTACAAAACACGTGAAAGTAGATTGACATTTCATCAAAGAGAACCTGGATAGTGGCTTAATTTGTACTCCCTATGTCTCAACGAATGGGCAACTTGCGGATATCCTCACCCAATGAACTATCGAGTCACTCATTTCAACATATTATAAGAGAACTGGGAATGGACAACATCTATTTATCAAGTTGAAGGACAGTGTCAAGAAATTCCTATTTGATTTGGTTGACTCGGTGAATAGGAAAACAAATCTCTATTTGATTCAATCCGACCAACCAAATTCAACTTCAACCAATTTGAGTGCCTAGGAATAACGTCAAAACACGTGTCCAGGTTACAAGGTAGTTGAATGATAGTGATGGAAAGATGGTGGAAACGATGATAATCATTACATTTTGAAATAATTACTGTGAAAAGCTTGATTAGGTTGCTCGGAAAATAGTAAAGGGAAGAGCTGGTCGTCATTAAAAACCAACCTTGATGAAAGTCTTATCAAAGACATGAAACAATGCAGAAAAGAGAGCGTTGGGCAATTTCGTAAATGCATGTGGAGAGTGCCAATTTGCATGAGCCACGATATATATATATATATATATATATACACCAATGTGTGTTTACGAGACAGAGAGAGTCGAAGAGGACAAAACGATGACGGCGAGCAGAAAGAAAAGAGAGCGGAGTGTCTGTATATCCCCCGTGAGGAGTGTTTGGCGGCATTGACAGCTAATACATATACTACAACACAACCCAACCTTTGACGCCTTCCTTCGCTGCTTTCGATGCCCCCTCCCAATCTCTCTCTCTCTCTTCCAGGTCCCATGACTCACACCCCATCACGAGCCAGATTCTTCTCTCCAACGCGTCTTAACTCCTCTCTGTCTCTCTCTCTCCACGTGCCATTCTATTTACCTTATTATCTCCTTTACTCATCACTTTCTTTCGTCGTACTATTATGCTGCTCTTCCCAAATTATTGGTGGAGGTTTCATTTCAATGGATCTCAAACAGCGTGTGTGTATATATATATATATATATATATATATATATAGTGTGCATAATCTTTATAAAAGTATTCAATTCAATTAAATAGCTAGATCATGAATGTCATACTACATAAATAATGAACAGTTTCTAAAATATGTGTAAATAATTCTTTGCCAAAGTTTTCCATGAAATTGCAACAAGACAATACATTTTTCTAAAAAATAAGAAAAAAGAAAACAGTAGTCATTCTGGCATTGATATACAAAATTATATTCATTCTGATAGCTAGTCACGTGATGTCCTATTAGTACCTACCTATTTAAGTTGCTGCATGCACTGACATGCAGTTATATTAAAAAGAAATGATCTGAAATTATATGAGATGAAAAATTTATTATATAGTCCGGGTTATTGATTCAGTCATTAATTTTAACTAATTATAACTTGATATGTCAATAAAAATTATTTTATTGTCTCTTATAAATTCAACTATATTAAACATATGACAATTTATAATTATTCTGAATCATTGATTTGGACTATATAATAAATTTTTCATGAAGTGTGAGGAATGAGGTTTATCAAATATTTTTCTTCTCCTCCTCGGGGCATGTCTTATTATTATTATTCGAAAGAATTCTGAAGAAAGCTCTTGTATATAGAATGTCATGCGAGCTCTCCTTCTCCGATATTATATTCAAGTATTCTCATTGAATTAAATTTGATCTTCTCTTGCTGGTATTAATCTGAAAAAAAAAAAAGGATGTCGAGCTATTTTGACCCCCTACATTCAACTGTGTTGGAATATTTTGCATATTTTTTTAAGGAGAGTTTTGTGTAACCCTGCAAGAAAGACAACCATGCACTCATCATTGACAACTGTATGAAAATTTATAGAGTAAATGACCTTTGTAACAATACAAGCAATTGGAGATTCCAACTATGAGCATGCACGGGGATGGTGAAGGACCCACTAACTCCCACTATTTCACGGGTCCACGCGGTATCTCACATTCAAATTTATAAAAACAAAACATTAAAATACATTGAGGCTGCTTGCTCTGATCCTCTTCTGCACTTAAACCTCCTGTTGATGTATTTTGTGCTGTACTCCTTGTATTCTCACATTTTGCATAAAAAATATTCCTTTTTTGCTGATTAAAAAAAAAAAAACCAACAGGTGCTATTTGGGAAAAACCCGTAATTATCACATATACGAGCCTAGCAAGAAAGGGAAAAACATAAAATGGCCATTGTGATTCTACTGTATTGTTCCTACCAAATTTATGATGTATTTTCTTCTGCCAAGTGGAAAATTTTCCAGCTATTATGTATGCTGCAACGGAATTTGGGTGAGATTTCCAGCTTCTGTCAGGTGGAACTGTGCAAAAAGAAAAAAGATTTTAAAATCTTCATTTTCTGGCTTATGAATAGTGTATATAGGCGTGATTTCTAGGAGATAAATTAAGCGTGGAAAGTCCCAGCCACCAACCTATTTATTGGGGAATATTTTAACAATAGCAAATCAAGCATGGTAATTATGTTCACCATATGAAAAAAGGCTATCCCTGATCGAGATTGATTTTAGTAGATGCACTTCATATTTCAATTGTAATTGATCCAACGTTGTCTCCATTCCACATGGACAAACCAGTATGTACCCACCTATTCACGTGTACCACTAATCATCAGAACAAAACAACCCACAGCACACACATATAACCTGTTCCAGCCTTGTCTCTTGCCCTAGTTCCAATCTTCTTCCTCATAGGGGTTTTAGGGCCTCCGGTATTATTTTATTTTTATTTGCTGCAAGATTTGTCTTTCAATTAGACTACTCAAATGTATTCTGCTAGCTAGCTATATCAGTTAGCCATCACAACCCTTGAGATTACCGCTCCAATATACTTTCTTTTTCCATCAATCATTCTCTGAGTGCGTCACATCACCATCGCAATATTAGTGAATTAATTATATGTGCTAGACATACACTTCTGGTTTACCAATCAAAATTCCCTTCCTATGTTTCCAACAAATTAAGTTAAGCATGATGGCCCCATATATTTTATTAGGTGATAACATCACGCTAAAGAGCTGTTATTGGAAGAATAATCAACCTCATTTGTTCTTCCTCCCTTGAAGGATGTAATGATATAGTGTTTAGAATGGTTGTTGTGAACTTGATTTAATTGTTGTTTTCCTCAAAGAAATTCCAATCTCTTGCTATAATGCATCACAAAGAGATTAATAATTCGACATCATCGGTCTTTGATCTTTTGTCATTTGAGGTGACTTGGTGCTTATCAATATGATGATACAAAAGCAAGAAAACTCCAAAATAGGACGACAAGCTAGAATTGTATTAAAGGATCAAAAGCCTAACGCCATTATTTCATCTACCAATACCATGAAGATTGATTGATCTCTAGTCCCTTCTGCCGCAAGCAAAACATCTGAATTTTTTTCATATTAACAGAAAAACATTAATCTCATTTTCTGAAAATGATAAATGGTGATTGTACAATTATAACATAAAAGTTGAACAAAATAATAATTTTTGACACTTATTTACCAACAAACTTCTATTTTTGCATTAACTTTCTTTTTTTTTTATTAGAAAATATAAAATTTCTTTTCTGAGGAAAATTGTGCTTATTAGGCTAGGTTTGTTGGAATTAAATCACACACAAAAGCTCTAGGAGATATGAAAATGGAAGAGAAATTCAATGAATACTCTAAAAAATATTTAGACTCCAATCTTACTCCTATATCCAAAATGGCATGTGTACAAGGTGTATATAGGCTAGAGTACATGAGCCTATAATTAATACATCATCCATTTGCAATGTACCATACATGCATCACCCATAAATACATACATGAACTCGAAATATGAATAGACGCATACATGCTTAATACTATGAATGCATGAATATAATAATAATAATAAAAAACTTCTAGAAAACTTAAAAGACAAGACTCCAAAAGTCAGGTTTAATATTCAACACTCCCCCTTAAACTTGATCTTTCTTGATAAAACCAAGCAATGTCCGAAGCTTGTGAAAAATATCATACTTGCAGTAGCTTCGTGAGTATGTCAGCAATTTGATCTTGAGACTTAACAAACTCGAGCCGTACTTCCTTCCTTGTAATGCAGTCTCTAAGGAAATGATACCTAGTATCAATATGCTTACTTCGATCATGAAACACCAAAGTTTTGGCTGATGTTATTGCCGATTTCTTGTCAATAAAAATTTTCATTGCTTCCTTTTGTTCCAATCGGAGCTTTTTCATCAAATTTCTAAGCCAAATTGCATGGCATGTGCATGACATAGCAGCAATATACTCGGCTTCACAAGTTGATAGTGCCACTATTGTTTATTCTTTTAACTCGATGTAAAAGCATTATTTCCTTAAGTAGAAAACAAAGCTCGTAGTGCTTTTTCAATCATCCAAACTTCCATCCTAGTCACTATTACAATATCCAGCAAGTTTAAACTCATTAGAATAGGCCAAAGTCAAGTGTGCCCTTAATGTACCGAAGTATTCTTTTGGCGGCCTTGAGATGAGTTGTGGTAGGTGTTTCCATAAATCGACTGACTAAACCAACACCAAATAGAATATCCCTCCTTGTACATGTCAAGTATCGCAGACTTCCAACTAGGCTTTTGAAAATTGTTGCATCAACATTTTCACCATCTTCATCCTTTGATTGTTTAACTCCACATTCCACGGGGGTGTTTACAGGCCTGCAGTCACTCATCTTAACTCTCTTGAGAATTTCTTTTACATAATTCTCTTGAGAAATAAATATGCCTTCCTCCATTTGCTTCACTTTAATGCCAAGGTAATAAGCCATCATTCCAATATTAGTCATATCAAATTCTTGTATCATGGATTTCTTAAATTCTTCAAACATATTTGGATTATTACTTGTAAAAATTAAATCATACACATACAAAAAAACCACCAAAATATCTCAATTTTCATGTTCCTTTGCATAAAGAGCATGATCATGAGGGCATATAGAAAAACCATTTTCAATAAAGTATTTCTCAATTTTGTTGTTCCATGCTCTTGGCTCCTGCTTTAAGTCATACATGGCTTTTCTCAGCTTAAGAACTTTATCTTCACGTCCTTTAATCATATACCCCTAGGGGCTTTTCAATAGACACTCATTCTTTAAGAAATCCGTTCAAAAAAGTAGATTTGATGTCCATTTGATAAACCTTCCACTTATTCTGTGTTGCAAGAGAAAGTATCAATCATATAGTTTCTAAACGAACACAGGAGCAAATACCTCTTCATAGTCAATTCCAGCACGGTGACTATAAACTTTAGCCACTAGTCTTGCTTTATATCTTTCCACATCTCCTTTGGCATTCTTCTTCACTTTATACACCCATTTTACTCCAATGGCCTTTTGTCCTTTGGGTAAAGTTGTTAGCTCCTATGTTTCATTCTTTTTAATGGCTTCGATCTCTTCATCCATAGCTTTTCTCCATTTCTCTTCTTGCTAAGATTCTTCAAAATCCACAGGTTCAAAATCAACAAAGAAATAAAAAAAGTCCAGTGGTTCAGTTACCTCATAAATATCTCCGAGGCCTCAGAAACGGCTCATTCTCTCACTTGAGCTCTCTTTTGATGATGATGATTCATGATGAGAAGATGATGCTTGTGATGGAAGGTGTAGTTGGCTCTCATGATGCTTCAATAAGTTCTTGTGGTACCTCAACCATTGATTGATTTTCTTCAAAAATAAGAAAGAAATCATATTTTCCCCTTCTTGAGTATTCCTATTCTCACATGTCTTCTTTATTAAATTCCACATCTCAATTGACAATAGTATTCCTAGTGATAGGATTGTGGAGTTTATGACCTTTGGAGCTTGCATCATAATCAAAGAAAATATATTTTTCACTCTTATAATCTAGCTTTGACCTTTCTTGATCTGGAACATGCATAATGCAATACTCCCAAATATACGCTAATGTGAGACATTGGGCTTCTTTCCACTCCAAGCTTCTTGTGGTGTCATGTTTGCTACACTCCTTATAAGACAATGATTTGATAAATAAACCGCATAATTAACAGCTTCTGCCCAAAACTCTTTTGGCATTTTTTTACTTTTAACATCCTTCAGGCCATGTTAAGAATTGATCTATTCTTCCTCTTGGTGACTCCGTTTTGTTGTGATGATCTTAGAACCGTTAAAGGACAACGAATTCCATTAACTTCACAAAACGTTTTAAATTCATTTGAGGTGAATTCACCTCCCCTATCGGATTTTAAGGCTTTATTGGTGTAACCACTTTGCTTTTCATCCAATGCTTTAAATCTCTTGAAAGCCCTAAAAGCTTTAGACTTTGCCTTCAGAAAATACGCCCAAGTTTTTCAACTAAAATCATCAATAAAAAGCAAGAAGTAATTGTTCTTACCAAATGATGATGGGTTGATCAGACCACAAACATCCGTATGCACAAGTTCTAGTAGCTTTGTAGCTCTTGTAGTGGCTTCTTTTGGAAAACTCTTCTGAAATTGTTTGCCAAATAAACAACCTTCACATAATTGATCTGGATGATTTATAGAAGGCATCCCGTGTACCATCTTTGTTTTGGTTATCAATTGTAGTCCTCCAAAATTCAAGTGTCCGCCATTTCCATGTCATAACTTTCACACTTGCTTTCAAACATTTAGCCACATCAGTTTAAAGATTCAACAAGAACATTTTATTTTTGGTCACGGAAACTTTAGCAACGAAATTACCTTTTTCATAAGGCTACAATCTTTCATGAGAATTTCATAACTTTTCTCTCATAATTGTCCCAAACTTAAAATATTATTTTTCATTTTTGGCACAAAGTGTACTTTTGACACAATTCTGTGATCTCTATTTTTTAAAAGAATTAAGATCGTACCTTTTCTTATGATTAGAACTTTCGAGGAGTCTCCAAAAGTGACATGGCCTCTCCAAGATTCATCAAGCTCTATAAATTTGCTTTTGTCACCACACATGTAATTGCTAGCACCATTATCAAGGTACCATAAATTTTCCTTCAATTCTTCATTTTCTTTAACTGCTAACAACAAAGTTGGTTTGGCTTCCTCCTCAATTTGTTCAACAAGATGAGCTTTCTCTTTTAGGTCACTAGAATTATTTTGACATTCCCAGGAAAAATGTCCTAATTTATGATAATTGTAACATTAAACTTGAGACTTATTATACCTTCTTTTATCTGGCTTTGTATGGTTTCCTCTTCCTCTACCTTTTCCACGTTCACGTGACCTTGATGATGAAAAATGATTTCTTTCTTCAGACTCATTGTTTGATGGTCAACGACCACGTCTTCCTTGTCCATGGCCATTGCCTCGTCCTCGGCCTCTTTGAGTTCTTCTACCTCTTTGTTATCTTTCTCCTTGACCTCTCAAAAAGAATTTTGACTGCAAAACATGTTCCACTACCTCATTTTTATTCTTCTTTGGCCTTTCCTCATGTGCTTGTAGAGATCCTAAGAGTTGGTCAATGGTCATGGACTCTAAGTCCTTTGATTCTTCAATTGCCATTACAATATGCTCAAATTTTGGTTTCAATAAGTGAAGAATTTTCTCCACCACACGAACATCCAGAATTACTTCACCATATCTCTTCATTTGATTTACACCAAAATTCTTGAGAAATAATCTGAGAGAGATTCGAATTCCTTCAATTGAAGACCTTCAAACTTTCCTCTAAGTGTTTAAAGATGAATTTTCTTCACCTTGTTAGCACCTTTGTAACAATTTTGAAGAATCTCCCATGCTTCTTTTCTGGTAGTTGCATTGGCCACTTTCTTAAAAAAAGAATCATCCAAACATTGATGGATGAGAGTAAGAGCCTGCCTGTCACATCCCCCAGACCCACCCTGTGCGGATTTAGGGTACGTGGCAAAGGCCAGTTAGGCACCCATCGGGTTTTATCAGTTTTTTTTTTTTTTTTTTGAAAACAAAACCCCGACGGTAATCCTAACCAAAGGCCATTCCGATCTAAATCCCAAGCATAATGCATTCAACATATATAGTTTAAGCAGCGGAATTTTCACATGAGAATGCATACATGTATACTTGGTAGAGCATTCAGGATATATCATAGTCAGACCTATCTTAATCAAGATTACAAAACAGTTTCACTACAAAAGGTCATAATCTGTTCAGTTACACAAAAGTACAAAAATGATATAGATTCTCAAAAATGGGTTATCATTCTATCTGGGGTCTTCAACATTTTCCCCCTAAGTTCTGGACCTGCTAAACCTGTCCATCTGAGGGTTCCCCTGAAATTATTAAAATAATGGAATGAGCTTTGAAAGCCCAGTGAGTAACACAGATATCCAGGCAAGAGTTTCGAATTCAATCTTTGCTTAAATCACATGGTTAAGTAAATCAGTTTGGAATTAATAGTTCAATAAATCCAAGTCAAGTTCAATAGATCAAAACAGATAAACGGTTCAGAGTGCTAGCATATCAATCAGAAGTATAGTTAATCATTTGAGAAACTAAAAACCATGTCATCGGTGATAAAAGCATGCATTTAAAACAATTGCATTTAAAACATATGGTATTCGAAACAATTTAACAGATCAAGGAGCAGTAACTAAAACAGTGTCAGAAGTTACTCACCTTCAATATTCGAGTTTGAAGCTATGAACGGAGCCTTCCTCTTTTTCTCCTTAAGCCTAAAACAATTTATAAAGATTTATCAACTCATGACCTTAGACTGAGTAAGTCTACCCTATGATGGGTTTCATGGAACTAACTTATAGTGGCTAGTTCTTAGGTCTTACCTCTTAAGCATTTGGCTTAGGGTTTCAGTATCTTCCTGTTTTTTCATCTTGGCCTCGGCAATCATTTCCTTAGTACGTGCCTTATATATGAAGGGCTGGATGGAAACGATTTCAGTGGACTTAGCTATTCTAATATGGCGCTCAATAACTCTTTGCTGCCTCAGTAATTCTTGCATAAACTCTTGCTGTTTCTTATCGGCTAACCTCTCTGCCTTAGTCATGATGGTGAATTTCTTGCCCTGTTTGTCCATGGTAGTTTAAGTGATATCTTTTTACCTAGAACACAGTTTGACATGTTAGAACAGATGCCTTCATATATTTATCGGTTCTGATTTTCATATTATGGACCTAACCATTGAGTCTGGAAGGTTGAAGAAAGTCAATTTAGACTCTCTCGGCTTTTAAATCTGGTTCGGGTATATCAGGGGTATTTTGGTCATTTTTGCCGTCACATAATTTCTGTCTCGGATTCGTCATCTAATCATGTATACAGTCTCACAAGTGTCAGGTCAATCACTAGTATTAATTCCGTTTTAATCGGACTTCATTTAGACCTTGTACAGTGTCAGGGGTATTATGGTAATTTCATATGTTGTATTTTTCGGTACTTTATTTGTAGTCACGGACCTCACCATTGAGTCCGGAATGTCCAACATAGTTAAAATGGACTATCTTTCAGTAAGATTTGGCCCTATGTGTCATTAGGGGCAGTATGGTCATTTACCCTTTACATGTCTGTATTTTTCGGGACTTGGTTTCACAAATCGGACTCCACCATTGAGTCCGGAATGCCCGAAATAGTAAGATTACACTGTTCAATCATTAAATTCGGACTTGGTTTGACTCGTTTAGGGTCCAGGGGCAATATAGTAATTATCCCCTTTTAATAAAATAATTAAATAATTATTTTATTATTTTATTTAATTTTTCAGGGGTATAATTGCAAAAGATTTTAAAAATCTGGGCCTTAGTATAATTCTGTCAAACAGTGGGGGTCAGTTTGCAAATATTTAAAAGTTCAAAACTGAACCAAAGGGTTCAGTCTCTTTACAACTGAACCGGTCCGGTTCAGTCCGGTTCTGACCGGTCTGTTACATTGCTGACGTCACGATGACGTCAGCCCTCAAATAAATTTAAAAACTATTTATTCAAAACGACGTAGCTTTATTAATGCAGTGGCAGTCCCTGGGACAGACACGTGTCCGAGTTGGCTCGGCCCAACCCATCTCGACTCGATCGACTCGGTCGACTCAGCCGAGTCAACTCCGTCTTCTCCACAAACTGACTCGGTGTTGCCCTATTTTCTGCAGATTTTTAGCTTCTATTTCGTGAGTTTTAGGGTACGGTTTCTTGCTGTTTTGGGGTGGTATCGACTCCTGAGGGTCACACCAACACTTTGGCATCGGTTTTGGGCATCAAATCAACCCAACAAGTTCTGTTTTCAAGAGAGTAACCGTGACCTGCAACTCGATCTAGCACCCTCATTTCTCAACCATTTCATGTGTGGTTTGAAGCTGCGTGACCTACAAATCCTAAGGATCAAGACCCTATTTATATATTTCAGTTTAGTCTCGAGTTTTAACGGATTGGATTTTAAACCCGTAGGTTCATTTCCAATTTCGTGGGGCTACAGTGAGTCTCGAGGTCGCGTAGGTACATATTTGAGATCCTCTTGGGGTCTATTTCAGGCCTTGACACTCAAAACTCTGAACTGTTATGGTCGATTCAGACCTGGGTTTTCTAAGGTTCATCAATGGAGGTTGGTCTCGGGTTTCATGGGTTTTGACCTATCCGAGACCTCTAAGCCATGCTATACACTCAAAACAGTTCCTAGAGTCAATAATGAGGCATGCATGTAGTCTATACCCGTAGCAACTCATCAAAAATAATTCAAAATCTACAAAACAAGAATTGAAGATAATTTAGAATTTTTACCTTCACAGTGCTGTCCCTCTCGGTTATGGCTCGACCCAGACCTCTCACAGTGTCCTCAAGTTCCTCAGGTCATGCATGAAATCCTCAAGCCTTTACTTCAATTGCCAATTTCCTCTCTCACTTGCATGCACAATCTCCCTTCTCTCTCTCTCTCTCCACACTTCACCCTCACTCTCTCTCAATCCCTCACGTATGACTCAGTTTTAGGATTTCAGAATTCTCTAAAGAGAGAATCTGATGCAAGTTATGTATATATATATGTACATATAGGGCTATACACATATGAGTGTATCTCTACCCTTAGTGGGTTTGTGACTGCTGACTTGATGGAGGTGATGGAGGGCTATGATGAAGGGAATGCATGCAAGGCCATTGGCCAATTTGGGTGGTGGCTTGAGCAGATTATAGGTTATATACATATATTGCTGTATTTATGCACAAAGTAACCAACAGCCTAGTTGGTAACTTTTTGAGACAAAGTTGCTTACCTTGGTAGGTCAAGGGTTCAATTCCCCTTGGCCTCCCAAGTGACCATTTTCTCTTATTTTCTGGTTAAGGCCCTGTTTGGTTGTCGCTAAATTCCAGTTTCACTGTTTTGGCATTAACTCCCAATCTGTAACTCCTTTTTCAGTGCAGTTTCTTTCTGTCACTTCCTACTCAGAATATCTTCCATTGACCAAGGTCCAATGTCAGTATTTATTTTCTCGAGTTTCCCTTAATTAGCTAATTCGAGTTTTATCACTATTAAAAATAGGCATTAAATTAGCTAAACCTGACATTTCATTCCCAAAACAGTTTTCTCATATACAAAACATGTCAGTTACGAAATTGGGGTATTACATCCTCCCCCCCTTCAGAAGAGTTTTGTCCCCAAAACTCAGTCTACAATATCAAGTAAACAACTCGGGATATTTTTCATGCATTTCAGCTTCAAGTTCCCAGGTTGCTTCTTCACTAGTGTGATTTCTCCACAAGACTTTGACTAACGGAATTGCCTTGTTACACAAAGTCTTTTCTTTCCGGTCAAGAATCTGGACTGGTCGTTCTTCATACGTTAAGTCTTCTCTCAACTTGAGTGGCTCATACTCAATGACTTGCCCCGGTTCTTGTATACACTTCCGTAACATGGATACGTGAAATACACGGTGTACCTTGTCCAACTCAGGCGGTAATGCCAGACTATATGCAACCGGGCCAATTCTCTTTAAAATCTCAAAAGGACCAATGTAACGAGGACTTAACTTGCCTTTCTTGCCGAATCGAAGTACTCCCTTTAGTGGCGACACTTTAAGAAACACAAGATCGCCTACTTGGAATTCAAGATCCTTCCTCCGATTATCAGCATAGCTTTTGTACCTGCTCTGGGCCGTTTGCAGTCTGTTCCGGATTCTCTGAATTTGTTCCGTAGTGGCTTGGACTAAATCTGGCCCAAGCAGCTTCTGTTCGCCTGTTTCAATCCAGCAAAGTGGAGATCGGCACTTCCTCCCGTATAGTGCCTCATACGGTGCCATTTTAATGCTGGATTGATAACTGTTATTATAGGCAAACTCGACAAGTGGCAGATGCTCTGCCCAGTTTCCTTTGAAGTCCAGTGCACACAGTCGCAGCATATCCTCTAATATCTGTATCACTCTTTCAGATTGTCCGTCAGTCTGTGGGTGATATGCTGTACTGAACTTGAGTTCCGTGCCGAGTGCCTCCTGTAGACTTTTCCAAAATCGAGACACAAATCGGGGATCTCGATCGGATACAATGGACAATGGTGTGCCATGTAAGCGTACAATTTCCTGAATGTACAATGCGGCAAACTTCTCTAAGCTATAAGTGGTCCTGACAGGTAGAAAGTGAGCAGACTTGGTCAATCTGTCCACTATGACCCAGACAGCATCAGAGCCTTTCGGTGACTTGGGAAAACCGGACACAAAATCCATGGTAATATGATCCCACTTCCATTCCGGAATAGGGAGTGGTTGTAGAAGTCCACTAGGGCGTTGATGCTCAACTTTCACCTGTTGGCATCATGTGCAGTGAGCAATAAAATTTGCTACATCCTTCTTCAATCCGGTCCACCAGTATAACTCCCTGAGGTCATGATACATCTTCGTAATCCCAGGGTGTACCGTGAATCTCGAGACATGGGCTTCTTCCAGAATTTCCTTTCTTAACTCAGGTATCTTGGGCACACACAACCTACCTCGATACCGTAGAATTCCGTCCTGAATTTCAAAATCAGCTTTCCCCGTTGCCTTTACTTCATCACAGATTCTAATCAATTCCTCATCTTGAGTCTGTCCCGCTTTAATTCGCTCCACCAATGTAGATCCAACAGTCAAATTGGCCAGACAAGCCGTGCTACCCGGTGGAACTACCTCGATACCCCTTTCATCCAGATCTCGAATTAACTCCTCCTGAGAGGTAATCATGTAGGCAAGGCTTCCAGATCGTCGACTCAAGGCGTCGGCCACCACATTTGCCTTACCCGGATGGTACTGAATAGCCACATCATAATCCTTAATTAGTTCTAGCCATCTTCGCTGCCTCATGTTTAATTCCTTCTGTGTGAAGAAATATTTCAAACTCTTGTGATCAGTAAAAATCTCACACACCTCCCCATATAGGTAGTGGCGCCAGATTTTTAGGGCAAACACCACTGCAGCTAATTCTAGATCATGGGTAGGATAGTTTTGCTCATGAGGTCGGAGCTGTCGGGAAGCATAGGCGATGACTCTATCATTCTGCATAAGGACACAGCCCAGTCCCTTATAAGAGGCGTCACAGTAAATGACAAACTTCCCTTCTCTGGAGGGAATAGTCAATACTGGCGCTGTAGTCAGCTTCTCTTTCAGCAGCTGGAAACTCTTTTCTTGCTTATCTGCCCAAATGAATGGTACATTACTCTTGGTCAAATGTGTGAGCGGTTTGGCCAGCTTTGCAAAATCTTTCACGAAACGTCGGTAGTACCCAGCCAGTCCAAGAAAACTTCTGACTTCTGTTACAGTGGTCGGCTGGGGCCAATCCAATATAGCTTCCACCTTCTGTGGATCAACAGCGATGCCTTCTTTGGAAATCACATGGCCCAAGAAGGTAATGCTGGACAACCAAAATTCACACTTGCTGAATTTTGCATACAGTCTGTGCTCTCTCAGGGTTTGTAGTGCTATTCCCAGATGTCTTTCATGTTCCTCCTCGTTCCGTGAGTATACTAGTATATCATCGATAAACACAATGATGAAGTTATCTAGATATGGTTTAAAAACTCGGTTCATTAAATCCATGAACGTGGCAGGGGCGTTAGTCACGCCAAAAGGCATGACCAGGAACTCATAGTGGCCGTATCGGGTTCGGAAGGCTGTCTTTGGTACATCAGTGTCCTTGACTTTGAGTTGATGGTACCCCGATCTCAAGTCAATTTTAGAAAATACACTTGCCCCTTGTAACTGGTCAAACAACTCATCGATACGCGGAAGAGGGTACTTATTCTTTACCGTCACTTTATTTAGCTCACGGTAATCAATGCACAGTCTTAGGGAGCCGTCCTTCTTCTTCACGAACAACACGGGTGCTCCCCAAGGAGATACACTGGGTCGGATAAACCCTTTCTCCAACAATTCCTCTAATTGGGCTTTCAACTCCCTTAACTCTGATGGGGCCATTCGGTAGGGAGCTTTGGATATAGGTTGAGTTCCAGGGATAAGATCAATGGAAAACTCGATCTCTCGATCAACCGTTCCTTGCGGTAATTCATCTGGAAACACGTCGGGAAATTCACACACAACTGGCACTTCAGGTAGTGGGGGATTCTGGGCTTGGGTATCCAAGACACTACATAAATAACCACGACACCCTTTCTTTAATAACCTCCCTGCCTGAATGGCAGAGATTAGGTAGGGTGGTGGGGTAATCCCCTTTCCCCTAAACATAAACTCGGGCTGTCCCGGGGGCTGAAACAATACACTTTTCTCAAAACAATCGATGGTGGCATGATTGTGTGACAACCAATCCATGCCCAATATCACATCAAATCCCTTTATTGCTAAGGGTATTAGATTGACTAACAACTCCTGGTCTCCAATCATTACTCTACAGTCCCTAAGAATCATGGACCCAATCATTGACATCCCAGAAGGAATTTGTACCGATAACAGTTCATCCATAGGTTCAGGTATCTTATGCAGTTTATCAACAAAAGATGGAGACACAAAAGAATGCGTGGATCCAGGGTCAATCAACACGTATGCAGAAATTCTAGAAATCGGGAGTATACCTGCTACTACAGCATTTGCAGCAGAGGTGTCTCCTGGTAGCAGTGCAAAGACTCTTCCCGAGCGGCCCTGTGGCTCCTTGCCTTTGTCCTTTGTCTTGGCAAGAGGTACTGGAATAGGCTTCCGTTCTGCGGTGCTGGTAGTCAAGGTAGGGGTTCTCGGGATTGGTGGATGTTGCGGGCAATCTTTGACTTGGTGCCCCTTATCTCCACATCGGTAGCATGCACCAGTCAGTCGACGACATTCTCCAGGGTGTAGGTTCTGGCAGTGAGGGCATCTGGACACTTCCTCAGTTTTCTTCTGACCCTTGTTGCTCTTACTTGGGCCCTCAGTCCTTTGCTTCTTGCTCGGCTGCTCCTTCTTAAAGTTTTTGCCCTTTTTCTTTCTTTCCTGGTCCTTCAGTTGGTTGAACTCTTCCATGTCCTTTTCAATAACTAGGGCTTTGTTAAGGACATCGGAATAGGTGTGTAGTTCAAAGGCCGAGACTTTAGTCCGTATCCCGATCCGAAGACCTGCGAGGAATTTCCTTGCCCTATTATGCTCTTCCCTCACCAAAAAGGAAGCAAATCTGGACAATGCAGAGAACTTGGCTGCATATTGAATTACGGTCATGTCCCCTTGTTTCAGGGTGGCAAACTCCTGAATTTTTCTCTCCCGGATTGTAGGGGGAAAGAACATGCCATAAAACTTTTCAATAAAATCGGCCCAGGTAATGGCGGGGTTCTGTACTTGCATCTCGAGCCACCACTTGTAAGCTTCTCCCTGTAACATGTAAGTGGCTAGCATCACTTTCTCGGCTTCCGAACAAATCAAGAGCTTAAAGGTCTTTTCCATTGACATGACCCACAGCTCAGCTTTCTCGGGGTCGGTAACAGCATCGAAAGTCGGGGGTTTGAGCTTATGGAAACGATCTAACAAGTCATTACGAATGCCGGTTTCCAACGGTTGTGCTGGGGCAGGCGGAGGCGGAACTACCGGAGGCTCTACCGGGTTATTTGCTGGTCCGGCCTGGTGTTGCTGTAAGGTTCTTGATAGTCCCTCAATGGCCTGGCCGAATTGAGCTAATGTGGCCCTCATTTCCCGTAGGGCTACGCTCTCCGTTGGGGCCCGCGGTTCCCTATTGTTACTCCTAGTTCGAGGCGGCATCTGAAGCAAGATAAAAAGTATTCTAAGTATCCCCATTCAATGTGTCATAGTAAGGATGTCATTCAGGTTGTTCATCGATTCAGAATTTCTATGACTTAAGTATTCGCTTTCTAAGGATTCAGTGTTTAAATAACCCTAAGGTTCTGGTCTATACTGACTTTCAAACCTGTAGCTCTGATACCACTCTTTTGTCACATCCCCCAGACCCACCCTGTGCGGATTTGGGGTACGTGGCAAAGGCCAGTTAGGCACCCATCGGGTTTTATCAGTTTTTTTTTTTTTTTTTTGAAAACAAAACCCCGACGGTAATCCTAACCAAAGGCCATTCCGATCTAAATCCCAAGCATAATGCATTCAACATATATAGTTTAAGCAGCGGAATTTTCACATGAGAATGCATACATGTATACTTGGTAGAGCATTCAGGATATATCATAGTCAGACCTATCTTAATCAAGATTACAAAACAGTTTCACTACAAAAGGTCATAGTCTGTTCAGTTACACAAAAGTACAAAAATGATATAGATTCTCAAAAATGGGTTATCATTCTATCTGGGGGTCTTCAACATTTTCCCCCTAAGTTCTGGACCTGCTAAACCTGTCCATCTGAGGGTTCCCCTGAAATTATTAAAATAATGGAATGAGCTTTGAAAGCCCAGTGAGTAACACAGATATCCAGGCAAGAGTTTCGAATTCAATCTTTGCTTAAATCACATGGTTAAGTAAATCAGTTTGGAATTAATAGTTCAATAAATCCAAGTCAAGTTCAATAGATCAAAACAGATAAACGGTTCAGAGTGCTAGCATATCAATCAGAAGTATAGTTAATCATTTGAGAAACTAAAAACCATGTCATCGGTGATAAAAGCATGCATTTAAAACAATTGCATTTAAAACATATGGTATTCGAAACAATTTAACAGATCAAGGAGCAGTAACTAAAACAGTGTCAGAAGTTACTCACCTTCAATATTCGAGTTTGAAGCTATGAACGGAGCCTTCCTCTTTTTCTCCTTAAGCCTAAAACAATTTATAAAGATTTATCAACTCATGACCTTAGACTGAGTAAGTCTACCCTATGATGGGTTTCATGGAACTAACTTATAGTGGCTAGTTCTTAGGTCTTACCTCTTAAGCATTTGGCTTAGGGTTTCAGTATCTTCCTGTTTTTTCATCTTGGCCTCGGCAATCATTTCCTTAGTACGTGCCTTATATATGAAGGGCTGGATGGAAACGATTTCAGTGGACTTAGCTATTCTAATATGGCGCTCAATAACTCTTTGCTGCCTCAGTAATTCTTGCATAAACTCTTGCTGTTTCTTATCGGCTAACCTCTCTGCCTTAGTCATGATGGTGAATTTCTTGCCCTGTTTGTCCATGGTAGTTTAAGTGATATCTTTTTACCTAGAACACAGTTTGACATGTTAGAACAGATGCCTTCATATATTTATCGGTTCTGATTTTCATATTATGGACCTAACCATTGAGTCTGGAAGGTTGAAGAAAGTCAATTTAGACTCTCTCGGCTTTTAAATCTGGTTCGGGTATATCAGGGGTATTTTGGTCATTTTTGCCGTCACATAATTTCTGTCTCGGATTCGTCATCTAATCATGTATACAGTCTCACAAGTGTCAGGTCAATCACTAGTATTAATTTCGTTTTAATCGGACTTCATTTAGACCTTGTACAGTGTCAGGGGTATTATGGTAATTTCATATGTTGTATTTTTCGGTACTTTATTTGTAGTCACGGACCTCACCATTGAGTCCGGAATGTCCAACATAGTTAAAATGGACTATCTTTCAGTAAGATTTGGCCCTATGTGTCATTAGGGGCAGTATGGTCATTTACCCTTTACATGTCTGTATTTTTCGGGACTTGGTTTCACAAATCGGACTCCACCATTGAGTCCGGAATGCCCGAAATAGTAAGATTACACTATTCAATCATTAAATTCGGACTTGGTTTGACTCGTTTAGGGTCCAGGGGCAATATAGTAATTATCCCCTTTTAATAAAATAATTAAATAATTATTTTATTATTTTATTTAATTTTTCAGGGGTATAATTGCAAAAGATTTTAAAAATCTGGGCCTTAGTATAATTCTGTCAAACAGTGGGGGTCAGTTTGCAAATATTTAAAAGTTCAAAACTGAACCAAAGGGTTCAGTCTCTTTACAACTGAACCGGTCCGGTTCAGTCCGGTTCTGACCGGTCTGTTACATTGCTGACGTCACGATGACGTCAGCCCTCAAATAAATTTAAAAACTATTTATTCAAAACGACGTAGCTTTATTAATGCAGTGGCAGTCCCTGGGACAGACACGTGTCCGAGTTGGCTCGGCCCAACCCATCTCGACTCGATCGACTCGGTCGACTCAGCCGAGTCAACTCCGTCTTCTCCACAAACTGACTCGGTGTTGCCCTATTTTCTGCAGATTTTTAGCTTCTATTTCGTGAGTTTTAGGGTACGGTTTCTTGCTGTTTTGGGGTGGTATCGACTCCTGAGGGTCACACCAACACTTTGGCATCGGTTTTGGGCATCAAATCAACCCAACAAGTTCTGTTTTCAAGAGAGTAACCGTGACCTGCAACTCGATCTAGCACCCTCATTTCTCAACCATTTCATGTGTGGTTTGAAGCTGCGTGACCTACAAATCCTAAGGATCAAGACCCTATTTATATATTTCAGTTTAGTCTCGAGTTTTAACGGATTGGATTTTAAACCCGTAGGTTCATTTCCAATTTCGTGGGGCTACAGTGAGTCTCGAGGTCGCGTAGGTACATATTTGAGATCCTCTTGGGGTCTATTTCAGGCCTTGACACTCAAAACTCTGAACTGTTATGGTCGATTCAGACCTGGGTTTTCTAAGGTTCATCAATGGAGGTTGGTCTCGGGTTTCATGGGTTTTGACCTATCCGAGACCTCTAAGCCATGCTATACACTCAAAACAGTTCCTAGAGTCAATAATGAGGCATGCATGTAGTCTATACCCGTAGCAACTCATCAAAAATAATTCAAAATCTACAAAACAAGAATTGAAGATAATTTAGAATTTTTACCTTCACAGTGCTGTCCCTCTCGGTTATGGCTCGACCCAGACCTCTCACAGTGTCCTCAAGTTCCTCAGGTCATGCATGAAATCCTCAAGCCTTTACTTCAATTGCCAATTTCCTCTCTCACTTGCATGCACAATCTCCCTTCTCTCTCTCTCTCTCTCCACACTTCACCCTCACTCTCTCTCAATCCCTCACGTATGACTCAGTTTTAGGATTTCAGAATTCTCTAAAGAGAGAATCTGATGCAAGTTATGTATATATATATGTACATATAGGGCTATACACATATGAGTGTATCTCTACCCTTAGTGGGTTTGTGACTGCTGACTTGATGGAGGTGATGGAGGGCTATGATGAAGGGAATGCATGCAAGGCCATTGGCCAATTTGGGTGGTGGCTTGAGCAGATTATAGGTTATATACATATATTGCTGTATTTATGCACAAAGTAACCAACAGCCTAGTTGGTAACTTTTTGAGACAAAGTTGCTTACCTTGGTAGGTCAAGGGTTCAATTCCCCTTGGCCTCCCAAGTGACCATTTTCTCTTATTTTCTGGTTAAGGCCCTGTTTGGTTGTCGCTAAATTCCAGTTTCACTGTTTTGGCATTAACTCCCAATCTGTAACTCCTTTTTCAGTGCAGTTTCTTTCTGTCACTTCCTACTCAGAATATCTTCCATTGACCAAGGTCCAATGTCAGTATTTATTTTCTCGAGTTTCCCTTAATTAGCTAATTCGAGTTTTATCACTATTAAAAATAGGCATTAAATTAGCTAAACCTGACATTTCATTCCCAAAACAGTTTTCTCATATACAAAACATGTCAGTTACGAAATTGGGGTATTACACTGCCTATCTTTCTTCTTATATTTTTTCAAGGCATTCTTCTAATTAGGAGTCAAAGTTGCCTTATCTTGTGGTTTCTCATAGCCTTCATCAACAATCTCCCATGCATCTTGTGAGCCAAGCAAGGCCTTCATACGATTTGCCCAATTATCGTAATTATCTTTGGTAAGTCGAGGGAATTGGAATCCCGTCATACTAGTTGCCATCACCACAATTATAATGGCTCTGATACCACTTTGTTGGAATTAAATCACACACAAGAACTTTAGGAGATATGAAAAATAGAAGAGGAATTCACTTAACACTCTAAAAAATATTCAGACTCCAATCTTACTCCTATGTCCAAAATGGCATGTGTATAAGGTTTATATAGGCTAGAGTACATGAGCCTTTAATTAATACATCATGCATATGCAATGTAACATACATGTATCACCCATAAATATATACATGAACCCAAAATATGAATAGACACATACATGCTTAATACTATGAATGCATGAACATAATACTAATAAAAAAACTTCTAGAAAACTTAAAAGACAAGACTTCAAAAGTCAAGTTTAATATTCAACAAGGTTATGTCGATATAAGATTTTCCCAATAATTTTTTGTTCAAAATTCATTCCAAAAATCTTGATATTGTAATTATTAGGCTTGGCCGTGTCTTTTGCTAGTCAATTTAATTTATGAAGACTTCACATGTGTTGGCAATAGCTTTTTCCATTAGTGACCCACAAAAGCATTGCCAATAACTCCTTTACGTTGCAAATGAATTTTCACCCCATTTTTTATACGTGGGAATTAATTTTGCATTACATTTATTTCTGATGCACAACTATCCATAGCAAAAACAATACTTTTAGTAATGAACACTATTGCGTGTTACAAATAAAATACTACTAGAAACACTTTTGCATTCATCGCTAAAAAGAGAGTTGGGAAAAAACTGATTTGCTCAAGTGAAGCATAATACCTCCATAGAAGGCTCCAATCTCCTTTTCATCCATTGTGCATGGAACAGATAGGTAGTTATGCTAACCTCTTTGTTTGGAGCAAATGAATATGGGCTAGTCTCTGATAAATGTCTTTTGGTCAACTTGGTGATCCATTTTAATAATGCGAGTGGCGCACAATGCTCTAAAGGTATCTTTATTATTGATCATGAGAGCAAAAACTAGGTAGGATTGCTCGTTCCACAATCCCAGGTTTGACCTATCAACTAGATGCATTATGAACCATCAAAAAAGACCAAAATGAGAAGAATGTATGAAAATATTATGGTGATGTCAAAACAAAATCTCAAAATGGAAAGTATGCTAAAAACATTTAACGTTGTTCTAACTCGCTCAAAGAACTCACCCCAGAAACTCAAAAATCAACTCAAATGAAGGTGAAATGACCATTAGGATCAAATAGGCCAGACACACGTTCAAATGAGTTATGTTTTGTTTTTCAGTCTCTGAATCTTGTTAACTTGGAAACCAATTGTGAACCCTAAGGGTAAAGTTTAACAGAAACCTATGATCTTTCTAGGATACTAAAGAGTACTTAAGGTATGTGTACATACTAAATGTAAGACCCTACAAGAGCCAAATGTGAAAAATAAACTACACACTCACATTACAAAAAATGTCACATTTAGCGATACATAAAGGCATCGCAAATAGTTGGCAAGAGTGTTACTAATAAGTATTAGAGACACACAAGTGGGTGCCACTTTATGCGTTGCTAAAAGTCATGCCACTAATACTATTAGTAATGCACAAAAAGTTATGCTTCGCTAAAAGTGACTTATGAGCAAAGAACAGTGCGTGTCACTAAAAAAAATTTGAAGTGTCACTAAAAAGGGTTTGAGATGGTCAATATGCGTTGCTAATAGTTGATTTTTAGTGACGCACATGTGCACTAAAAGTCGATATTTAGCATCACACGCCCGTATGTCGCTAAAAGTGGCTTGTTGTACTATTTGCGATGCACAAGTGAATTTTTTGCCATATTTTTCCATATTTATGCTTTTCTGTTTTATTTCTATTGGAAAATGAATTACAACATAGTACTTCTAAAGATGAAGTATTTCGACATCAACTTGAAAATTTCAATAATAGGTTATTAGCGACACAGAGTGTACGTCACTAATAGAAAACCTTTTGCGACGGACATTTAGGCATCCAAAAAATGCATAGCTAATATTCAATTCCCACAAATACATAATGGAGGGAAATATCTTTAGCATCATTAATTGCTATTGCAATGCTTTTGTGGTTGTTATTAATAGTGAAATTATTAGTTACGTACAAATAAGCATCATAAATAAGTTAAATAATTTATAGTGACATTCTCAGTGTGTCATAATTTCTTTTATTATCTTTTTGAAAAGATTTCATTCTGGTTAGTGTATTTGGTGCCATAGGAGTCCATATTTCCATGCATCGTATTGACATAAGGCTTATGTTATTAAGGGCGTCATTGTACTTTGTTCTTATATTTACATATATGTGATGGTTATTAGGTAGGAGATGTAATGTGATTAGTTTGGTGTGAGATTGATTAATCAGAATATAAAATTATTTCTTCTTCTTTTCTGTCAATCTAAACTAGGTTTAATCTCATCTTGGTATCAGAGTATAAAAACCAAGTGAGAAAACAATCTTAGGTCTGATGTCATTATTATTAGGTTGTCGAACAGAAAAAATTACATGAACTGAATCATCTCCTCCTTCTGAGCATCATGGTGATTTTAGTTTAATTTTTAAGCCATTTCATAGGTTTTTCAATTTTTGAAACTTTTTAGAATATTGGAACCATTGTTATGTGATTTTGGACAGATTGGAGCTATTTGGTTAGATCGATCCACTCCTAATAGGTGTGTCGTGGCCTTATCTACCTTCATTGGCTATTTTGGTTTATTATTTGGCAGATTTCACAATTCAAAGCCCGTTGGGTTGGTCGTCCGTACAGTGAATGCGTCGAGTATGGTTTGTTTCTTCGCTGATCTGCTCTCCAACCATTCTTTCATCTAAGTTTGTGATCATATACATGAATAATTGCATTTTCTGCTTCGATCTACAACTAAGGACACTTTATTTTCATTTTTCCCTTTTTGAGCAACATCATTTATTTGTGTTTTTTTTTTTTTTTTTTTGTGGTGGCTTGGTGGATGTGTTTTCCAACCTAGTACTATTTTGCTTGTCATTCATAATGGCATCCAAACCAGAGGATTCTATCTTCTTGCCTCAGACACCAACAGCTCTTTTCCATTGCATCACAACTGAGTTGCTTGATGGAAATAATTTTCTATCTTGGTCACGGTCTGTTAAATTGTATTTAGAAAGCAGAGGAAAGTTGGTCATTTTTAATGGTGCTACCAAGGTACCTGAGTCTACCAATGCTAAATATGTCGAATGGGAGGATGGCTATTTAATTGTATGGAACCTCATATCTATCGAATGTTTATGTACTACGATGTTGTCTCTCGTCTTTGGACTGCCTGAACCGAGATGTATGCACATGTTCGCAATGATTCTCAGATCTATCAACTTTATCAGGATATTTTTCATGCTACTCAATTTTTTTTATCAGTTTCATATTGCTTTGGATACCTTTAGACTCGTTGAGAGGAGTTAATCCATTACGAGGCACTATCGAACCTTTCTTCAAATGCAACCAAGCTTATTATGGAGTGTATTGAACATTAGAAAACCTGTTCTTTTCATATAGGCATTCATCCTGAGTTTGAGCCCATCTGTGCATAGATTTTAGCCTCTCATCCTTTACCTACACTACTGGCAGTCTATGCAACTATTAATAGTGATGAGTAACGACACTCTTTGATTTCTCTGGCTTCCACTCCTGTTATTGATCACTTGGCTTTCGTGACTTAGTCTAGTTCTATGACCACTTGTTATAGGGGTGGTTCATGTAACATCCTTACCCAATAGATTAAGGTAATTTTGTAAGACAATTAGAATCAATGGAAACACTACTTTCTTGAACAAACTAGTTGTATGGATTAATAGCTTTTTCATTATTTGGCAACTTTAATTGACTTAACATTTAGTAATAGGGCTACTTGAATAGACTAACTTATGATTAAATTTTGCAAGAGTTAGGAGGCTAATGACTTCAATTGAAGATTAAGATAACTAAACCAACATTAATAAACTTAATTAAGTTGACAATGACCATTAGGGAAAATGTATGTATGGTATGCTTTAGATATAACATGTATATGCAACATATATGCATCATACATGCACATAATAGATGAGATGCAGTTATAATTCTCCATTAAAGAGACAAGCTAATCTCTGGCCATGCATGAGCCATGCCCACCTCCCTTAAAGAAAGGTAAAAAATGGAGGGAAATGACAAGTCTCCATGCACTAGAAATTTTTTCACTCTATATATACAGCTCAAATAACTCAAAACCACCATTTTCTACATGAACTGAAATTTATAAACTGAAATACAGAGAAGCTATACATTGAGAAACCTGGAAGAGAAAGCTTGTAAAAAGAGGAAAAATAGAGAGAAAAGAAAACGGAAGAAACAATTCAAGCTCTACAAGTTAAATCCCTCATTCTCTTCCATTCATTTCTATTTATGTGTAAATTCTAGAATTAATAGACCAATTTGGAAGGTTTAAAACTAATCGAAATGACCCTATGGTTGGATGACCACCATAGCCGACCACCAAGGTCTGGCTTGGTGCATCCATGTGAACAAAAAAAAAAAAAAAAACCCTTGAACCTTAAACTACTTTGCATGGGTAAAATAATAGGAAGAAAATTGACCAAAATGGTTAACAAACCACTGAGAATAGTGAGTTGCACTCAAGAGAGGGAAAATCTAACCTATATAATTCGGACTGATTTTCTTAGTTTTAAGAATAAAAAATGAACCTCATTGTCCCAGAAGCTGATTGGGATCAAAATGGGATGAAACTGTGTGAAACATGTTAAAACAAGAATAGAAAATACTTGCTGAAAAAATGGGGTGTCACGCCCCGGATTTCACGAACCCGGGGAGCGACTGAACGAAACAAAAGAAAGGAAAAGAAGTGACAATTCGGTAAATTAAATTGAAATCTCCATCATCATTCCTCAAGTTTCTCCCAAAAATTTAAGTAAAGATTCGACATTCAATATAACTCAAAATCGTTCCTCAACATAGCTCAAATACTCCTCTCAATTACTGCCCAAATAATTTAAATCATATTTAAACACGGTTCTCAAAATGTTTTCAAAACCTTTCTCAAAGTGCTGTGTAACGGTTGCCTAAAAAAGGTCTCAAAATACCCTAAGGTATAGTCCAAGAAGTGGTCAAGATTAAATTTAAATGCTTGTTCCAATTAACGTCCCAAACAATTTAAATCATGTTTAAAAATGACCCTTAAAATAGCCTTAAAGTATCCCCAAAAATTCCCTAAAGTAATGTCTCGGATGACCCCTAAAGTGTCCTAGGGCATGGTCAAAAGATAGTCAAATATCGGTCCAAAGTTGGTCTTAGTGGATGACCAAACATGGCCTTGAAATTTAGATCACAACATGGTCAAAACATGGTCTACAAAGGCTCCTAAATGGCAGTCAAAGAGGGTCTAAAAATTGACCCAACTTGGCCCAAAATAGTGCCCCAATGTAACCCAAAAAGTGTCCTAAAAATTAGCTCAAAAGGTGATCAAAAAGGGACGGGACAGTAGGTGGTAACAGGCTGCCACGCGTGGGGCAGCAGGCAAGCAGACAGGCGCGCGTGAGGGGCAGGCTGGCTAGCGCGCGGGGCAGGCAGGCTACGCCCGCGGGCGGGCAGTCGGGGCACTGTAGCACAGAGACCTGACTTCCTGATTTTCTGATTTTCTGAAATTTCACTGTTCATGGCTGCAACCAATTTGTCCATTTTTGAATTTTTTTTCCAAGTCTTTTAAGCCCTTTTTTCTTCCCACTTTTAGCCCACTTGTTCAAGGTTCCTAAACCCTCATTTTGACATTTTTTTCACTCCTTTTAAAAAGTCATTTACACACCTATTTCCCACTTTAATTCTACCAAAATTTGAACATAATTTCCCTTTGTTTTCCCAAGTATTTTCCTCATCTAATAATCACAACATATATGAGTATAATTGCATCAACAATCCACCCTCACTCGGTGTCCACAACTCCATGCATCCACTATTTTCTAACACTTCCATTTAATGCACATTTAAATCATAATTGTCATACATTCATTTGATTCACAACTCATACATATTAAAATGGCCCAAGGCCTAAGGTTTACAATTTACATAAGTTTAAATACAAGAAGTTGGGCTCATGCCCACACATTCAAAACATGCCCCCAAGGGCCAAATATTCCACAAAATCCATTCCCTTCCTTTTTCTTCAATACTCAAGGAAGTCCCAAGCAGCTGGTGTCTCCTCTGAAATATAATGTCCCACGAATGGGTCAGCTTAACTGCTGGTATGATAACTCACTAATACTAGCAACAAATTTAGGACGTGGCATGTGCAAGTATACATTTTCAAACTATAATTTCCCATCCCGTTGTTCAATGCAATGCAAATACACTATGCATGACTCACACATGAAAACTCTATGCCACACGTCTCACTTCATGGTTCTTCCCCGTTGGCATGCAAGTACCAATATATGTCTCGCTTTACGATCCGAACCTCGATGGCATGCGAGTACCAATGGCAAATTTTGGGTTTTTCACCACAGGATCTACACCCTCATAATATTCAGCACCGCGTGCTAACCCACACCATGTTTCCAAGGAATCACTTTATGCTAAGATGCCATGATTTCATCATGCAAGTTTAATGTGACAAATGATCAAACACATGGTGTGCATTTTCAAGTCATGCATTAAACCCCACACAATTCATAACTTTAAGTTCCCATAAATTGCTTCACATGACATAGGTCATAACCACACACCTTAACACATTTCTCAAGCCACAATATCACAATTTCACCAACCATAAAGAATTTCACAAAGTCACTAACATCCCATAAAAGACTAATATATTACACAACCAATTCCCTTCCAAGATATCAACTAAATATCACATAAATACACATCAAATATAGCAATCAAATACAAGGACAAGATAATTCATCCTCATAGCAACAAAACATCAAATAAACCAAAGAATACATAAAGCCCCAAATTACTAACTCTAAGTCCTTCAAAGTAACACCTCTTAGATAATTTCCTAACATGAAATAAACATTTAAACCAGTTAATCAACATGTAACAAGGTAGGAAAAACGAAATCTGTTCCTAGCTTAGTAAGAAATCATACCTAAAATAATTTTTTCTTAAACTGTGGTGGCTGTGTTTGATGGATAGCCAAACTATTTAGTGACAATATAGATCTTGGGTAGGGGAACAATTTCTTAGAAGGAAGCTCGGCGAAAATCCCACTCGAAATGCGTGTTTCGGAGGCTTGAATCTTGAAAAAGCTAGGGCTTTCCTCTCTCTCTCTCTCTCTCTCTCTCTCTCTCTCTCTCTCTCAAGAACGTGACCTGCTGCATATACAGAATGAATTCTGTATAAATGTGTGTCTAAGTGTCCTATTTATAGTGAGGGACAAAATGGTTAAGGGCAAATGACCATTTTGCCCTTAATGAGCCCGAAAATGGTTACTCTACAACCGATTCCTAAACACTTCAATTCAAAATTTTGTTTTATCCAATGTTCATAAATTTATTAGAAATGAATGTTTTCAGAAGAAAACATTTTCGTTTGAGGTCGGGTTTGGCCGTTTCCACCCGGGTCACCCGGGTGCCCTTTTTGTCCAATTCCGGAAACTGTTTCTATTTTGGCTAAATTTCTTACAGAGGTTACCTCACAATATTATAAGCATATTTCTCTTCTATGACACACTCCAAATATGCTTCTAAACATGTCAAATGATGAACTGACACATTTAGATGTTTTACCGGCAAAACCGGGCTTTATTGACAAAACCGTGTATGCCAAATGTCCTACCGGCAAAAACGAACAAATTTTCCTCATTTTTTTTTTCAGATCTCTACATGGGGCTCACCAAAAAGACCCCAATAATTGCCCATTTGACAGCCAAGATTTGATCTAAATTAAGTTTTGACATTGAGAGTGGAATCTTAGGATAAAAATGGTCTGGAAATGGTTGGGTTGATCATTGAAAAACGATTGTCATTAGTTGCCATCATCCAAGAAGGTGATCAGTGCTAGCGAGCCAACCTATTAACCAATCAAACGGGTTAGTCAACGACTCGATGATCTGATTTGGGCTGACCCACACAGAAATGAATCTAAAAGTTAAATGGAATGGCATCGTTTCACTAATGCCATGCTGACACACCGATAATGCCATGAACCATACTAGACTGGTCAGTTCTCAAGGGATGGGCTACAGTTCTGTCACAATATGACTAGACCAGTTGGTTTAGAGTGAAATTTGAAGGGTTCAGTTATAACCTAACAAAACCAGAGGGTTTAGCCTAATTGTTGAACCAGAACTCTTTTTATTTACATTTGGACCCCCAAATTTTTATATAAATTATATATGAGAAAATAATTTAATAATTATTTTAATAACCTTAATTAAATTAGTAAAATTACCATTTTACTCCTCGGCCTAAAAGTGAAGTAACAAAGGATAAATAAAATGCAAGAAAAGTCATTTCCAACATTTTTTAGCATTGTATACTCGTTGGCAGAGTCCGATTTTGGAACTTGGACCCCGTAATATAAGAATAGGACAAACTGGACTAATTCCAATTAAGTGGGTTGTACGTATAGTTACTCTGACAAGTAATATTGCATTAGCTAATTAATTAAGAAATTAAGAATTGAGTTACACAACAATAATTAAGAATGAATTTTACTAAATACAAGTTACGAGGCCTTTGGTTGGTTACCTTACCAACATTTTACATGAATATGGAATATTGGCAAGGTAATTGACTGGCAGATCACATATCTATCATCCGCACAAGGTGTGGTATTGGATTTAACAGAATTGGTATCCGAGCATAGGTTTACCTAAACCATAGGTAACCATTTTAACATAAGGTTACAAACATAAAAGTTATCGAATAGGATTAGTGTCATGGATGTCTAAAACAACATAACCTAGACACTAATTAGGCTTCCACTGTCACGACCCGAAACCCACCCTAGTGCGGATCTCGCATCGCGACCGCCACCCTCAGGCCCAAGGACCCTTGGGCGAAGGCTGACATAGACGGCGGTATCGAATAGATGTGCAACATACGTTTTGCGGAAGCGTGAAAAACTTTTTTCTTTTCTTTTCTCATTTTTAAATTATGCACATTCGTCCGATACTACTGCTCCATACATAGCATACATGGTTACACATTCAGAGTATAACGAAAACTTAAAGACTTAATACATTAATACAATACATATTCGGTTGCCCTGAGGGCTTATTACATATTCTTACATTGTCTACTAATACAAAATGTACTACTTGTGTTCATAGGTTCTTCAAAAGAAACTACTTAAACATATCCTTCCAAAAAACTAGCTAGACTCATCGCCATCATCCTTAAGACCTTGTCTGCTGAATTCACCTGAAAGGAGGGGTCCGAACAAAGTCCGGGTAAGCTAATCTAAGCTTGTGAGCAATTCCTAGTATTCGTCATGGGGTTTTCAATTAGCAGTGGTTTAGTACATAAGAGTTTGTAAAATAATCACCGCCAATTGTTCGTATACTTTGAATACAGAATATATGCATTCCTTAAAACATGTTGTAATATCCCGACCCGGGATATGACACAGAAATCGAGGTAGACCCGATCGAGTGCACGTAAACTGAGATAAGTCGAGCCGAGTAGCGTAATACCCGTTATAACCGAACATAAGTTCAGAATAAATTTATATAATTTCATTTTATCCAAGAAGGTCAAATAATAATACCGAGCTTTAATCAAGCAATGAACATACTATCAGAGACAAACCGAGACCGCTTCAGACCCAAATATAGTAGACCCTGAGATGCACCTAAATTAATTAACATACAGTGACGGGCACGATTACCGAGGTAATTAACCGAAGTTATAATCTCACAAAATTACAAGATTAAGAAAAAGTATGAGTAAACTCGAGCCGAGAATAGTAATACCAAAATAAACCCGAGCGGTATGGAGACTTATATACGTAGGCCAATACATGCCTCGATCTACGTGCGTAATGCATTTTAATAGATGCAAGAATATATATATATATATATAAAATAAAATATGAATTTATTATATATATATAAGCATACAAAAGAATAAAAAAAGAAGAAAAGAATTAAAAAAAAAAAGGAGAAAAGAAGAGAAACAGATGGGGAAATGAAGAGGCATGAAACTGATGGGAGAGAAAGAGAAAGAGAGCAGGAGAAATAAAGAAGGGGCGGTTCTCATGCCCAGGCATGCGTTAAAACCAAAGGAAGAAAAAGAAAAAAAAAAAAATAGAGAAAGAGGAGAGATGGGGTTTTGCCCAGAAAAAGTTGAGAGAAAATAGAAAGAGAAAGAGGAGCTACGGCACCAGTCAGATCGCAAGATCTGGTCGAGGTTGGAAGATGTCGATGATGGCATGGTCGTATGGGTTTTGATGATCAGGCGGAGTGGTTGCGTAGCAACAGGAAAGGGAAAGCAGCAGCAGCGTGTGCTGCTGTGTGCTGCGTGGTGCACGGTGGTGACGGCAAATCAGAACAGAGCATGAGAAATTTATAGATGTATTAGATATGTGTGTGCAGTGCGTTGCAGCAGGTGGATTGCCGAAATTGAAAAGCAACAGCCGTATCAACCGCATAAACAAGTGGCTATGGTGGAGGATCCATGCGGCTGCTGTGATGGAACTTTGAGAGAAATAGTGCAGCCCATGAGGCTTTTAACAGGAACCAAATTATATATATATATGTGTGTAAGTAATCTCTGATCTCTGTTTATGTTACATTCCAAGCCATGTCAACAGTTTTTCATATATCCATTTGTTGTATTCCATATATACCAGAACGTTCATCAAGTCCACATTGATATTGCTCTATCTTGTGGAAAGTATTTATTGACTGTTGTATATCTCGATCATGATTTGTACACTTGTGCATGGATTCCTTTTGTGCACTTGTACTTAGGGCCGTGAGGGCCAGACAATTTATTCGAAGTAACGTAGTAAACGTAGTTCAGATAACTATTGTTACGTCAGATTCGCCTAGAACCAGTTATGTTCCACATTTATACTCTTCGTGGAGGTAGCATGATCCTGATATATTATTAGTGCCGGATTTGTGCTCAGTCACATCTCCATCTGATGCTATTTACGACCTTCGGGTCCAGTTATGACCTTCGGGTCCAGATTATTATACAGTGTACACAGAGCAGTATTCATACAGCCTGACCGGAACTAAATATTCATATAGCCCGAATGGGAACTGGATATTTATACAGCCAACTGGAACTGAATACGAGCTCAGGGGGTAGCCGGGCCCCAGTCGAGTGCATCAACCAGTTTTGATATCACTATCATTTATTTGATTTTCATAGCTTGATTATATTATATCATTATGAATGATCATCAGATTTCTCTTATTGGATATCATAGTTTGATCATATTATATCATTATTAATGATCATAAGATTTCACAGCTTTCTTTGAGCGCATAGAAGTGTATTATCAGACAGATTTCATAGCTCATCATTTGAGTTTCTATCATTTGATATTGAATTCTATATTTATTGACTGGCTAGCACATCAGCATTTATCCTAGTTCTTTATGGATAATGCATTTTATATTCTTGTACACATAACAGAGCAAAAGAGAATTACTTATTGAGCTTTCATTAGCTCACCCCAAACTTACCACCCCTTTCAGGAAATGAAGCTGTAGAAGAGCAGTAACAGTAGCAGTAGAAGTCAGCTAGATAGCAGTGGACATTTCTTTTGAAGTTGTAAGTGTAATACTTAGTACAGTCAGTCTTGTAGCTCTACCATGTTATCCACGTCTTGGGGATGAACAGTTGTATTAAGAAATCTTGTATTCCGCATTTTGTAAAACATTATATAATTTACATGCAGCTTTTATTTATTTTATTCCGCATTTAGTTGTTGCATGTTAGTAGCACTGATGTGTTGCAAGTTGAGACCCTTGGTTCGACAAGTAGCGTCGGATCGGGTGCGCGACACGAGATCCACATAGGGTGGGGTCTCGGGTCGTGACAGGCTTGGTGTGGGGTCTCGGGTCGTGACAGCTTGGTATCAGAGCATTAGGTTACACTAGTGGTTCATGGGAGATAAGACTAAGGTACTAGTATTACAAATGTCCAAGTAGAGTCAGTCAGTAGATAGATTCTGACATGATAGATAGACTATTATATAAATGTTGATCGTTGATCTTTTACAGCGAGTAATTTTGGGAGATGATTTGGCTACTGGTACATCGCAGGTATTTTTCTAGTTTGTTAAGGCATACTCGTATGCTAGTTTTATGTATTGATTTTGCTCGTAGCATTCATTACTAGATTGATTTAGAAACTGAACTGCTAGTTGAACATAGAGACAGAATTCCTGAGTTATATGTTAACTGTTCAATTTCTACCAAGAGAATGATTGATGATAGATGTTATGCATGGAACAAATAGAATGAGTAACATAAATATACAAGTATTAGATCGACATATTATTACCTCGTGGAATTTTAAAGACATTGATGAGTTAAGTGATTGATATCTGCAAAGAAATATGACAGATTTAAATGCTAAGATTTATAATCTTTAGAATGAATTGCATGCTGTTATAGATATGAATGTTTACTTGATAAACGAGATAGAATGACTAGCGACTCTTGGAGTCATTATCAATGGATGTTTTATATTGGAGAAAATCATTAGTAACGGAATGATATACATAGAGTATATGAGATACAGATCATACGTGTACAGATATTTGTTAATCGGAGAAAGAAATTAATGATTGAAAAATAATTACATGATTTGTGACTGCTAGAAGATGGAAGCAAGTTAAGATACTCGAGGTTAACTACTTGTTAGAAAAGACTACGTATTCTGAAAAAGTTGATGATTCTTGAACAACTAAGATGAGCAAGTAAATAGTGAAATAAATAATTTTGGATGATTATTCTATCTTATGGAAGCAGGTACTTGATATCTATTGAGTAACAGTTTGATGTATTCCCTGTTAAGAATTAAATTATTGTTATAGACTAGTGACTTGATGTTTATTGGGCTACAGTTGATAATTTTTATATATTGAAGGAACCGTTGAGAATTGGATTATTGTCTATAGACTATGAACTTGATGTTCGTGATTAGATGATTGCTCTATATTGTGAGAATTAAATGTTCCATAATGAACGAGGAAAATGGTTGGTTCACATTGAAAGATAGAAGATAACGTAGAATTAGGAGTTGTGTCGGTTTGAAAAGCAATGGATTCGCTAGAAATATTTAAATGGAGTAGTGATACCCTGGAAGGGTAGTAGCATTCATAGTGACATCTAGACAGAGCGGTAACACCTTAAAGGGTAGTATTTGTGACAGGCGACATCTTGTTAGAATACTTATACATTCTGAAAGGCAATAGATGTAGAAATGAATCAAGATATGAGAGATAGTATGAAGGGAACTTAAGGGGGTAAGTACAGGGGGAGTTGATATCCTAAATAGATTGATGACATACCAGAAATGTGAAAAGTCTCGAGTAAGTTATAGATAGACCCTGATAGAGTACAAATGGGTAGAGTTTTAAAGACGTTTATTTAATAAACAAGGCTGTTAGAAGTTGACATTTTGAGAAACAGATAATTCTGAGAAAAGACTGATATATGATGAATAAGCAGTAGAAAAGATAATCTTAGAAATAACCTGGGTAGTAGATTGACATGAATAAAAACACACTGTCAGATAAATTAGAAGTAAGTAAGAAACGATCCCGGGTAACTGTTAGAGATTAATGTAATCTAAATGATAGCAAAAACACTAAAAGTGTAGTGAATCATTTAGAGAGAATCGTGAAATAAAGTGACGTATAGAATCGTAGAACCTACTACTAGAATACTCACAAGTGTAGAAGAAAGTAGAGATCTGTGAACAGTAAAGATTTATGAACTGTATCGATTTTAGAAAGTTTAAGTCATTTTTGATAAAGTCCCAGATAAGATATAGTCATGTGATTATATGACCTAGAAAAGACACAAAGTATATATAAACTCCTAGTATGGTTACAAGAAATCTCTAAAGAAGGGAGTTAGTTAAATAACGATTAAAAACGTAATGTATGATAGAGAACAGAGTGCATGACTAAGTAGTAGATACAGAACACATAAAATACAGATCAGGGATACAGATGTTCTTGAACAGTTGACTTAAGGTCAATGAACAATTAGTTGAATGGCAAGCCTATTATAAAGGAATGATAATTAGGAACCAGTATGAACTCTATGAGTTCCATATGATACTATTAGAATGAAATATATCCCAGATATATTAGTAGACTTAAAGAATAGAGTTTTAAAACCTATTCAGGAAATTTCATAATGTTGTTCACCAGATGATGCCTTAAACTAAAAGGAACTAGAAGAATCATATAAAGGAATTGAGATTCACGTGAGAGTTTTCAAATACTCTTGAAAAATTTAGAAAAAATAGAAAGATAATCTGATGTGACAGTAAAACTTGATTTAATGTGACGGTAAAACTTGATTCTCAGCAGAAAATTTTTATCTAGTTAATGTAAACACATATCCAAGTAGTACCCCGATGTTAAAGAAACCACGAGAACCCCGAAGTTAGGAACGCTAAGTTTGGGGACAAACTTATTTTTAAGGGGGTAAGAATGTAATATCCCGACCCGGGATATGACACAGAAATCGAGGTAGACCCGATCGAGTGCACGTAAACCGAGATAAGTCGAGCCGAGTAGCGTAATACCCGTTATAACCGAACATAAGTTCAGAATAAATTTATATAATTTCATTTTATCCAAGAAGGTCAAATAATAATACTGAGCTTAATCAAGCAATGAACATACTATCAGAGACAAACCGAGACTGCTTCAGACCCAAATATAGTAGACCCTGAGATGCACCAAATTAATTAACATACAGTGACGGGCACGATTACCGAGGTAATTAACCGAAGTTATAATCTCACAAAATTACAAGATTAAGAAAAAGTATGAGTAAACCGAGCCGAGAATAGTAATACCAAAATAAACCCGAGCGGTATGGAGACTTATATATGTAAGCCAATACATGCCTCGATCTACGTGCGTAATGCATTTTAATAGATGCAAGAATATATATATATATAAAATAAAATATGGATTTATTTTTATATATATATATATAAGCATACAAAAGAATAAAAAAAAAAGAAAAAAAAAAGAAGAAAAGAATTAAAAAAAAAAAGGAGAAAATAAGAGAAACGGATGGGGAAATGAAGAGGCATGAAACTGATGGGAGAGAAAGAGAAAGAGAGCAGAAGAAATAAAGAAGGTGCGGTTCTCATGCCCAAGCATGCGTTAAAACCAAAGGAAGAAGAAGAAAAAAAAAAAAAAAACAGAGAAAGAGGAGAGATGGGGTTTTGCCCAGAAAAAGTTGAGAGAAAATAGAAAGAGAAAGAGGAGCTACGGCACCAGTCGGATCGCAAGATCTGGTCGAGGTTGGAAGATGTCGATGATGGCATGGTCGTATGGGTTTTGATGATCAGGCGGAGTGGTTGCGTAGCAACAGGAAAGGGAAAGCAGCAGCAGCGTGTGCTGCTGTGTGCTGCGTGGTGCACGGTGGTGACGGCAAATCAGAACAGAGCATGAGAAATTTATAGATGTATTAGATATGTGTGTGCAGTGCGTTGCAGCAGGTGGATTGCCGAAATTGAAAAGCAATAGCCGTATCAGCCGCATAAACAAGTGGCTATGGTGGAGGATCCATGCGGCTGCTGTGATGGAACTTTGAGAGAAATAGTGCAGCCCATGAGGCTTTTAACAGGAACCAAATTATATATATATATATGTGTGTGTGTAAGTAATCTCTGATCTCTGTTTATGTTACATTCCAAGCCATGTCAACAGTTTTTCATATATCACTTGTTGTATTCCATATATACCAGAACGTTCATCAAGTCCACATTGATATTGCTCTATCTTGTGGAAAGTATTTATTGACTATTGTATATCTCGATCATGATTTGTACACTTGTGCATGGATTCCTTTTGTACACTTGTACTTAGGGCCGTGAGGGCCAGACAATTTATTCGAAGTAGCGTAGTAAACGTAGTTCAGATAACTATTGTTACGTCAGATTCGCCTAGAACCAGTTATGTTCCACATTTATACTCTTCGTGGAGGTAGCATGATCCTGATATATTATTAGTGCCGGATTTGTGCTCAGTCACATCTCCATCTGATGCTATTTGCGACCTTCGGGTCCAGTTATGACCTTCGGGTCCAGATTATTATACAGTGTACACAGAGCAGTATTCATACAGCCGACCGGAACTAAATATTCATACAGCCCGAATGGGAACTGGATATTTATACAGCCAACTGGAACTGAATATGAGCTCAGGGGGTAGCCGGGCCCCAGCCGAGTGCATCAACCAGTTTTGATATCACTATCATTTATTTGATTTTCATAGCTTGATTATATTATATCATTATGAATGATCATCAGATTTCTCTTATTGGATATCATAGTTTGATCATATTATATCATTATGAATGATCATAAGATTTCACAGCTTTCTTTGAGCGCATAGAAGTGTATTATCAGACAGATTTCATAGCTCATCATTTGAGTTTCTATCATTTGATATTGAGTTCTATATTTATTGACTGGCTAGCACATCAGCCTTTATCTTAGTTCTTTATGGATAATGCATTTTATATTCTTGTACACATAACAGAGCAAAGGAGAATTACTTATTGAGCTTTCATTGGCTCACCCCAAACTTACCACCCCTTTCAGGAAATGAAGCTGTAGAAGAGCAGTAACAGTAGCAGTAGCAGTCAGCTAGATAGCAGTGGACATTTCTTTTGAAGTTGTAAGTGTAATACTTAGTACAGCCAGTCTTGTAGCTCTACCATGTTATCCACGTCTTGGGGATGAACAGTTGTATTAAGAAATTTTGTATTCCGCATTTGGTAAAACATTATATAAATTACATGCAACTTTTATTTATTTTATTCTGCATTTAGTTGTTGCATGTTAGAAGCACTGATTGTGTTAGAAAGTTGAGACCCTTGGTTAGACAAGCAGCGTCGGATCGGGTGCGCGACACGAGATCCGCATAGGGTGGGGTCTCGGGTCGTGACACATGTAGCTCTGAAACATTTAAAGTATTCAAGCTAAACTCATACTTCGTCAAATAGGGTATATAACTCAAAACATATACATTTCATAAAACAAATAGCTTTGAAACATTTAAAGTATTCAAGCTATACTTATACTCATGAACTTCAAAACATATAACATAACATGTATTTCTTAGATAAAGTATATAAAACTCAAAACATATGCATTTCATAAAGCTTGAAAACATTTAAGGTATCCAAGCGAAACTCGTACTTTATCAGATAAAGTATATTAACTTTAAATCACATAAATATGTATTTGAACATGAGGGTAAAACCTGCTTTCATTTCCAAAATCACTTTGTCATCTTTTCTCTTTCATTAGTGGAATCCGTTTCGAACCGGACTCCCATCTTACTTATAAATGGAGATATCTCATTTGCCTTGGGGGATTAGATCCTGCTACCGGGCATTTCACATGACAGGTCAATGAGTTACAATAAGAACCCAAAATACTGACTATGTGGTTTTTGACAGGTCAATGAGATCCAGAGAAACCCAAAATACTGCCTGTGTGCTTATGCACCATTATCTTATAAAACATTTATCATGTAACTTTTCTCATAGATACTTTTCATAACTTCGTAAAATCTTCGTATACTTGAAATAAGCAAATTCAGAATATTTAACAATAATTGCAATTTAACTAGACATGCTGAAAAGTATGTGAAGGAAAAACTGTTGCAGAAACCATTCACTGAGCATGTCACAATGGGGTTATAAAATAGAACAATTAAAAACTGAATCATGTAAACACTGAATTTGAAATTTCAAACATTTCATATCTTTGCATTTAAAACCTTTTTAAATCCATGGAGTTAAATCTCCACTTCAAACACAGGGTTACTCACCTTGGTCCTTTAGGGTTAGTGCTAATAATGCGCTTTCCCTCTTTCCTTGTAGTTCCTAAGAACAATTCATAAATATCTCATCAACTTCACATTCATTGTAATATCATTTCGATATTCCTTAACTTATGCTTAAATAGTATTAGATCCTAAAACGATTTCATTATTTCATATGCACTTAACTTAACTCGTATTCTTAACCTATGACACAATTTAATGTGTTAGAAATTAAATTTATTTCAATTTATACTCTTCTGGTAGCTCCATTAACTTTGAATTAAAGTTATTTATTTGACATGTTTACGTGTCGTGTCTTTTCGTATTTCATTTCTCGTACACGCCTTAGCATTAGTACTTTGGCATTACTCTAATTTATAGTCATCTGACAGATGCTATTCATCAAATTTTATGTCTTTTTATTTTAGACATTTCTTTCAGTCGAATAGACTCTACCATTGAGTCCGGAGTGTCGAAGAAAATTGGTTTAAGCTTTCTTAGAATTTAATTCGGGCTTTTATATGTAAAAGGACAAAATGGTCATTTACCGTTTTACGTGTCATATTTTTCTGTACTTCGTTTCGTAATTTGGACTCCATTATTGAGTCCGGGATGTCAAAGAAAGTCAATTTAGACCTTCCCTGCTTTTAATTTGACTTTTGAGGTACTAGGGGTAATTTGGTCATTTTACCCCCTTACGTGTCTTTATGTTCGGGACCTCATCTCGAGTCGTGGACCTCACCATTGGACTCAGAAGGTCCGAGATAGTAAGAATACACTAATAACTTGTAAATTTTTGACAAGGGGTATTTTGGTCATTTACCCCTTTACGTGTATTTATTTTTCGGGCTCCGTCTCGTAAAACAGGACCCTACCATTGATCTTAGAATGTCCAAAATAGTAAAAATACTACTATTCATATGTTTAATTTGGACTTCATTTGCTCTATTTATGACTCAAGAGCAAAATAGTAATTTAACTTTATTTATTAAATAATTAAATTAATTATTTAATTATTTTTCAGGGGCTTAATTGCATAACTTCTCCCTCAGTTGGGCCACAGTATAATTTTTCTGAAGCTCAGGGGTCAATCCGTAATAACCAAAAGTCTTGGTTTATTGATTTAAATTAAAACCTAGAAACCAAAGGGTTCAATTAAATTATAAGTGAACCGGTCCGGTCTAGTCATAAACCAACCGGCTTAGTCGGTTTATTTACATTGGCTGACGTCATGATGACGTCAGCCCTAGCGTTCAATTTAATTTACCGACATTCAAAACGCCGTCGTCTCATTAATTCGGTGGCAAGCCCAAAGGTTGCCACCTTGTCCGAGTTGACTCAGCCTCATTTAAAGGCCGAGTTGACCCGTCTTCTTCTTCCCCACGAGACCGACTGAAAACCCTAATTACAGTTCTTCATTTCTTTCTATTTCGTGACTTTTTATTCACCAAATCTTCACTGTTTTGGATCCAAAACACTCCTAAGGTAATAACGACTAACTTGGCATTCATTTGGGAGTTATAACTAGTTCATATGCTCGGTTTAAAGGTTTGATAATCCGAACTGTACATGGGTCGTTCATGCTCATTTCTTGGTGGTTTTTCATGGGGTTTCGTTTGTTATGATCCCCTCTTCATGGAGCTTCATTTCCCATTCAAGAAAATGGATTTAAATAAAAGTTCGTGAGGTTGGGGTTTTGAACCCGTACCTGCAAGTGAATATTTGGAGGCCATTGTTTGTGATTTTTGGTCGTGGTCACACGTTTTTATAACCCTCATGACTTCTTCTTGAAGTCCATATGCACCAAAAAGAGGTTTGGCTCCCCTTGTTTTAGACCTGCTATAGCATGGTCTTCAATGGCAGTTTCCTCTGGGTCTTATGTTTTTAGGTGTTTTCAAGGCTTCCTTTCATGTTTAAAACACTTCTAAACATATATTAAACATCATACTTAAAAGAATAACTCTAAAACAGTTCTTAATAATACAATATTCTAGAGAGAGAAAAATAGAAATTTGAGTTTTCTCACCTTCTTTCCCTCGGTTTCCTTCCTTTTTCTTGCTTTAAATCCTTCCTTAGCTTCGCAGTTTCTCCCTCTTTGGATTTCTTTCACGAGATACAAGCATGATTTGCATGCTTTGGGTTTGTCTTATAAAGGAAGAAAACCGACCTCTTTCTCTCCTCATTTTCTCTCTCTCTTTCTGATTTCGTAGCCTTTATTCTTGACCTTATCAACCCATCTTACACTCCATTAATTCTGCTTTTTCATTTTTGGCAACTTACATTAAATGGATCCTTGATATTTTTGTGATATATGTATATTATATATACACACACACAAACTCATCTACACACACTCACACACAACAACCGTCACACACACACACACCATTCACACACTGTTCACTAGATATTTTGTATTAATATAACTTTATAACATTAATAATATTTTAACTATTTATATATACATACTTATACATGTACATGTGTATATATATACTTTTATACACTTTATATCATACACACAATACACCATAAAGTGTGTGTTTGTGTGTTCAAATTTATTTAATCATAATTAGAGTTAATAATTTCATATAAATAAATAATTAATTATTTAATTAATTATTTCCTTTGGTGTAAATATTTTTACACAAATTTTCTTTAATCTCGAAATACGTGCCATATGATCCGGTATCTCGGGTCGGGATATTACATCCACAATCTTCAAGAGATTAGGAACTAATAGGCCTTAGGCTGACAAAATTTAAGGAACCCATATGATTGTGAAATGAAAGCTATAAGTATGAGATATCATATGAAGGTGATACATATGATAAACTTGAGGTTGTAATGATTGAAACTTCTTGATGAGATATGGATTTAGATAGAGGAAGTAATGAATTTTGATTTTACTTCAACAAAATGGCTAGGACTCATAAGGGAAATCCCCTACCAAATATAGCTAATGCACCAAATGTTGAACCTGTATTACGAGCTATAGAAGCTAATCTGACCTAGTTTGGGAGAACCATAGAGGGACTGGCACAAGCTATTTTGGGCATACAAACGGTTCAGAACCTAGCTCTAAAACCAGTCCCTAACCTGGTGGTTGCATCACCACAAGCACTAGAACATTTTTAGAATCAAGATGTAGTGTTGAGTAATGAGGTAATTGACCAATTTCACAAGCTAAAGCCACCTGCCTTTAATGTTTTCGCAGATCCCATGGCTATAAAAGCATGGATATTAGTTATGGATAAGAATTTCAAACTCTTGAAATGCATAAAGGGGTAAAAGGTCAAAATGTTTGCTTATATACTCTAAGGGAAGGCCCACCAGGTGGTGGATTATGGCCAAGAGGGAAGAGCCCACAATAAATTAGGCAACGTTTGTGGAGTTTTTCTACAATATTTACTTTTTGGAAACCCTTAAGGAATATAAGGTCAAGGAATTTGAAGAATTAAAGCAAGGCAGCGTGTTAGTGCTTTAATATGATGCTAAGTTCATAGAGTTTTCCCGTTTCGCACCAATTTCCATCCCAAATGACTATCCAAAGGCAAGGCAGTTTGGACATGGGCAACGGGGTATAATACATGGTCGAATAATTCCTTTCTAGTTACCTACTTATAAGGAAGTGATGAATAAAGCAATGGTCATCGAACGAGATCTCAAAGACTATAGCAAAGAAAAGGATAACTGGAAGAACAAAATAGGGAAGCTTACTAAAGGAGAAAAGGAGATGCGGTCTTGCAATAAACTTAAAATAGGCACAACTAAAGAAGGAAAGAAGGTTAATAAAAAGGTGCTTACATGTCATGCCTACCAGAAACGTCGTGTAGGGGGAATATAGGAAGACCTTTAGAGCTTGCTAGAACTGTGGAGAGACTGGGCACTTAGCAAGGAATTGCCCTAGTAACAAGCAGACCATTAATGCCCTAGCCTTAACTACCACAATAATAGGCCAAAAATGTAATGCTCCAGTTTCAGTGAAGGAAAAAAGAAAGGAAACACAGACTCGCCTAGGTAGAGTCTTTGCGTTGCTTCTTGATGATACCTCAACGTCTAATACAATGGTTGCAGGAACACTTCCTATTTGTGGCATAAATGCACACGTGTTGATAGATTCTGGTTTTACGCACTCTTGCATATCCCTTGAATTTGCATACCAGACTACATAGAACTCCTACGCCATTAAAATGTATGCCGTTTATGGGAGTTCTCGGCGAGACCTTTATTGGCGACTTTATGTTTTTGAAGTTCTCACCGTTTATGGGAGTTCTCGGTTTAGGAAAGGAGGGAAATTAAGCTTACACTATATTGGGCCATTTAAGATCGTAGCAATGATAGGACTAGGGGCATATCGTCTAGCTCTGCCATTGGAACTGGCCAATGTTCATAACGCATTCCATGTTTCCATGCCATGGAAGTGTGTACATGAACCAAATCATATAATAGAATATGAGCCTTAGGAGATTGAAGAAGATTTGAGTTACATTGAATGACAAGTACAAATATTAGACCATTAAGAGCAAATCATACATAATAAGACTGTTTCCTTTAGTAAAAGCCCTTTAGAAGAATCATGTGATTGAAAAAGGCTACATGGGAGCGGGAGGGTAAAATGCTGCACCCAGTACCCAAGACTGTTCGATGTTTAAAGTGTATTAAGTTTGGCGACCAAACCTTTTCAAGAGGGAGAGAATGTAACATCCTTATCTAATAAATTAGGGTAATTTTGTAAGATAATTAGAATCAATGGAAACCCTACTTTCTTAAACAATTTGGTTGTATGGATTAATAGCTTTATCATTATTTAGCAAGTGTAATTGACTCAAGATTTAACAATAAGTATGACAACCCTGACTCAGGTTAAAGCATAATCATGTAATTAAGAAGAGGTGGACGCTTAATTAACCATGTCATGGAGTTTAAGCCTAAATAGTCAATTTACTGAAAGGATTAATGCATGAGAAAAATTCAAAAAAAAATCATAATGAACTCAAAAAGTCAGCTCTAAAGCAAGACATAATTTAATAACACATGATAATGGAAAACAATCATAATGTATAGCATGTCAAGAGAGCACATACATGCACATATATACAAACACACAGACACACACACACAGACACACACACACACACACACATATATATATATATATGAAACCATAAACCACCAAAACAAGGGGCTGAAGTGCTGGATTTCTCCACTAAAGAGGCTCATTATGCCAAACCATGCCCTCTCTCATGAGAGATAGGGTCAAAGATTTGCAAGCTTATGTGGCAAGCATGCAAACCCCATGAGGGTTGCTTGTGGAATTCAATATCTAGAAATGATCAGACCTTGCTATCATAAAGCTTACAAGTGACATTGAGAGAGGATCATTTCGTGCATAAGGAAAGCAGAACTAAGTTGGGACAAAAGAGAGAAAGAAGAGGAAAAGTTAAAACTTCAAGAATGACAAGGTTATGATCCAATCTATTGCTTTATTTATATTTCTCTAAGAATTATAAACAAAGTAGATCATAAATAGGAGATTACTTGTGCCCCAAATGGCTAGTTCAAGCTCAAACCACCATTGACAAAGCTTGGAAAACTTGCCCAAAAACCAACTTGTCCCAAACATAATTTTATGTTTTGAAATGAAATGTACACAAGAAATGATGAAGTAAAACCCTAAGATCTAGTCCAAAGGCTCATGAATGAGCCTTGTAAGATATAGTTGTAGATTTTCCAACAATGGCAAATTCATGGAAACAGACTTAAGCTTGCATGCATGAACAAATTCAGAGACCACATGACTCAAGGAATCCAACGCAACAAACCAAATTGAAAATGGCCTTGAAATGGCCATGAACTAGACCTGGAACCGAAGACACCCATGCAAGTCCTGATTGAGCTTTTGAGCTCAAATCAAACCATCAAACCAAAGGCAAACCATTATGAGCACATGCATAAACCATTTGATACTAGCCAAACCACACAAAATGACTAAAAATTGATGAAATAGATACGACCTGTTGCTAGGGTTGTAGAGCTACAGTGCTCAAGCGTGGGGAAGAAAAAAACCCCACTGAGTTAACTCGTGAGTTGACTCAGTCGATCTTGACTAAATGAGATCGAGCTGACTCAGATCACTACGTAGACTCAGACATCGCATTGTTGCAACAACGTCATTTTGATGCTAGCATTTTAATAGCCTCCATTTGGTTACAAGCGTAACAAATTGAAAGTGGAACAACCGAATATCCTAGACCTGAATAAGCTATGAAACTAGGGATATGGCTGTTTAGACATGGAACAATTGATTTAAACCCAAATTAGGATATCCCGTAATTGGATAAGAGCCCAATTGAGGATAAAGACTATTTGTTTAACCTTTAAAATTGAAATAAGGTTATCCTTAGCACAAATAACCCCTGGAATTCATGGATAGCTATTGTTTGGATACTCACGGGCATAACTAAATTTTCTTTAATTATCATTTGATCCCTACTTCTTTGATTAAGTATACAATGATCAAATTTATGAGAATTTATTTAATCAGACTCCTTGAAAATATAAATTATTACATTTCAATTTCTGGAATTTCAAAAATTATGAAATTACCCCTAAAATTACCAAAATAACTAGTGAAATGAAGTAAAATGACCAAAATGCCCTTATTAAGTGGGAAAAACTTCACCACTTATGTTTTCTTGATATTCTAGGACCCAATGGTGGGCTCCTTTTGGGCAAATTAAGTTTCTAAATACATAAGCAGACAAACTAGCCTAATTTTAAAAAGGTCCTAAAGGCTAAATTAAGCTACCAAATGACCTCTGATGACCGTGAGGATACATCTGTTTTATCAATTAAGCTACTAAAAAACTTTGACATGCAAAATTGGCCATTTTAAGGCACTTTTAAGGGTACAAAGAGCTACCAGAAGAGTATAGAGGAATCAATCAAGATCTAATTTGATTATCATAAGTCCATAAACCTAAAATAAAATTCGTAGGACTAAACCCTAACAGATCCATCAATAAAATCAAAATAACCCTTTGAGTAAAATTGGACTAAGTAATGTTTCTTGATTTATAGGATCATCGAAGGGGAAGGGGAATGAGATCTTTTAAAAGAGGAAAACCATTTTGAGGGTAAGTAAACCCGAACTCTAATGTGTGGTATTACCTAGCCATGATGTGATTATATTTTCTCAACGCTGCTAGTTCTCATTCTTTTGTATACTTCTATCAATTGTTTGATTCCACAACTTGATATTTGCGACATCCTTGTGGTTATATTGAGATCCTTATCATCAATATTCTATTATGGTTGCTTATAGATTGTTATAACTTCTTGTTATTTGATGTTGGCAAACTATTGTAATCTCTTTTGTTATGGATATTGAAAATCAGAGCATCTGCAATTACCTTGTGAAATTCTTGTGATAATAACATTGTTCATAAATACCCGAGGGTTGTGCTTATCACAATGCCCATTTGATTCTATGGATGTTGATAGCCTATAGGTCAGTGTTTGGGAATGATACCCAACACATAGTCCTAATGAGGACATGATTAGTTAATAAGAGCTATTAGTGCCATTCAAGGAAACCCTAGAGATGGAGTAGTGAACCTGAATGAGTGCTATTTGGGGGTAGTCGGGCCCTATTTGTTGATAGCATCTAGTAGACTCATAATTCTTATATAACAGACCTTACACTATGATGATGATTTAATGATGTCACTCTTTGGATGGAAAGTATGCTTTCCAATCTTATCGTTGTAATCACATTTGATTTCTCATAATCTTGGCAGCTAAATATTATATGTGTAAATCCTTTGATTGTTGACTTGCTCAATTATTCATATTTCTCTAAGAAGCTATTTTTGAATTGTATCTTTTGATCCAAGGGTCACCTTTATTAGATTTTTTTCCTTGTGGCCAACTATTATTTGTAACCCTTCGCTTACCCATCATATCATTTATCTTGTTATCTAACCTATATTTGACCAATCATATCATTCACTTCCCGCATGTAATGAATGGATTCCTTTTATCTTTTGATGTAATGTACTAGTATGTCATTAGTATCTCCTATGAATCGATATCTTAGGTTTAGCCTTTTATCAATGGATCTTTAACTATAAGAATCGCTTTAACTATGGTCTGTAAACCTTATTTCAACTCTACTATGTATTTACTTAACTTTTACAACACCATTAGTGATTCTTAATTGAAATTGGTTAAGGATGGCCCGAGAGCCCCGCCCTCACAACCCCTAATCCGCATAAGGTAGGTTTTGGGTCGTGACAATAAGGCCACTTGAATAAACTAGCTTATGATTAAATTTTGCAAGAGTTAGGAGGCTAATGCCTTCAATTGACGATTAAGATAACTAAACCAAAATTAATAAACCTCATTAATTTTCTAATGACCATTAGGGAAAATGTATATATGGTATGCTTTAGATATAACGTGTATATGCAGCATATATGCACATAATAGATGAGATGTAGTTGTAATTCTCAACTAAAGACAGAAGCTAATCTGAGGCTATGCATGAGTGATACCCACCTCTCTTAGAGAGAGGTTAAAAATGGTGGCAAGGGACAAGTGTCCATACACCTTATATTTTGTCTCTCCATATATATTGCTCAAAAACTTAAAGACCACTATTCTCTACATGAACTGAAATTTAGAGAGTGAAATACAGAGAATTTATGCATTAAGAATGCTGGAAGAGAAGTCTTGAAGAGAGAGAAGGGAAGAGGGAATAAGCAATTCAAGCTCTACAAGTTAAATCCCTCACTCTCTTCCATTGCTTTTTGTTTTTGTGTAAATTCTAGAACTAATATACCAATTTTGAAGGTTTAAAACTGATCAAAAGGACCCCATGCATGGATGACCACCAAGGTTTGGTTGGGTGCATGCATGTGAACAAAAACCAAAAAATAATCCATGAATCTTAAACTACCTTGCATTAGTAAAAGAAATTGCGAAGAAAATGGACCAAAATAATCAGCAGACCACTGAGAACCGGTGATTTGTAGTCAAGATAGAGAAAATCAAACATATGTAATTCAGACTGATTTTCTTAGTTTTATGAACGAAAAAATGAACCTCATTGTCCCAGAACCTGATTGGGATCAAAATGGGATGAAAACCGTGTGCGAAACACGCTAAAACAAGAATAGAAAATACTCACCAGAAAAATGGGGCTCGCTAAAGAGACCCCTGTAACTGGCCATTTGATAGCCAAGATTTGATTTAAACTAAGTTTGATATTAGAAGTGAAATCTTGGGAGAAAAATGGTCAAGAAACAGTTATGCTGATCACCAGAAAATGATGGTCTTTGGTTGCCGTGGCCGGAGAAGGCAATTGGCGAGCCAACCCATTGACCAGTCAATGGTCAAACGAGATAGTTATCAGGTTTGGGCTGACCTGTATGAAAACAAAAATAGAAGCGAAATGGAACGTCGTCATTTCACTGACGTAATGCTGACTCATTGATCATCCAACGAACTAGACCAAATCGGTCAGTTCTCAAGGGATGGGCTATGGTTCAGTCATGAGATGACCAAACTGGTCAACTCATAGTGAAATTTGAAGGATTCAGTTGTAACCGAACAAAACTAGAGGGTTTACCCTAATGGTTGAATCAGAACTCCTTTTATTTATATTTTAACCCCAGAATTTTTATAGAAACTATATTAAACCCCAGAAAATAATTAAATAATTATTTTAATACTCTTAATTCTAGAGCCAACAGTGGTGTCCATTTGAAAAAATAGAACTCTGAAACAAATTGTAAAATGGCAAACACGCCCCTAAGACTTAAATAAGCTACCAAATGAGTATAGAAAAATAAGAAGAGACTATTCTTAAGCTTTTTAGGCCTTTTGGACTCAATGGTGGAGTCTAATTAATCTAATAAGCCCCTAAGATAGTAATCTATACCAAATGTACTTCAAATTAGTGATTAATGCATAACTAATCATTGATTTAGGATGCGAGGACTAAAAGAAGTCTTAAAGGAATATTTTATTGTGGTATGGACTTCAGGTGAGTAACTTTGTACCTTGAACTGGTGCTATTTATGTAATGTGTGTTTTTGCAAACTGCTTTATTACTCAAATGCAAACATGATTTGATAATGATATGAGAACTTTGTTTTGAACATCAACATCCTTTTAGTTGCATCATAAATGTTCGTAAAGTATGGATAACTAAAGTTAAAGTTTTGCAAGTACGTTTTTTTAAGGTCATTTTTGTTGAGGATAGTTTTGATAAAGTGGTCATTTTGGATTTTAAACTAATTGTATATCTCTAAACATTGATTCCTAAATTTTTGACTACATAATTATATGTTATACACTCTACACTAATTGTTATTGTGGAACTAGTTGTATTTATCTTTGACAGGAGATGTTAAAGTACCAAAAAGTATAGGTTATTGGCTGATTGGGTATTACTACCAGTTGACTAGGAGTAAGGCTATAGGCATGACATCAATCTAGAGGCTACCGGTTGATCAGGTATCATTTTCGGTTGACCGAAAGGGCTATTAAGAAGATCTAGAGGCTACCAGCAAATCGAGAGTTGTTATCGGCTAACAAGGTGTGTGACCTCTATGAAGAAAATAGAGGGTCAAAATTTGATTATGCCCAAAGAATAATGCGGTAGTTGTAGTGAAGCTTTGGGGTGTCGATTCTACAGGGAGACAAATTAAAAGAATAACAGAAAGAATTTTTGAAACTAAAGAAAATATTAAATAATTAACGAGAAAATAAAAAGTGATTTTAAATGCAAATTGAAATTAAACAAAGTAATTAATTGAAAAAGTACTCAAATTAACGAAGAGTAGAGCGTCGGGAATCCCTTGCACATATGTAGTATTTTAATTATTTTTAATTCACTGATAACTCAATTGAGAATTTAATTCCAAAAATCCCAATCGGAAGATATAGAATTATAAGCAAAAATTAAACCAAATGTAACCTTCTGAAAAATCATTCATCACTTTTAAATCACGCAAATTGTTATCCACATTGAGAAAACCCAACGACGACAATATACCTAGGGAGTAAATTGCGGCAAAGAATTAAATCAATATAAATAATCCATTGATCCAAACATAATCAAAAAACTAATCCATTCAATAGAAAAAGCTTGACTGAATCTATAAATGAACTAAATTCTTTAATTATTCGAAGAATAAAAATACCAACAATAAATTGAGAATGATAAAACCTAAAAAATTTTAATAAATGAAAATCCAGTACATGAATCAAAAATAAATTAAAAATGCCATCTAGTGGGCAAGTTTATCCCTGACCCCACTTGAGAGTTTAGTTACTCATACAAACGATGAACAACATAAATCTCACGAAGAAGAATTGTCCCATGAAATAACCTGCGCCGAACCTCTGCTTCTTTGTATTTTCTTGCGCCGCAGCTCTCTCGACTTTTGCCTTTTTTTTTTTCTTTTTATATCCAGCGCTTTAGGTTCCTGCCACACTGCAGAAGCCTTCCTGGGCTTTTTTCTCTAACCCAGCCGTTTGCTTTTAGCCCTCAAATTTATTTACTTTGACTTTTCTTCCTTCTTTTTTCCTTTTTTTCTTTTCTTGGCCTTGACCACCTTTTTGCTTTTTTTGACTTTTCTTCTTTCCCTTTTTTTTTTTTTTCTTTTCTTTTCTTTTTTCTTGACTTTTCAGCCTCACAGCCCAAGCCGCGCCTCACTTGCCTTGCCCAATGCTTTTTCACTTCACAGCCCAGGCCGCACAACCCAGCAGCCACAATAAATATATTAATCAGCTCATTTAAATAGAGAATATGTCATAAATTTAAATATGAAGGAATTAAAAATATTAAATATTATGCTCTAATAATAGGGTCACATTTTAGCATTTTAATCTAATAATAGAGTATTTAGAGTGCACTTCGCGCACTCATCACACCCTCCAACTTGCTCATTGCTAGTCCCTAGCAATTTTCATGCAAAAGTGGCAAAAGAGACCAAAGAAGATCACACATAGAAGACATCTAATCACATTTTTTCAGATTCGCATATCAAAGCAATTTTAGGAATTCGATAACCCTATAACAATCAATCCACTTATAGCAATTCGCAGAGTGTGTGTGTGCTCCAAACCATATCCATCTAACCATAAACCATGACACATGCAACATCAATAACATCTTAAGCAAAAGGTTCAACTCCATATCTCACGGGTATAAAAGTGTTTCATGTAGGGGTTCTCTCTATGGAATTGATAGGGGGTGTACACGCTCAATGGAGAATTAGGCAATTATGTACAAGCAACAAGCAAACATTGATCTTATGATAGGCGCACTAACAAATGAGACTTCCACCACTTTTTCCACAAGCTTACTTAGGATCAGAATGATCAACATAAACAAAAGGCTATAACGTGGCTGGGGTTAGGGGCTATATGAAGAAAATGATAAGAAGGATTCAATAACTTCCAAGTACATATTAAGAGAATTTTATCATAGCAAACTAAACTTCTCACTTGATGGACTCTTCAACTTTTAGATCACTGAATAACAATACTTCTCCTTCTTCTTCACTTTTTTTTTTTTTACACCAATTTTTTTTCTACTTTTTTTTTTTTTTACTTCGATGCTCACTCAATCGAACACTTTGCACTTGTACTCTTTCCTTTTTCTTTTTCTTCTTTTCTTCAATTCAACATAAAAGAAAAGAAATTCAAATTCCACACCTAGTACACACTTGGAAGCAAAAAAGGGTAGGAAAATTATGGTATAGACTATACTCCAATGTAGAGCGGTATGGATGATGTGGGCACATGAAAAAACTAAATGTGTTTGTTGGCTCAAAGTTGGCTACTAAGGGTCTATGATGAGAAGGGTTAGCTTGAAAGGCTCAAATGTTAATCCTAAGTTGACCTTTGTCATATCCCAAGTATATCCGCCGTTATACCACCAACCATGTAATGATATTCTCAAAAGAAGTGCCCAATTCAACAGATCAATCAACGCTTATCACAATTTCCTGCATTTGTAGGCTTTCAATTCTCTCCAAAACTCACATGAATACTTACGCAAAAGAGTTCTCTAGCTACATGTGTCAAACCACTATCTTATTACAAAGTTTGGATAAATCATTAAAATTTTTATGAATGCCTCAGCAGAATGATTATGGCGGATTCAGTGAATTCATGAAAATGGCTATGAGAATGAGTACTCATGTGAAAAAGATGCACATGTGATGCAAATTTTTAAAAAAATTTGACATATGAAAATATGCCATAGCATTTTAAATGTTGAATTTGCACCACCACCCCCCAACTTAAATGAAACGTTGTCCTCAATGTTTAACAATCAAAATTGAATGGAGGGCACTGAAAAGGGGAGAATACACCTGATTGTGACGTGGGTAGCTCGTTAAGCACCAAAGATGGCAACCTGAACTGATAAAATGAAATTAACCTGTGAATAAAAACAAAGAAAACAGCAGCAAACAAAAACAAAAAGAACGAAAATAAAAGAGAACAAAAACAAAATAAAATAAAGAGAAAAAAAATAATAATAACATACCTACATGGTGATATCAAGGTTGATAGACCGAGTCCGTAAGTGGAATGTCTTCCACTTCCGAAACTTGCCTATTAATTAAAATTTAAGGCGCTGACCATTTACTTTAAAAACTCGACCATCCTTAGGATTCTCTATTTTGAGTACCCCATTTTCAAAAACATTCTTCACTATAAAGGGGCCTGTCCACCTAGACCTGAGTTTTCCTGGGTGCTTATGGAGTCTGGAATCATATAAGAACACTCGATCATTAGGCTTAAACGTTTTTCTCAAAATATTTTTATCATGAAACGATTTAATTTTAGCCTTATAGATTCTAGAGTTCTCATAAGCATCATTTCTCAATTCCTCTAACTCGATCAATTGCAATTTTCTTAGCTTACTTGCTTCTCCCATGTCAAAATTGAAATGCTTCTCTCTGAGGTCATTTTTCACCACTTCTTTCATAGTGGGATTAAGCCTACGCTGGGGTCTCTACAAGGGTTAGTTCCTTCCTCCAAATTGATTTTATGAGAACATACCAGTGGACTCACACCTTTTATATCAGCAATGCTCCAACCTATAGCTAACCTATGCTTATTTAGGGTCTGAATTAATTTCTCACCTTGAGACTCAGACAATTCAGATGAGATAACAACAGGAAAAGTATCACCTGAACCAAGGAAGGCATGTTTTAAACCCTTAGGCAAAGGCTTCATTTCAACTTTGGGTGCTCCCACACTTGAAGGAAAATGCTCTTCACTTTTTTAAGGCAACTCCTCAAACTTTGGTTGCCATGCCCGTGCTCCATGATCCTGAGTTTTGTCAAAAATAGTACAAATATCACCCATATCAGATGGACCAGTAATATAACTAAACTCAGAATTAACAAGAAAATGCTCAAGGGGATCAGAATCATGAGTTGTAGGAACTCCCCTATCCATAGTGAATCAATCATGTATGTCTGGTAGCTCTCATCCTCCTCTTTTGGCTATTTTGCAATATGGAAGATATTCACCTCGAGAGTCATGTTTCCAAAAGACAGCTTCATAAGCCCATTCCTGCAATTAATAAGAGTGTTAACAATGGCAAGGGAAAGCCTACCTAAAATCAAAGGAATTTTTGAAGTAGAGTCAACAACAGAGCTGGTGTCAAGGATTAGGAAATCAACAGAATAATAAAATTTATCCATTTGAATCAGAACATCCTCTACCACACCTCGTGGCGCTTTGACTAAACGTTCAGCCAATTGCAATACCACAGAAGTTGGTTTGATTTCTCCCAACCCCATCTGCAAATAAATAGAATAACGTATTATATTCACACTAGCTCCTAAATCAAGCAAAACTTGTCCAAACTCATGATTTCCAATGCTGCATGCAATGGTTGGACAACCAGGATCCTTGTACTTGGGAGGAATCCTCTGCTCAATTAGAGCATTAACTTGCTCTGTCAATAACGTTGTCTTCTTCACATGGTGCTTCCTCTTAATTGTACACAAATTTTTAAGAACTTTTGCATAAGTAGGAACTTGTTTAATCACATGAAAAAGAGGAAGATTGATTTTTACCTACCCGAGATTCTCTAGGATTTTAGTGTTAGGATCCAAAGTTTTCTTGTTTGATTTTAAAGCTTGTAGGAATGGTACCTTAACATGGCTCTTTGTTAACTCTGGTTCCTTAGGCAGCTCGGTATTACTACTATCTTGATCCTTTTTCACATCCCCTAATTTGTCCATTGTTGGGATGTGTAATGACTTACCACTTCGAGTCACAATGGCATTCACATCCTTCAAATTTTCTTATGCCATGTGTTGACCATGGGGTGTGGACTGAGCTCGGGAAGGGGAATCTACCTCACTCATTCACACTCAAAAAGCTCATCAATTTGGACACTTGACTCTTTATCTCCTTATTTTCTTCCATAACCTGCATAATCAAAGATTCAAACTTTTGGTTAGTTTTACCCTGTGCTTCAAAAAAATCATGCAAAGTGTCTTCTAAAGAATTCCTAGAATATGAAGGTGCATAATATGGTGCAGGGTATGAGCTAAGGGGTTGTGCAAGTGGCTAGTTTTCAAACTTCCAGCTAAAATTGGGGTGATTACGCCACCCTGGATTATAGGTCTCAGAGAAGGGTGTGAAAGGCTTCTTATACATACCTAAGGTATTACATTGTTCATCATACATCCCTCTCATCTCAGCAAATGTGGGATACTCTTGGGCGAGGTGATCTACCTTGCCACACACCGAACATGGTCTAAAAGACTCTGCATGATTAGCCAAGTGTGTTGGCGTTAAGTCCTTAGCCTTTAACACCTCTAACTCCCTAGTGAGTATCTCCACCTTAGCCTTCAAGTTTTCCTCCTCCTTGAGATGGTAAATTCTACCACTATTTTGGCTCCCTATAGGTCGTGACCTGTTTGTGCTCTCAAGAGCACTAGGTCCTGTCCAAGTGTTAGCTTTTTCAGCAAGCTCATTTAGGTACTCTATGGCCTCATCAGGATTTTTCTGCAAAAACTTACCATTACACATCATCTCTACAAACTGGCGCTCTCTAGGCGTAAGTCCCTTATAGAAGTAACTCACTAGACGCCAACTCTCATACCCATGGTGAGGGCACATACTCAATAATTCTTTAAATCTCTCCCAAGACTGATACAAAGTCTCACTGTCCTTTTGTGCAAAGGTGGAAATTTGTCTTTTTAAAGCATTGGTCTTATGTTGGAGAAAGTATATAGTAAAGAATACTTGAGTCATCTCATTCCACCATCTAATCGACCGTGGTCTTAGTGAGTATAGCCAACTCTTAGCTCTATCCTTCAAAGAGAAAGGAAAGAACTTAAGTCTCACAATGTCAGTTGTTACATTTTGACTGTGAAAAGTCGCAACTACCTCTTCAAACTCCCTAATGTGCACATATGGATATTCATTTTTCAAACTATGAAATGTAGGGAGTAACTGTATCACCCTCGTTTTAACATCAATTCGAGGCATATTGGGTGGAAGCATGTTGCATGATGGTATGGCTGTGCATGTAAGGTAGAGGTAATCCTGAAGGGTCCTAGTGGGTTGATCATCGTGTTCACTTATATTTTCAAAATTAGAGGAATTATCAAACAAAAAATTAGAAAAATTAGACTTTAAATCTGACCCTTACACAAGCCTACAAGCAAATCGACCTAATGCATCCCTATACCTATTATGCATGCAAGATAACAATAATAAATAAAAAATAAATAAATGAAATAAAATAATAATGCAGCAAGTAAAAAGAGGGAACGAAGTAACTGCCTTTACAAACTGCTAAAAAGAAAAACTATCTACTGATTCTTCTATCGTCTCCCCGGCAACGGCGCCAAAATTTTATTACGCCCAAAGAACAACGCGGTAGTTGTAGTGCAGCTTTGGGGTGTCGATTCCACAGGGAGATAAATTAAAAGAATAACAGAAAGAATTTCTAAAACTAAAGAAAATATTAAATAATTAACGAGAAAATAAAAAGTGATTTTAAATGCAAATTGAAATTAAACAAAGTAATTAATGGAAAAAGTATTCAAATTAACGAACAGTAGAGCATCGGGAATCCCTTGCACATATCTAGTATTTTAATTATTTTTAATTCATTGATAACTCAATTGAGAATTTAATTCCAAAAATCCCAATCGGAAGATATAGAATTATAAACCAAAATTAAACTAAATGTAACCTTTTGAAAAATAATTCATCACTTTTAAATCACGCAAATTGTTATCCACATTGAAAAAACCCAACGACGACAATATACACAGGGAGTACTATTGCAGCAAAGAATTAAATCAATATAAATAATCAATTGATCGAAACATAATCAAAGAACTAATCCATTCAATAGAAAAAGCCTGATTGAATCTATAAACGGAATAAATTCTTTAATTATTTAGAGAAGAAAAATACCAACAATAAATTGAGAATGATAAAACCAAAAAATTTTAATAAATGAAAATCTAGTACATGAATCAAAAATAAATTAAAAATACCATCTAGTGTGCAAGTTTATCCCTAACCCCACTTCAGAATTTAGTTACTTATACAAACGATGAACAACATAAATCTCACGAACAAGAATTGTCCCATGAAATAGCCTGCACCGCACCTCTGCTTCTCTTTTCTTGCGCCGTATCTCTCTCGACTTCTGTATTTTTTTTTCTTTTTATATCCAGTGCTTTAGGTTCCTACCGCACTGCACAAGCCTTCCTGGGCTTTTTTCTCCAACCCAGCCATTTGCTTTTAGCCCTCAAATTTATTTACTTTGACTTTTCTTCCTTTTTTTCTTTTCTTGGCCTGGACCACCTTTTTGCTTTTTTTGACTTTTCTTCTTTCCTTTTTTTCTTCTTTTCTTCTTTTTCTTTTCTTTTCTTTTCTTTTTTCTTGACTTGTCAGCCACATAGCCCAAGCCGTGCCTCACTTGCCTTGCCCAAGCCCATTGCTTTTTCACTTCACAGCCCAGGCCACACAACCCAGCAGCCACAACCTTTTGGCTCCTTTTTCTATCAGATAAAGACTGAATCTTGATTTGGGCTCTTCATGAAAGTTGTAGTCCTACATGTTTAGATAAATTTAGGATTTTGAATAACCTGATTTGCAGTCTGGAAACTCAAGTTATGACCCACTGAAGTTTTTTGGTTCGGACAGGATTCCAACTCCAATCAAGATTCGGATCAGCTTTCCAGGCCTAACTTTGAAAAATTTTTGGAGGCCCAAACGAACTTGGAGTTTTGTAAACCATACCTTTTTGAAAATCTTAAGATGTCCTCTAAAAACTTCACGAAAACCATTTTCACATTCTGAAACTCTAACGCCATCCAAACCTCAATTGAAGCTCTATAGATCAAATTTGCCTAAAAGCTGAAAATTGCATAATATACTCCATATCTCTTCCTTTACCTTCAATGGTTCCCTAATTCAATAAATATATTAATCAGCTCACTTAAACGGAAAATATGTCATAAAATTAAATAGGAAGGAATTAAGAATATTAAATATTATGCTCTAATAATAGGGTCACATTTTAGCATTTTAATCTAATAATAGAGTATTTAGAGTACACTTTCGCGCACTCATCAAGGGTACCAGCTGACTAGGAGTTATTACCAGCTAACCAAGAGCTACTGGTAGAAGAGGTTTTCTAGGACAACTTCATCGGTATCGGCTGGCCGAAAAGAGGTCAAACATGCCTTTTCAAGATACGCATGATTCCTTTTTGGTCCTCTTCTCAACCGCCCTATAAATATTGCATGGGTATGTTCTAAGGTTATCAAGCATAGCTACAAATGTGTGAAGAAGTTCATTATATGGATTCAACCTTTGATTTAAGAGCTTGTTAGGGGTTTTCTAAACTGTTGATTCAATAACCCTTGTATGGAGAAGAAAGAATCTCTAGCATTTCTATTGTATTCATTTTGTGAGAAAAGATATGTCTTTCTTCAATTTGTGATTTGATTCCTTGAGAGAAAAGTGTTTGTCTTGAGATAGACCAATCATTGTGAAGAGTGTAATATTGATCAAGAGCTGTTATATGAGTTGATTGTAATGTGGTGAAATCATCACCCTAACAATACGTTGAGTGGTTTTTAGGCAAGAAGATCAAGGATCGTGGTTGAAGAGTAGACATAGGCTAATTTCATTACCGAACTACTATAAATTCTCTCTGCACTCTTTACTCTCATTATTTCTTATTATCGCTTTGATTGTTTTATTGTGCTAACACGATGAAAGGAAAAATAATTTCATTAAATTAACATAAAAAATTTTAAACAACCTATTCACCCCTTTCTAGGTTGCCTTTTCATCTGGTTTCAAAGCATGTTCTTTCACAAAGAGTATAACAACTCAAAGGAGATCACATGGCAACCTCGTCCATGTTTACTCATCTAGAGGATCAATCCACCTCAAGGCCTCCATGGTTTAATGGGAACAACTACAACTACTAGAAGGCAAGAATGAGAATTTATATTCAATCAATGAGTTATGATTTGTGGGAGACGATCGGACTTGGGTATATCTACATCTATTACTAGTGAAAGCAGTATTAGAACTCCTAAACCTAGAAAGAAATGGGATGATAAAGATAAAGAATAGTTTTGTCTAAATGCCAAAGCCATAAACACCTTATTTTGTGGTTTGGGTCCCGAGGAGTTCAATAAAGTCTTAATATGTCAGACCGCAAAAGATATATGAGATACTTTACAAATAACTCATGAAGGAACGAATCAAGTCAACAATTCAAAAATAAGTACACTACTTCATAATATGAGTTATTTAAAATGAAGCCCAATGAGAAAATTATAGAAATCTATACTCGACTTCTTGATATTGTAAATGGACTAACATCTCTTGGTAAAGTTATTCCTACTGTAGAACAGATTAGAAAAATGTCGCAGGCGTTACCCAAAAAATGGAGACTTAAAGTAACAGCCATTAAAGAAGCAAAATACTTGAGAATAATGATGATGGAACAACACATTGGCTCTCTTATTTCGCGTGAAATGGTTTTTGATGATGAAAAATAAGACAATCTAAAAAGAAGTGTGGCACTTCAAGTAGAATCAAAGGAAAAGAATGAAGAATAGGGTGAAGAAGATGAAAACATAGCACTTCTCACCTTTAGATTCAAATGGTTCCTTCAAAAGAAAAAAAACCCCCAAAGAGAAAGAGGAAGGCAAAATCCCAAACCAAGGAGTGAAGGAGATCTAAGGCAATGCTATAATTGTCATCAATACAGTCATATCTCAATGAATTGTAATGCACCAAGGCAACAAGACAAGAAGAAAAAAGCATCTACAGCTACGTGGGATAATGATGTAGTGGAATTGTCTGATACTGAGGTATGTGAATTTGGAATTATTGCATCAATTCATCTAGAAAACAATAATGAAAATGATCATACTGTAGAAGAAAAATTAGAAGATAAAGATGATGATGACATAGAACATGCTTTTGAAGAATTATTCTTTGAATCAAAAAAGTTAGGTGAAATGAATAAGGAATTAAAAAAGAAATTTGATGTCTTAGAAAAGGAGAAATCAAAATTGAATGAAGAACTAGAGACATCTAAAACCAGAATTTCCATTTTAGAAGAAGAATCCAAGAAGAACAAATTGGAACTTGAAAAATGTGTAGTATGTTAAAAAAAGTTTGATTTATTACTTAGAAATAAAAATTGAGTAATCTTAATCGAAATGGAGTTGGATTCATACCTAAGAATGATGTTTATAAAAGAAAACAAAACGTCTTTGAACCAAAAAAACATTCATATTCCAAAATTCAATTTGTTTCTTTTGCTCTAGAAGAGGACACATAAATTCATCTTGTCTTTATCGATCTAGTAACTCAAGAGGACCCAAAATGATGTGGGTACCAAAGATCCAAAATAATTATTTTTTTGCAAGAGAAATGGATTTAACGAGAAAAGAAATGTCAATACCATGTAGTACTTTGATAGTGGGTGCATAAGACACATGACAAGAGAAAAGAAAAGATTTTCATCTCTCTCCAAACAAAGTGGAGAAACTGTCACCTTCGGAGACAATGTTAAAGGTGAAATAATCGGTAAAGGGACTACAGGTAATTCTAATTCATCTTGCATAGAAAATGTCTATTTAGTTTATAGGTTAAAACATAGTCTCTTTAGCATAAGTCAACTATGTGATAAGCAAAATCGAGTGATTTTTTACTCTTACAAATGTGTTATACAAGATCTCAACACCAACAATATCTTATTTACAGGAAAAAGATCAAATAACACACACATAGTTGATACTAATGAATTGTACAAAGCCAATGTAAAATGTTTTTCGGCCATAGAAAATGATAGTTGGCTATGGCATCGACGGTTAAGACATGCTAACATGAAACTCCTTAAACTAATTTCTCAAAACAAAAAGGTTAAAGGACTACCAAAATTGAACTTTGTCAATGACAAAGTTTGTGAAGCATGTCAACTAGGAAAACAAGTGAAATGATCATTCAAACTAAAGAATAAAGTTTTAACCTCAAAAACCTTAGAACCTCTACATATACCTTGTAGGACCCACAAGAACAAATAGTCTAGGTGGAAAGAGATATTTCCTTACTATTGTAGATGACTATTCAAGATTTAAATGGATTAGTCTTATGTCACATAAAAATGAAGCTTTTGACCATTTTTGTTAAGATATGTAGATAGTTACAAAGAGAAAAAAGATATGAGATAAAGAAAATAAGAAGTGATCATGGAAGCGAATTTGAAAAGCTCGAGAAATTATGTGATGATTAAGGAATCAAGCATCAATTTTTAGCCCCTAAGAACTCCACAACAAAATGGAGTTGCAAAAAATCGATCCTTACAAAAGATGGCTAGAACGATGCTCAAGAAGAACAACCTTCCACTTTACTTTTGGGCTGAAATGGTAAAAGGTAACCAGGTATTTCTTTGACCTATCTTGCATAAAATATCTTATGAACTATAGAATGATAGAACTCGTAATATCTCTTACTTCAAAGCATTTGGTTGTAAATGTTCAATCTTGAATAACAGGGAAAATAGAGGGAAGTTTGATTCATGGTCAGGTATAGGGATATTTCTTGGGTACTCTACTCACAATAAAGCATATAGAGTATTTAACAAATGAAAACTTGTAGTAGAAGAGTCAACGAATGTCTTCTTTGATGAAATGAATCAACATGAAAAAATGAATGATCATGAAGAAGAAGATTTTGTCACTCCCCAAAATAATGATAACAATTAAAAATAAATTTCTTAAGAAGAAGATCTTCAAGGAATTTAATATAAAGAGGACAAAAATACTAGATTACTCTTAGGTCACCCAAGTAATAAAATTATTGAGGATCCAAAATCAGGAGTAACCACTAAGTCAAGACTTAAAAATATCATTTCAATCTAGCTTTATTATCCCAAATAGAACCAAAATCTTTTGAAGAAGCTAAAAAAGATGAGTCTTGGATTCTTGTAATGCAAGAAGAATTGAACCAATTTGTGAGAAACAAAGTTTGGAAATTAGTTCCCACACCTAAAATACATTTAATAATTGGCACCCTTTTGAAAGATAAAGTCGAAGTTTATCAAACAATCACCCCTTGCCGCATTGATGGAGCTTATTTAAAGGCTACCGAACTCAATCCGGATCTTTATCTTCTTAACAAACTTGTGAATGTTAATGTGCTTCCCAAAAAGGGACAAATTGATAAAATCTCACCCTTACAATGTTATATCATTTATTACTTCGAGGTAAACACCAAACTGAATCTTCCGTATATCATGTGTCAAAATATGTAGGAGGTATTGACCAAATTCTCTCGTAGGGTGGCTTTTCCATAGGATGCCTATCTCACTAAAATTTTTAAACAATTTGGGGTTGATACCAAGAGAGAGCACATTGAGAAAACATAAAGGGATATCACTAAGGGTAATCCAACTACTATGAAGAAAATGGTTAACGGGTATGTCCCTCGTCAAGATGAGGGTGAGACCATAGAGGAGGATGACGATGTGAGTGTTGACAAGGAAGACCTTACATCTTTTGCACACATTCTTCTTCGTATTTGTCATCTTGAAACAAAGGTCGACGCACTCTCTTAGAATATTGATGGCCATTTTAGCTCCATGAATGATTCTCTTCATGTCATTATGACTTATCCTAATATTCAGCCACCTCAGTAATGCTTCTGATGATAACAAAGGGGGAAAGATTTTGGGGCATTTGCATTTGCTGCTTTTTGTTGTTTAATTCTTCCTCTTGAACATCTTATTTTATATGTCGAATATGTTGAACAAATTATCAAAAACTTGTTGGTGAAATGGATATAGGAATCCCTTTTTTTTGTTGTATTTATGTTATTATAATTTATGTCTATGTCCTTGCTATGCATTGCTTATATGCTTTGGAAATGATTTATTACTATGACTGGTTATGCTATAAATCTATCCAACTTAGAGGGAAAGCTTTGATTAAGGGGGACTATATAATTTCATTAAAATGTCTAAATCTTTCCATCATAAAAAAGAGGGAGAATGTTAAGGATAGTTTTGATAAAGTGTTTATTTTGGATTTTAAACTACTTATATATCTCCAAACATTGATTCCTAAAGTCTTTCTAACTGGCCAAAAAGAGCTCAAACATATCCTTTCAAGATACGCGTGATTCCTTTTTTTTCCTCTTCTTAGCCGCCCTTTAAATATATTGCATGGGTATTTTTTAGGGTTATCAAGCACAAGTACAAACGTGTGAAGAAGTTCATTGTGCGGATTCAACCTTTGATTCAATAACTTGTTAGGCATTTTCTAAACTGTTTATTCAATAAACCTTGTGTGAAGAATAAATTATCTCTTGCATTTTTATTGTATTCATTTTCTAAGAAAATACAGGTCTTTCTTCAATTTGTGATTTGATTCCTTGAGAGGAGAGTGTTTGTCTCGAGATAAACCAATTATTGTGAACAGTGTACTATTGAACAAAAACTGCTACGTGAGTTGATTGTAATGTGGTGAAATCATCACTCCAACAATAAGTTGAGTGGATTTTTGGCAAAAAGATCAAGTATCGTTTCCAAAGAGTGGATGTAGGCTAATTTCATAGTCGAACCACTATAAATTCTCTGTGCACTCTTTACTCTTGTTATTGCTTATTATTGCTTTGATTGTTTTATTGTGCTATCACATTAAGGGGGAAAAGAATTTCATTAAATTAACATAAAAAGTTTTAAACAACCTATTCACCGCCCTCTAGGTTGCCTTTTCATGCTTACCTGACACCCTTACTTGACATAGTCATGCTTCGCTTGGGGAATTAGAACATGACACCCACATCAACCTACCGGGGGTAAATAACCAATAAATGACATAGTCATGATTCTCCTAAGGCACTATGGCATGACACTACATGAACCTTGCCAGGGAAAAAGAGTTGCTAGACTTCGAGTAAGTCTTTATAGTAGGTATTGTAAGCTATGAGCTCTAAATTACTACAGGTTATGATATGACAACCTTGTCTTGTATAATCTATCATACTGGCATACTCATTTTCATATAATTTCTTGAAGTGAAGAATTATTATGATGTATTGAGAATTGCAAAAGTTTCTTACCGGTATAGCATTGCTTGAATTGATGTATCTTTGTAATCACTAAAATTAAAATATGTTTAAATAATGTCGGTAGTTTTACGAATGCTTATTATTTTTATTCCATGACTTCGAGAGAAGGTCCTAGTGCAGGGCTTAAAGTCAACACCAGAAAGATAGAGATTTTGGAAGTTGCTTGGAAGACACAAAGATCATTGGCAGTCCCAAGTTTTTTTAACTAAATACATCGATGTAGTAATGCTAAGAGGCTATTTATCAAGACTTTATAAGAACCTTTTGTAAACAGTAACATTTATCTAGTGGGTTATATGTATAATCGCTCTAACTAGTAATGTTGCATTCTCTAATTAATTAAGAAATTAAGAATTGTGTTGCAAAAAAATTATTAAGAATGCATTTTATTGAAGACAAGTTACAAGGCCTTTGGTTGGTTACCTTACCAACATTCTGCACAAAGACGGAAAATTGGTAAGGTAATTGATTGGTCGGTCACATATCCATGATCTGCATAGGGTGTGGTTTGGGATTTGACATAATTGGTATTAAAGCATTGGTTTACCTAAACCATTGGTAACCATTTTAACATAGGGTTACAAAAGTAAAAGTTATCGACAAGGATTGGTGTCATAGATGTCTATAACAACATAACCTAGACACCAATTAGGCTTCTGCAATCTTCAAGAGATTCAGAACTAGGAAGCCTTAGGCTCACAAAATTTAAGGAACCCCTATGATTGCGAGATGAAAGCTATAAGTACAAGATAACATGTGAAAGTGATACTTATGATAAACTTGAGGTTGTAATTGTAATACCCTAACCCGGGTTAGCACGTATACCAAAGTAGACCGGGTCGGGTGGTTTACTATCAGTTGTAACTCGAGCTGTTTAAGCTTTATATTATTATATCATATGTACTGTATGATTTTGGAATATGAATAGTGTCAATTATACAATCAGTGTCGGGCAACACCCGAGCAACCCAAAACTATGCCTTATAATGCGTGCACACACATATTTCCATGCATACATGCACATACCTATACGCGTAGCCTGGTTAATATGAGTGTATATACGTGGGACTAGAATTTAAAATATATGTATATATATGAGTATATGTACATGTATAAAGTATGTATTTATATATATATATATATGGTATGGTCTATATATACACTTATGTGTTAAAATGTATGAAAAAGGAAATAAAAGAAAGGAAAAGAAAAAGAAGAGAAGCTGAAATAGCAGCATGTACACGAGTAAGGTGTGAGGTTTGCGGATGGGGTGAAGGTAGCAAGGCTGCCGACACCATGGCTGCAAGTGGAGTGTAATATATGTATATATGTATATTATGTGACCTTGCGTGGTTGGCAGAGAGGCAAAGGACGGTGGATAGTAGTCAACAAAGGCTGCAAAGAAGGGGGGAAGAGAGAGAAATAGTGGGCATAAGAGTAGGTCAAATGGCTGGATTATTGCCTATATATACGGTTTCTCACTAAGAGCAATTTAGAAAAAAAAAAAGAAGGAGAAGCTGTGAAGTCTGAGAAATTCAAAAGGATTCAAAAGTTCAAACAAGAAAGAAACAGAAGAAAGAGAGAGAGAAACTGCACCAAGAAAATTAGAAAATATAAGTGAGTGGGTTTTGTTCTGTTTTTAATTTTAAGAGCACGATAATTGGTTTGAATGATAAGGTTCAAATCAGCATGAAATATAGAGTAAATTTCAAAAAGAATCACTTGAAATGATACTATGAAGAGCCAGAAAACCCTAGTTGCACGTTTTTGAGCATAATTCAGTTCTAGGGTTTTTGGGGCATTAAACTTAGTTTTTATGATGAGGAGCTAATCCTCTTGAGTGCAGAAATTGATTAGAAAAGAAAACCAGAGAAAATAGTGTTAAAAACGGTAGAAAAAAAGAAGAAGAAGAAATCAGTTGGCTGAAGCTGGCCGAAAAATTGAAACAGCCACTGAACTCTTTTGATTTTGTAAAGATGGAAATGGTTTTGTGGAAAACCGGTTGTATAGTAGTGATTTTGGAAGGGAAATGAAGAGAACGACATTGTTTTCAGGCCGAAAATCTGATTGAAACAATGGCCAAAGCCGAAAGGGATGACGGAACCCTACCGGCATATTGCCGAAGAAGAAGGGTCCTATTTGGGCTTGGGTTTGGGTCATGGGTCAGATCCAGGTCGGGACCTAACCGAAACAGAAACGGATATGTCAAAACAGCGCAGTATTGGTTTAGGTTTAAAAGGGTTTTAAATTAAATTGGTAGTGTTTGGTAATAGGAGTGAGAAATTGAAATTGGGGGAAAAATAGGAATAGGGATATCCTATCCCTGTTCCGTAAATATCCACTGTTTGGTTAACCTTAGTTAGGATAAGGTTTTATGAAATTGAATTTGGACCCAAAGTTATGGAAATTGTACTTGGGCCCTAAAAGTTTATTTATTATGAATGGACCCACAGAATAAAATAATTAATTAATTAAATATTAATTTAATTAATTAAAAATAGATAAAATTACCAAAATGCCCCTAGAGTTAAAAAGTAGTCAAATGGACTTCGATTAAAATAAAAGAATAGTGAATTTTTATTATTTCGAGCATTCTAGACTCAACGGTGGAGTTTGATTTGCAAAAAGAGGTCTCGAAAGGTAAGAAACCGTAAAAATACAAAATGACCGTCTTGCCCTTTTTAGTACAGAAGTCCGAATTGAATTTTGCAAAAGCCTAAAATGACTTTCTTTGATGTTCTAGACTCAATGGTAGAGTTTATTTTAGTAAAAGAGAATCTAATAGTAAAGAGGCATAAAATTTGATGAATAACAAAAATTATAAAAAGGTGAACTGAGAAATGCTATTTATTGATGAATAGGGATTTCAGAGAGGAAAGAACAGTGACTTGATTTTATTGTGAAAGAACAAAAACGGTTAAAAGGTAAGTAAAATCCAATCTCTACATGTGTTACATTCCAAGCCATGTCATAGTTATCGTATATATATTGCCTATTGTACTCTATATATCCATACCAGTATTTATTTAGCCACATTGATATTGCCCTATCATGTGCGAGACAATTATTGATTCTATATATATCTTGATCATGATTGTACCCTTGTGCACAGATTCCTTTTTGTACACTTGTACCTAGGGCCGCAAGGGCCAGACAGTTTTATTCGAAAGTAGTTTAGTAACCGTAGCCTCGAAAACTATTGTTTCGTCAGATTGCCTAGAATCAGTTATGATTCCATTATACTCCTCGTGGAAGGTAGCGTAATCCTGATATAGTATTAGTGCTAGGATTTGTGCTTCCGTCACATCTCCATTTGATGCTAGTTATGACCTTCAGATCCAGGTTCCGAGTGGAAGATTTACAATATTTACTGCGTTGCTATGCGAGGCATGGGACATAGGGTCACATTGTATACAACAGTATTCATACAGCCGAACAGAACTAAATATTCATACAGCCCAAATGGGAACTGAATATTCATACAGTTAAGTGGAACTGAATATGAGCTCAGGGGGTAACCGGGCCCCACAGTACTAGCGCATCTCAGTTTTAGTTGATATCACTATCCTTTATTGTTAATATTCATAACTTCGTCATGTCACATCATTGTTGAATGATCATGAGGTTTTTACAGCTTTTAGTACAGTGCTTACATTTCATACTCGATATAACTCATGACTGTAGTAGTATGACATTGTTAGCATAGCAGTTTCATTCATTATCATTTAACTTTTATCATTTGATATTGAGTTAAATATTCATTGACTGGCTAGCATTCTTTTATATCCCTTGTACAGATGGCAGAGTAAAGGACTACTTACTGAGTTTTCATAGCTCATCAGATACTACACAACATTTTGTAGGAACAGATATCGAGGATAAACAATAGGGCCTGATAGCTAGATGTGGACATTCATTTTAGAAGTTGCAGTGTAATACTTAGTACAGACAGTTTTGTAGCTCTCCCATGTTATCCACGTCTTGGGGATGAACAGTTGTAATTAAGAAATTTTGTATTCCGTATTTTGAGAACATTAAATATATCACATGCAGCTTTATTTATTTATTATTTAAAGTCTTTCTCTATTCAGTTGTTGCATGTTAGTAGCACTGATTGTGTAGCAAGTTGAGACCCTTGGTTCGACAAGAAGCGTCAAATCGGGTGCACGACACGAGATTTGCATAAGGTGGGTCTCAGGTCATGACAGTAATGATTGAAACTTCTTGATGTGATATGGATTTAGATAGAGGAAGTAATGAATCTTGTTTTTACTTCAGCAAAATGACTAGGTCTCGTGGGGGAAATCCAGCATCAAATACAACTAATGCACCAAATGTTGAACTTGCATTACGCGCTATAGAAGCTAATCTGACCCAGTTTAGGAGAACCATGAAGGGATTGACACAAGCTATTTTGCACATACAAATGGTTTAAAACCCAGTCCCAGCTCTAATACCAGCCCTAGCTCTATAACTAGTCCCTAACCTAGTGGTCTCACCATCATAGACGCCAGAACCTGTCTAGAATCAAGACGTAGTGTTGAGTAATGAGTAAATTGACTAGTTTCACAAGCTGAAGCCGCCTGCCTTTATTGTTGTCATAGATCCCATGGCTATAGAAGCATGGATCTTGGTTATGGAGAAGAATTTCAAATTCCTGAACTACATAGAGGTAAAAAATGTTAAACTGGCCACTTATATGCTCCAAGGGAAGGCCCACCTAGTTGTAACATCCCAACTCAATTAAGTGAAAAAATTAATGATAATGACGATTATCATAACTTAATTTACTTATTAACTAAGGGCAATTTTAATTAAGACTAGTAGTCCGTAGATATAGAAGAAAAAGTATAAATAAGAACAACTAATTCTAAATTAGAGACGACCAATTTCAGAATGCAAATTAATGCCAAGGGTTATAAATTGACAACGAGTTACGATTAGTGTTAATTAAGGATTAACACATGAGCAGCTATGAAAAGTTGGTGCAAAAAATGCACATGAGCAAGATTAGCACGACACGTGAACAAAGTGAATTTATAAAGATTTTTCTAATAAATATAATAAACTTTTGGAATAATTAAAATATATTAAAAAACATCAAGACGAGATTTGTAATGCATGGATGAAACATGCAAAAATTAAAAGTGTTGCGAGAATTCCAAGAGATTTTTATAACATTTAAAATACAATTTTGGCAGTTCAAGAAATATACTAGGTATATAATGTAATGCATAAAAAAAGAAAAGATGAGGAAAAAAGGAGCAAAATGCTTCCACCAAGACTTGAACCTTGCACTTGTTGTAATACCCTGACCCAGAATATGACAGGTAAACCGAGGTAGATCGGGTCAAGCAGTGTGACACCTGATTTGTAAGTAAACATGAGTTCTAATGAAAAAAGGTATAGTTTTGTAGCATTTAATGATTTTTAAACACACGACTAGAGTTACAATCATATCCGAGTACCCTGGGATTGCTTGTACAAGGGACCCGACAGTACGGAGGGTCGAGCCTATATACCAGGATATGTCTCAAAATACGTGTACAGTATCTTAGTATGTACACAAGTCTAAATATATATATATATGGTAATATATATGTATAAATATATGTATAACAAAATATAGAAGTGTATATATATATATACACAAAATATGTATATACATACAAGTCTATATATACACATATACATAACAAATTCATACATCCATGTGTAACATACATTGCATGCAAGGTGGCAGTCACTCACACACACAGCTGACACTGTGTGTGTGAGAGAGAGTGTGTGAGTGTGTGTATTATGTATATAATATAATATATATATATATATGTAAATACCTTGAATTAAAGAAATTTAAAAAAATAGGTGTCAAGATAAGGAAAATCAAGCAAAAAGTAGTCCAATATTGCGGCAGAAAGGGTAGGAAAATAGAGAAAAATGCAGGTTGCAAATGGGTCAAGTAGGTGAGAAATTTTCCTATATATAAGGTTGTTCACTTAGAAAAATTCAGAAATAATCAAAGGAAACCAAGAATCAGAGAGCAATGCTGAGATTCAGAAATGAAGAAGAAGAAGAAATGAGAGGGAAACTGTAGGCCAAAAGCTCATACGGGTGAGTGAGATTCAATTCTATTTTTAAGTTCTAGTATGATTGGTTTAGTTATGCATATAGGGTTTTGATAAGCATGTAACTAGAATCATTTAGCAAAAATAATCAATGAAAAAGGATTTGAAATGAGATAGAAAAATGGAGTTGCGGGTCTTGAGGATAATTCGGGTTCTTGAAATTTTATGCATTACACTCAATTTAAATGCTGTATAATTAATCCTATAAAGTGCAGAAACAATTTAGAAATGATTTAGAGCCAAAACAGTAGAGAAATCATCACAATTTGAGCTCATCGGAAAATCGCGATTTCCACTGAAGCTACTTTTTTGGTATATTCGTGATGTCCGGTTAACTGAAATGGAAAACTAAAGTTGGGGATATGATCCCCATGAGATTTAGAGGAGGATCACATTGGGTTTAGGGGAGAAAGTGGCCGAAAAAATTTGGTTGTCGCCGGAAGGGGTGACGGAGACCCACCGGTGTGTGGTCATGAAAGAAAGTGAATAGTGATCTAAAACGACACCATGTTGGGTGAGGGTGTGATGATACTGCGTCATTTTGAGTGTGAGGGGTTTTTAAATTAAATAAAAAATTTGGGTGTTTGGATGTGGGGATAGAGGGATTGATTTCTAACCCAAATTGAGGGTTTGATAACCAATCCTAGGATAGCCACTAGTCCATTGTTTGGGCTGTAGGTTAAAGGAAGAAAAAATGGGGGAGCAGTCTCCCCCGAGGTTCGACACGAGAGCACCGAAGTGGGAAGCACTTACCCCACGAGTGAATGAGTACTCTTGAGGGGTAGCAGTAACAACAAAGAGAATGATCATGAGATTTCACAGCTTTATATTGAGTGCTTACGATTATGCTTGTGACAGCTCATGACTGTAGTAGTATGATATTTGTTACCATATCAGATTTCCATTGTTATTTATCATTTGTGTTTCTACCATTTGATATACGTTTATCAGCCCTAGATTCCTTGACTAGCTATCATGTTGCATTTATCCTAGTTCTTTATGGATTGTGCCATCTATATTAACCTGTACACATGGTAGAGAAAAGGATAACCACTTACTGAGTTTTCATAACTCATACAGATACTACTTACATTTTTCAGGCACAGATATTGAAAGCAGGCGATAGAGACTGCTAGATAGAGATGGACATTAGTTTTTGAAGTTGTGAGTGTAATATTTAGTACAGTCTTTTAGTTCTCCCATGTCATCCACGTCTTAGGGATGAATAATAGTTAAGAAACTTACAGTTTGTATTTTGAGAACCAGATATAACCATATGCAACTTTTATATTTAATTTTTCCACTATGTATGTTTATGTTACAAAGTTATATTATGATAATTGTTGCACGTTAATAGCACAGATTATGTAGCAAGTTTCAAATGAGATCCGGTTCGATAAAATGGTCGGATCGGGGTCACGGTTTGAGATCCGCATAGGGTAGGTCTTGGGTCGTGACAGCTTAGTATCAGAGCATCCTTGGTTCTTAAGTGGTTCATGGGAAATAAGACTAAGGTACTAATATTACAAATTTCGAAGTAGAGTCAGTTAGTAGATAAAATCTAAAATTCGATATTAGACTCTTAAGCATATGAAACCGATCCTTAACCATTTGCAGAAAATGGTGAACACTCGTACTACACCCCTACAGGACGTTACGACTAATGTAGCACAATTAGAGCGATTGGTGGAGAGGCTTATACAGAACGCGCCTCAAAACCAGGCAGGTCCTAGTACTCCAGCTCGACAGGAATGACAAGCGCCACCAGTAGTACATATAGTTCAATAAGAGAATGATAGAGACTAGGCTTATCTCTATAAGTAGTTCCAGGCAGTGTAGCCAGCTATATTTGATGGCAATAGAGGCCCCATTGCAGCCGAAGAGTGGTGGCTTGAAATGGAGAGGATTTTTGACGTTATGACCTGTACCGAGATATAGAAGGTAGCCTTCGCCACTTTCACTTTCAGAGAAGCAGCCCATAAGTGGTGGCTACTAGAGAAGGCCAGAGAGCCTCAGATGACTTGGCAACGATTCACAGTGATCTACAATAAGAAGTACTTCCCCCGGGAAGCTGAGGATCAGAGAGTCATTGATTTTCTTGTTCTGAAGCAAGGGAACTCGACAGTAGAGGAGTACGAGGCCAGGTTCACAAAACTGGCTAGATTTGCTCCTGCTATCTTCGAGGACAAGCACACCAAAGCTCACAAGTTTGAGGGCAGATTACGATGGAATGTGAGGGACAGGGTTAAACCTGTTACACCCCGAATTTTCATAAACTCGGGGAGTGAGTGAAATGAAATTAAAAAGAAATTAAAAAATGGTAATTAAATATATTCGGTTGATTACTCGTCCATTTTCCCATTTTTTCCCCAAAATGAAAATGAAAATTTGTTAACTAGACTCACCCAAGATAGGTCCCAAGTGGTAGTCAAACACCTCCCTAACCAATGGTCAAAATTGGTCTAAGTCATGCCTCTAAATGTGCCTTGAAATAATGGTCCAAATGAGCCCCCAAATGTCCTAAGACATAGGCCAATAATAGGTCAAAAATTCTACAAAAATTTGTCTAAGGAAGTGGCCAAACATGGCCCAATATGGTGCCCAAACATGGCTCAAAAGGTGGTGTCAAACATAGAATCAAATGGCCTTGAATTGGCCTTGAAAAGGTAGGTCATAGCATGCCCATGGCATGGCTAAGCACAGGTGTGCACAACAGGGCAGCAGGCGCGCGTGCAGCAGGGCATGGGCGTGAGAGGCAGGGCGAGGCGTGAGGCGCGCGGCTGGGGCATGTGCGGACTGCTGTTACTGGTTACTATAGCTACTATTCTTTGCTACAGTAAACCAGTAGCTAAAATGCTACAGTACCAAATTTTTTCAACTTTGCCCAAAAATCATGATTTCGATATTTTGCTACCCATTTCAATTTATTTCATCACCAAACTTGGTGTGGGACCCTATAACATGCAAAATGACCATTTTGTCCTTTTCCCTTATTTTTTGACCTTAAGTGATTTTTTTGGGCTAATCACCCCTATGTTTCATTTTTTTACGTTTCTTCTTTATTCTCAAGTCATTTAATTCCCTACTTAGAAAATATAGGCATGTTCCCCCGCTCCTCTCAATTTAGTTCCTATATTTTGAAAAATTCCACCATAGTTTCCTTTGTTTTCTAAGCATTTCCCACTTAATATTTTACAACAATTCATATATATAGGCAATGTACATTTCATCCTCACTCGATGGCCACAATCTCATAGAAATTAAATATACATCATTCAATTATACAATCTATCATACATACACATGTACTTGAACTTAACGGTCACAAACTTTATATTCATTACAATATGTAAGGTCTTTTCCATTCTTTTCATAATACACAAAATTTTTACAAGTTTATTTCATACGACTTAGGGCTTATGCCCTTATACAACTCAAAATATGCCCCAAGGGCCAAAAATCCTCTATGGTCCATTTCCTTCCTTTCTTTATGACTTCAACAAGTCTCAAGTATCGGAGCCTTATTTGAAATATGATATCCCACGAGAGGTCAGCTCGACTGTTGGTATGACACAATGCTAATGCAAGGAACAAGATTTAAGGCATGGCATGTGCAAGTGTACATTTATAATCCACATACATTCCAATTCATCAATATAATGCAATGGCAATATGCGTGACACACCCATGCGAACTCTATGCCACACCCATGTCTCGCTTCACAGTTCTTCCCCATTGGCATGCAAGTACCAATGTATGTCTAGTTTCACGGTCCGGACCCCGTTGGCTTGCGAGTACCAATGGCCAATTTTGGGTTTTTCACCACAGGATCTGCACCCTCATAATGCATAGCACCAAAGTGCTCAACTCATGCCATGTTTCCAAGGATTCATGCTATGCTAACATGCCTTGATTTTTCTATGCAATTCCAATGAAGTATTTCATCAAACACATAGTATATGCCTTAAACAATGCAATACACTCAAAGTAACTTTAACTTTTATATCACAAAACTTTGTCTACATGAACCTAACATGTAATTCAATAAATTTCACATATAAACACATTACACATTCACAACCTTAACAATTTCTCAAATATCATAAAATACATAAAGTACCAACACATGGAATAAATCATAACTCTCAAACCACAATAGTTTCTTTACATGAACATAAGTTAGAATGCAATGAATCAAACATATAAACAAGTTACACGTTCATCACTTTGACAAATTCTCAAAGAACACATAGGTACGCAAACTACCAACTCTAGTTTTTCAAAGCAACTACCAACTAAATGACTTTCTAACAGCAAGTAAACATATAAATCATTCAATCAACATATAAAACACTCCTAAACTTAACCCTACTCCTTACTTAGTAAAATATCACACCTAGAAGGGTTTTTCTCAACCCTAGGGAATTGTGTCTGCTTTGTAGCCAAACCAATTGGTGAGAATGTAACCCTTGACTTGGGGAACAACTTCCTAGAAGGAAGTCTTATGAAAACCCAAACCTAGAACTGTGTTTTGAAAGCTTGAAGATTGGAAAACCTAGGTTTTATCTTCACCTTTCTCTCATGCACGACTTGCTGTTGTATCTCATGCTAAAAAAATGATATTTTTACACTAAAGGGGCTGTATTTATAGTAAAGGAGCAAAGTGGTAAAAAGACTATTTTGCCCTTAATGAATCTGGGACCCCATTACATTACAACCTGTCCCGAAACACCTCAATTCGTTATTTTGTTCTATCTAAAGTTCTTAAAATTATTTCAAATGATATTTTTCAAAAAATTTTATTTTCGCATGTGGCCGGTTTTGGCCAGGTCCACCAAGGATTCCCTTTATGGTTCATTTTTGAAACTATCTCTGAATAGATTCAAATTTTTACAAGAGGTGTATGTTAATATTCTAAGCATATTTCTCTTCTATGTTATACTCAAAATATGCTTCTAAATATGACTTATGTCTAAATGTGCATGTGTAGTACTTTATCGGCAAATAGTGTATAAATAGTGCCTTATCGGCAAAAAACAAAATTTACCCTAATTTTTCAGATCTTTACAAAATCCCTATAGTTAACCACTTACAATAAAGTGGTGAGTACTGCAAAGATCATAGAGCATAGTGGCGAAGAGTTCGCGAAGAGAAGGGCAAACCCAGCTTCGAGGCCAAGAGGAAGTCAACCAGCCCCGAGGCCAAGAGGGAGTCAGAGTATAGGGCCTAAGACATTTTTTTACTTGGCTAGGAACAGGATCGAGGAATACTGGACCCAGACAGACGAGGGTCAATTCCACTGACAAAGGCGCAACCAAATGCCCTATTTGCCACAAGAATCATTGAGGGACATGTTATATGAACACCAATGCCTGTAATTCATGCGGACAAGTAGGGCATTTCAAGACTAACTGCCCCTAGAGGAGTCAATCAGTTGGGAGTACGGTAGCTACCCCATCTACCCTAGCGATTGCATCAGAAGCTCAAGTACAGACTCTTATTAGTGTTCAAGGAAATGAGCAGCAACGCTCAGGGCATGGTTTTCTCGCTAACACCCGGAGATACTCAGGCTACGACATCAGTAGTCATAGGTACTCTTCGGATCTATTCATAGTATGCTAGAGTGTTATTTGATACTGATTCCACACATTCATTTATAGCACCAGTATTTGCTGTTAAGTTGAACATAGAATAGAACCCTTAGGTTACATGTTAACCATTTCTATGCCATCAAGAGAGTCATTATGTGGAAATACTAGTATATCGAGCAGGTAAGGTATAGATCAGAGACTCACATTTATTAGCTGATCTAATACCATTAGACATATATAGTTTTGATGTTATACTCGGTATGGACTAGTTGGCCGCGAATCATGTATCTATAAATTGCGTGGCCAAGACAGTCAGTGTAGAGACACCAGGATGTCCAAGCATCCAGTTTGAGGGAATGGGTGTAGTTACCCCACCCTATTTTGTTTCCTCTATCCAGGCCAAACGTCTGTTACGTAAGGGATGCTATGGGTTCTTGTGTAGCATCATGGACACTTGCTCACAACAGCCACCCTTAGAGCAGATTCCCATTGTTAGGGAGTTTCTTGAGATCTTTCTAGATTACTTGTCGGGAATGCCTGTGGATAGAGAGATAGAGTTTATTATTGATGTACAACTAGGCACCTCCCTGATATCCAAGAATTTATACCGTATGGCACCGATAGAGCTGAATAAGCTAAAGCTGCAGCTACAAGATCTGTTAGACAAGGGTTTCATCAGACCCAGTTCTTCACCAGTGGGGTGCCCCGGTATTGTTTGTGAAGAAAAAAGATGGGACCATGCGGTTATGTGTTGATTACCGTGAGATAAATAAGGTCACCATCAAGAACCGATACCCTCTACCAAGGGTTGATGATCTCTTCGACCAATTGAAGGGAGCACAAGTCTTCTCTAAGATTGATTTGACGTCTGGGTACAATCAGTTGAAGGTGCGACCTGCAGATATTGAGAAGACGGCTTTCATAACCCACTATGGGCATTATGAGTTCCTAGTGATGCCGTTTGGAGTGACTAATGCCCCTGTTGCATTCATCGATCTGATGAATAGGGTTTTCAAGCCACACCTAGATGACTTTGTTATTGTGTTCATAGATGATATCTTGGTTTACTCTAAAAACCAGGAGGAACATAAAGTACATCTGAGGAAGGTTCTACAGAAGTTAGGGGAGCAGAAACTATATGCCAAGCTAAAGAAGTGTGAGTTTTGGCTCCCTAGCATAGCATTTATGGGGCACTTGATTAGCAAAGAGGGGATCTCTGTTGATTCTCAGAAGATAGAGGCGATTGTGAATTGGCCTCGGCCAACTAGTGTCACAGAAATATGGAGTTTCATGGGATTGGCTGGTTATTATAGAAGGTTTGTCAAAGACTTCTCGAGAATAGCTACATTAGTTACATAATTGACCAGGAAGGATGTTCCATTTGTCTGGATAAAGGAACGAGAGAAGAGCTTCCAAGAGCTGAAGGATCGACTTGTTACAACTTCGATTTTGACCATGCCAGATGGAACCAAGGGATTTGTGATCTATAATGATGCCTCACTTAAAGGCTTAGGGTGCGTTCCGATACAGAGTGGGAAGGTAGTAGCATATGCTTCATGATAGTTAAGGCCACATGAGAGGAACTACCCGACACATGATCTTGAGCTAGCAGCCATTGTCTTCGCCTTAAAGATATAGAGGCATTACTTATACAGAGCCACGTGCAAGATCTTTACTGAACATAAGAGTCTCAAGTATCTGTTTACATAGAAAGGAGCTCAACATGAGACAATGCCATTGGTTAGAGTTGATAAAGGACTACGAGCTCAGCATACAGTACCACCTAGGAAAGGCAAATGTGGTAGCTGACGCTCTTAATAGGAAGTCATCAGGGAGCTTAGCTTGCATGTTGACCACACAGACAAAGATACCGAAAGACTTGGAGAATATGGAGATAGAGATAATTTTTCCTAGGTCTGAAGCAATGTGTGCCAACGTCACAGTCAGCCTATCGATTGTGGACAGGATCAGAGAGCAGCAAACTCAGGATGAGAAGCTAGCCAAGCTTCGTCAAGAGGCTTGAGTCGAACATAGACTCCGAGTTTAGAGTACGAGATTGGATGTTATGCTATCAAGGCAGAATCTGCGTACCCAATATGCTAGATGTAATATCCCGACCCAAAAATATCGGGTCATATGGCACGCATTATGAGGTCATGAAAAATAATGCATAAATTCTAAATTATAAGAAAATAATTAATTAATGCAATAAAGATTAATTAATCAAATGTAAGGAGATAAAATTGTTTAAAGTGTATTGTAGGTATGTACATATGGTCAAGTGTGTATACACATATACACCTACATGTATGTATACAAGTATAGTAGATATATATATAAATATAATTTTATATATATAAATCTATGTATAAATATACATAAAGTAAAGAAAACCAAAAATATCTTTGTGTGTGTAAGTGTACAAGCAGTATGTGTGTGTGTGTGTGTGTGTGTTGGTTGAGGTGTATGTGTGTGTCTCCATGTGTTAGTGTGTGTGTGCTTATATAATATATATATATATATAACTTATAAAATATCAATAAGAAGTAAATGAAAAGCTGAATCTACAAAAGTAGAATTAAAAATTGTGTAAGAGAAATTGATGAGATGTGAGGGCTAGTGTAGGGCTATGAAATCAGGAAGAGAGAGATGAGGAGAGAGAGAGAGAGAGAGAGAGAGGTCGGTGGATTTCTCTTTAAAGCAAGACATGCAATGCATGCTTGCTTGGTACTAAAGGAACTTCATAAAGGGAGAAGAAACTAAAGAGCTAAGGAAGGGCTACAGAGGTAGAAGGAAGGGGAAAACCAACTCAAAAAGGTAAACCCATGAAAACGTTTCACTTTCTCTATCTAAAATTTCCTTATGTATAAACTGATTTAAGCTTTGATTTTATATATGTGACATTTAGAACATGTTTAGACTCATACAGACATGAAATTAGAGCTTAAGAAACACTGAAAAAGTGCAAACTCATGAAAACCGCCATGGGAGGACCTTACTTATAGCAGGTCTGAACCCATGGCAACCAAACTGAGTTTGGTGTAATGAGACTACAAGAAGACCCTAAGGGTGTTCTAAAAACATAGAGCCGCGATCAAAAAACTCAAGAAAAGCCCTCCAAATATCAAGTTATAGGTTCGGGTTTCCAAAACAAATCTCACAAACTTGCTTCTAAACCTACCTTTATGAACGAAAACTAAATCCCCATGAATAGGGTATCAAAACAAGCTAAACCCCATGAAAAATGATCAAGAAATGAGCATGAACCGTGGGTTTACAAGTTGGATTATCACATCCTAAACTGAACACATGAACGAGTTTTTAAGCCAAAAATGAATGCCAAACTAATTGGTGACACTCTAGAAGTGATTTACAATGAAAACAGTGAGGATCCATGGATCCAAACTGCACGAAATTAAAGAAAATGAAATTCGAAAACTAGGGCAACATAGGGGTCGAATTGGGGAAGAAGACAGTGAGTTAACTCGTTTTTAAAATTTACTGAGTTGAATCGGACACGTGTCGGGACGAGATTAAGTCCACCGCATTAGTGGAATGACAAGCGTTTCATATATGTTGTGAATTTTTAAAAAGCTAGGGCTGACGTCATCATGACGTCAGCATCACGTATAAAATTGGCTAAACTGGTTAGCTTATGAACGGGACCGGACCGGTTCACTTGAATTTAAACCGAACCCATGGGTTTTCTGATTTATTTAAAATTAAATAACCAAACCTTTTGTTATTTACGGTTTGACCCCAGAATCTTTAAGAAATTCCACTGTGGCCCAACTGATGGAAAAATTATGCAATTACACCCCTGGAAAATAATTAAATAATTAATTTAATTATTTAATAAATAAAGTAAAATGACTATTATGCCCCTAATTCAAATATTAAGCAAATGAAGTTCAAATTAAACATATGAATAGTGTATCCTTACTATTTTGGATATTCTGAGACTAATGGTAGGGTCCCTTTTGCAATGCAGGGCCCCGAAAAATAAAGACACGTAAAGGGGTAAATGACTAAAATACCCCTTGTTCAAAATAAACAAATTATTAGTGTATTCTTACTATCTCGGACCTTCTGAGTCCAATGGTGAGGTCCAAATTATGAAACGAAGTACGAAAAAATACGACACGTAAAATGATGAATGACCATTTTGCCCTTTTTCAGTACAAAAGTCTGAATTAAATTCTAGGAAAGCCTAAACCGACTTTCTTCGACTGCTACGGACTCAATGGTAGAGTCTATTTGACTAAAAGAGATGTCTAAAATAAAAAGACATAAAATTTGTTGAATAGCATCTGTCAGATGACTATAAATTAAAGTAATGCCAAAGTACTAATCTAAGGCGTATACGAGAAAATGAATTACGAAAAGACACGACACGTAAATATGTGAAGTAAATAAATTTAAATTAAAGTTAATGGAGCTACCAGAAGAGTATAAATTAAAATGAATTTAATTTCTAACACATTAAATTATGTCATAGGTTAAGAGTACGAGTTAAGTTAAGTACATATGAAATTATAAAATAATTTTAGGATCTAATACGATTTAAGCATAAGTTAAGAAATATCGAGATGATGTTACAATGAATGTAAAGTTGATGAGATGTTTATGAATTGTTCTTAGGAACTACAAGGAAAGTGGGAAAGCGTATTTTTAGCACTAAACCTAAAGGACCAAGGTGAAGTAACCCTGTATTTGAAGTGGAGATTTAACTCCATGGATTTGAAAAGGTTTTAAGTTCAAAGATATGAAGTGTTTGAATTTTCAAATTCAGTATTTACATGATTCAATTTTAAATTGTTCTATATTTATAAACTCTATTATGACATGCTTAGAGAATGGTTTCTGTCACAGTTTTCTTAAAACATATTTCAGCATGTTTAAAGTTTTAAATGCCAAATTATGTAAATTATTCTGAATTTGTTTATATCGAATGTTTAAAGGATTTGTTATGAAATTACGTACATGATGTTTTAAATGTTCATGAGAAGCACCTATTTGAAGAAGACATGTATTAAATGTATTTGAATGTAAGAAAAGCTGTGCATAAGCACCACGGATTTTATGAGTTTCTTCGAAATTAAATTAATCCGAACTCTGATAGGATATTGAGTTGTACGGAACTCGATTGATTGTCGAATGCCAGATAGCAGGATCTAATCCCCCAGGCATAAGATATCTTCACGAAACGTAAAGTGGGAATCTGGTTTGAAACGGATTCCATTAATGAAAAGTGATAAGAAAATGTCTTGGAAATGGAAGCAGGTTTTACCCTCATTTTCACAGTACATATTTATGTGTTTTAAAGTTTATATACTTTATTGACGAGGTACGAGTTTAGCTTGAATACTTTAAATGTTTCAAAGCTATTTGTTTTATGAAATGCATATGTTCTATGTTTAAGTATACGAGCAATTGGCAGTGAATGTTTTACAAACTCTTATGTACTAAAAACCACTGCTAATTGAAAACCCCATGACGAATACTGGAATTGCTCACAAGCTTAGATTAGCTTACCCGGACTTTGTTCGGACCCCTCTTTCAGGTGATTAGCAGCAGTCTTGACTTGAAGACGATGATGATGAATCTGCTGTTTTGGAAGTTATGTTCAAGTAATTTTATCTAGCACTACGAACATTAAGTATGCAATCTTGTATTAGTAAAGTGATACCCTGTTATGTATAAGCCTCACGGGGCAGCTAAACATATATTGTTTATAAGTCTTTAAGCTTTTAGTTATACTTTGAATGTTAAATCATGTATGCTATGTAAAGAGTGGCAGTACTTGACGGATGTGCGTAATTTAAAAATAAGAAAAGAAAAGAAAAAGTTTTTCACGCTTCCACAAAACACGTGTCGCACATCTATCCGATACCGCTGCTGATGCGAGCCTTCGCCCTAAGGTCCCCGGGCCTGAGGGTGGCGGTCGCGATGCGAGATCCGCACAAGGTGGGTTTCGGGTCGTAACACTAGAGCTCAGAAGAGAAGATCTTTAATGAGGCACATAGTTCGAGGTTTGCCTTGCATCTAGGGAACACCAAGATGTATCACAACGTCAAAAGCACTTATTGGTGGTCCACGATGAAGCGTAACAAATCTGAGTATATAGCACGATGTGCCAAGTGCCAACAGATCAAGGTAGAGCATCAGAAGCCTGGAGGACTTCTGCAATCGCTACCTATACCCGAGTGGAAGTAGGAACACATTACGATGGACTTCGTGTCAGGGTTGCCAAAGACATCAAGATAGAGTGACTCTATCTAGGTCATTGTGGACAGACTGACCAAGATAGCTCATTTCCTGACGAGCAAGACGACACAGACCTTGGAACGACTAGCCAAAGTGTACATTAGAGAGATTGTTAGACTTCATGGAGTCCCAATATCAAACATATCTGATCGGGATCCACGATTTGTGTCCAAATTTTAGAGGGGTCTACAGCGAGCTAAGGGCACGAAACTGAGTCTTAGCACTACATATCATCCAAGAAGTGATGGGCAGTCAGAGCGGATGATACAGACTACAAGGGAAGTTGGGAAGATTAGTTGCCACTAATAGAGTTCACTTACAATAATAGCTATCAAGCAAGTATTGGTATGGCACCATATGAAGCATTATACGGCAAGAAGTGCCCATCACCCCTGTGTTGGACAGAGGTGGGTGAGAGGAAGCTTTATGGGCCAGAGATAGTGGAGCAGACTACAGGGAAGATACAATTAATTAGACAACGTTTACTAGAGACTTACAGCATACAGAAGATGTCACAACCCGAAATCTGCCTACCGCGGACCCCGAGTCGGGACCGCCGCCCTTCGGCCCGGGGGCCTCAGGACAAGGCTCGCATAGGCAACGGTATCGAATAGATGTGCGTCATGTGGTTGCGGAAGCGTGAAAACCTTTTTCTTTTCTTTTCTCATTTTAAAAATTGCACATCCATTCGGTACTGCCGGCCTTTCACATTACAGTACACATGATCATATATTCAGAGCATAACTAAAAACTTAAAGACTTTATAACATTACATGTCCACTGCCCCGAGGGGCTTAATACATATCAGTATAATATGTCCTAATACAAAATACTATCAACTTCATAGTACATTCCCAAGAGAATTGCTAGTCCTGTGATTAGTTGCCTAACTCTTCTTCCAAAATAGATAGGCTTTATCCTCATCGCTATCAAGATCAAGCAGCCATCATTTACCTGAAAGAGGGGTCCGAATAAAATCCGGGTAAGCTAATCTAAGCTTGTGAGTAATTCCTGCATTCGTCATGGGGTTTTCAACTGGTAGTGGTTTAACACATGAGAGTTTATAAAATACTCACTACCAATTGCTCGTACATTTTAGAACACAGAGTATATACATTCTTAAAACAGATAGATTTGAAACATTTAAAGTATTCAAGCTAAATACACATTTCTTCAAGTAGAACATATGCAATTTAAAAGCATATAAACACGTATAATAAAATGGGGGTAAAAACTTGCTTCCATTTCCAAAAACATTTGTCATCTTTTCACTTTAATTAGGTGGAATCTGTTTCGAACCAAACTCCCATTTTACTACAATGCTACAATGCTACAATAGAGATATCCCATACCAGGGGAATCAGATCTTACTACCTGGCATTTCGATAGTCAATTGAGTTCCGTACAACCCAAAATCCCATCATATTTTTACAGATTAATTGAGTTCCAGTACAACCCAAAAATCTGTGGGTGCTTATGCACAATTTATCTTATAAAACATTTATCACACTGGCTTCTTCAATAGGTATTTTTCATGCATATTTAAAACATAAAACATATATAACTTATCACATGGCTTCTTCAATAGGTATTTTTTTCATGAATTTTTAAAACATGAAATATATAACTTCTACAATAAAACTTCACTATTTGGAATAATCAAATTCAGAACATTTATGAAAATTTAGCATTTTAAACCCAGACATGCTGAAACATAATTAAAAAGGAAAACCGTGATTCAAACCAATCACCCAGTATGTCACAACACAGTTTATGAAGCAAAAAACATTTTAAAACAGGAATCATATGATACTGAATTTGATATTCGAGACTTCAAATAAATTGAACTTAAAACTTCTTCAAATTCATGGAGTTAAATCTCCACTTCAAAGGCAGGGTTACTCACCTCGGTCCTTAGGTCAATGCAAAAAAATGCGCTTTCCCACTTCCTCTGTAGTTCCTAAGAACAATTCATATATAATCTTGTTAACTTCACATCACTACAATATCACCTACTGATGCTATTCATCAAATTTTATGTCTTTTTATTTTAAACACTTCTTTTGGGTGAATAGACTCTACCATTGAGTCCGGAACAGTCGAAGAAAGTCAATTTAGGCTTCCTTAGAATTTAATTCGGTTTAGGACACGTTAGGGGCAATTTGGTAATTTATACCTTAACGTGTCTAAATTTTTTGGAGTCCTGTCTCGTGAAACAGACCCCACCATTAGATTCAAAATTTTTAAAATAGTCAAAATCCACTATTTATTTATTTAATTTGGACCTATGGTGCAGGGGCATTTTGGTCATTTTGATATTTTTACGGGTCTTAAATTTTTTGGGATCTCATCTCATGTCGTGGACCTCACCATTGGACTCAGGAGGTCCGAGATAGTAAGAATACATATATAACTCATCTCATTTGGACACTGGGCATTTTTTGACTATTTAATTTAATTAAATAATTTTAATTAAATTAAATTTATCAAGTATGATATATATATATATATATATATATTGTTTGTAATATATGAACGGATGAAATGGGTGGCACTGTTGGCCAGCGTGTCACCTCCCTCCCAAAAGATACTACGTTCGATTCCCAACAGGTGCAAATGCACCTTTTTATTTTCTGATTTATTATATATATTATATATACATATATTGCCCCATATGTGACACACGCGCCTGCGTGGCCGAGTGGAAAGAGTTGGGTTGACGCGCGTGAGGGTGGGGGTTCGAGTCCCAAGGGCCACGTCTCCGCATTTTTTTTCTTATTTTCGTTGAAACAAACAATGGACAGGGGTCTAAAACGCGTATAGGCTTCCTTATCCGTATACAGAATATTAAATAGGGTCCAATACGCATAGCCAAACAAGTCACTCAGGGTTTAAAAACCCATTAAGCTCTAAACGACCGCGTTTCATTAATGCGGTGGTAGCCTTCAAGGCCACCACGTGTTCGAGTCCACCCATATTTTTAACGAGTCCCCCGAGTTCACTCAACGTCGTCTTCCCCATCAATCCCCTGTGTTGCCCTAATCCCCTGAAGCTAAAAGCTTCCATTTTCGTGGAGTTTGGCTCAAGGATTCCTTTTTTTTTTTTATCCAAAACATCCCTAAGGTGTTAAGGACTGGTTCGGCATTCATTTTAGGTTTTAAAATGAATTCATGTGTTCGGTTTAGGATTCGATAATTTAAACCTATAACCTACTTGTTCATGCTCGTTTCTTAACCAAATCTGATGAGGTTTGTCCTGTTTCGTTTCTCTGTTTATGGAGCTTTGTTTCTCATTCTGAATGGTGGGTTTAGGTGCATGTTTTTGAGGTTAGGTTCTAAACCTAGAACCTGCAAGTCGAGTTTTCGTGGCCTTCTCTTAGGGTTTTTGGTTGCTCCAATGTGTTTTTAAAACACTTGGAGGGTCTAGTTGAGGTCCTAACAAGCCAAAATGGTTTTGGTTCGCTCGATCCCAAACCTGTTTCACTAAGGTGTATCCATGGCCGACCCTTATGGGTTTGATGTTTTAGGGCTGTTTAAAGGTCAAGTCTTCACATCTTATTCAAGCTTACATTCCTAAAGTATCATAATGCATTCAAGTAACTAATAAAGTTCATAAATATGTGAAAAATCTAGAGAGAGAAAATGTTGGGTTTCATGTATTCTCACCTTTCCCCTTCGGTTTCTCTCCTCTTTTCCCTTGCTTTCCACCTTTGAGTATCCCAGAGCTCCTTCAGTCTCTCACTCTCCCTAAATGGTGTTGGGGGCAAGTGTATAAAATTTGTATATAGGTGTATGTATGATTACTAAATCTAATTTGTCCCAAACACTAACCTAACTTGTGGCAATGTCCATGCTCAGTTTTCCTTTTACTATTTTGGGGCAGGCTATGATGGCCGGGTGTGTGTGTTTTGTTTTGCCTATATATGGCTATATATATATATTTATACATATAATATAACTCACACCAACCCTCTTGGACACAGACACACACCCCATTACCCCTTAGGTATTAGTATGCTTCAATGTACTATGTATGGATATATTTAATTATACATGTATACACTTACACATTTATATATATACTTAGCTATATATATATATATATATATATACACACATAATACATTTTTAATGTGTGTGTTTTCTATTTATTTTAAGAAATCAATTTAATTAATTAATTATATTAAATTAATTAATCATTTTCTTAAGTGTAGACATCCTTATACTAACTTTTCATAACCTCAAAATGCGTGCCCAAATCTCATACTCATATCGACGATCGGCAGTTAACGTGAAAATATAATTATCACGGAACCGACATGTTGGTGAGTGCAACGAAAATGACGTACAGTCGTCCTGAGTTTTCAGGACTATTACTAAAAGTTCGCGTGTCAGGGGTCGAAACCGACCCTGTTACTTAAGGTCTCGATCACCAATTTATAACCCATGACTCTATGATCCTATATTCAGGTCGGGGTGTTATAGAAGAGCTATGCAAATGCTCACAGGCGAGAGTTGAAGTTTGTAGTAAGCAATTACGTGTTCTTGAAGGTATCACCCATGAAGGGTGTAGTGAGGTTTGGCAAAAAGGGAAAGCTAGGGCCGAGATACATTGGACCTTTCAAGATTATGGGAAGGGTCGGGCCAGTAGCCTACTAGCTTATTTTGCCTTTAGAGTTAGCACATGTACATGATGTATTTCATGTTTCAATGTTGAGGAAGTGTGTACAAAGTGCAGATCAGGTGGTTGAGCACGAGCCTTTGGACGTCTAGGAGAATTTGACGTTACATAGAGCATCCAGTGCAGATTTTGGACCGTCGAGATCAGGTTATACAGAATAAGACTATTTCTCTAGTCAAAGTTCTGTAAATGAATCATCAAGTAGAGGAAGCTTACTTAGGGAGCGAAAAGACGACATGCGCGTTAAGTATCCTCAGTTATTTTCACTGTAGTATCTAATAAGTTTGAGGACAAACTTATTTTAAGGGGGGGAGAATGTAATACCTTGACTCAAAATATGACACGTAAATCGAGGTAGATCGGGTCGAATAATGTGACACCAATTTGTAACAGAACATGAGTGCTAATGAAAGAGGTATAGTTTCGTAGCATTCAATGATTTTCAAACACACGAGTAGAGTTACAATCATATCTGAGTACCCCAAGATCACTTGTACGAGGGACCCGGTAGTACGGAGGGTACAAGCCTATATACTAGGATATGTCTCAAAATACGTGTACAGTATATCTTAGTATGTACACAAGTATAAATATATATGTATATATATGGTAATATATATGTATAAATATATGTATAACAAAATATAGAAGTATATATATATATATATACGAAATATGTATATATATACACATATATATAACAAATACATATATGTATGTGTAGCATGCATTGCATGCGAGGTGGCAGTCACTCATACACACAGCCGACACTATATGTGTGAAAAAGAGTGTGTGAGTGTGTGTATTATGTATATAATAAAATCTATATGTAAATATTTTGAATTAAATAAATTTAGAAAAATAGGTGTCAAGCTAAGGAAAATCAAGCAAAAAAAAGTCCAATATTGCGGCAAAAATGGTAGCAAGAGAGAGAGAAATGAAGGTTGCAAGTGGGTCAAGTAGGTGAGAAATTTGCCTATATATACGGTTGCTCACTTAGAGAAATTCAAAATCAATCAAAGGAAAACAAGAAGCAGAGAGCAATTCTGAGATTCAGAAGTAAAGAAGAAAAACTAGAAGAAATGAAAGGGAAACTGCGAGCCGAAAGCTCAAATGGGTGAGTGAGATTCAATTCTGCTTTTATGTTCTAGCATGATTCATTTTTTTATGCATATAGGGTCATGATAAGCATGTAACTAGGATCATTTAGCAAAAAGAATCAATGAAAAAAAATTTGAAATGAGATAAAAAAAAATGGAGTTAGAATTCTTGAGGATAATTCGGGTTCTTGAAATTTTAGGCATTAAACTCAATTTAAATGGTGTAGAATTAATCCTCTTAAGTGCATAAACAATTTAGAAATGATTTAGAGCCAAAACAGTAGAGAAATCATCACAATTTGAGGTCATCCGGAAAATCGCGATTTCCACCGGAGCTACTGTTTCGGTATATTCGTGATGTTCGGTTAACTGAAATGGAAAACTAAAGTTAGGGATATGATCCCCATGATATTTAAAGGGGGATCACATTGGGCTTGGGGGAGAAAGTGGCCGGAAAAAGTTGGCAACTGCCGGAAGGGGTGACGGAGACCCACCGGAGTGTGGTTGGGGAAGAAAGTGAATAGTGATCTAAAACGGCACCGTGTTGGGTGAGGGTGTGATGATATTGCGTCGTTTCGAGTGTGAGGGGTTTTTAAATTAAATCAGAAATTTTTGGGTGTTTGGCTGTGGGGATAGAGGGATTGATTTCGAATGTAAATTGAGGGTTTGATAACCTATCCTAGGATAGCCACTACTCCATTGTTTGGACTGTAGCTTAAAGAAAGAAAAATGGGGGAGCAGTCTCCCCCGAGGTTTGAACACGAGAGCACTGGAAGTGGGAAGCACTTACCCCACGCGTGAATGAGTACTCTAAAGGGGCAGCCATGCCCTGAGTTACACTGCATCCACTTTTGTTGTTACCATTGCCAGTTATTGTACTTCATGGACGATCATATTATACCCATATGAATGATCAAAAGATTTCACAACTTTATATTGAGTGCTTACGATTATGCTTGTGACAGCTCATGACTGTTAGCTGTATAATATTTGTTACCATATCAGATTTTCATTGTTATTTATTCACTTGTGTTTTTACCATTTAATATACGTTTATGAGTCCTATATTCCTCGACTGGCTATCATATTGCATTTATCCTAGCTTCTTTATAGATTGTGCCTTCTATATTAACCTGTACATATGGCAGAGAAAAGGATAACCACTTACTGAGTTTTCATAGCTCATACAGATACTACTTACATTTTTTAGGCACAGATATTGAGAGCAGGCGATAAAGATTGCTAGATAGAGATGGACATTACTTTTTGAAGTTATGAGTGTAATATATAGTACAGCCTTGTAGTTCTCCCATGTCATCCACATCTTCGAGATGTATAGTAGTTAAGAAACTTACAGTCTGTATTTTGAGAACCAGATATATATCATATACAACTTTTATATTTAAGTCTTCCGCTATGTATATTTATGTTACATGGTTATATTATGGTAATTGTTGCATGTTATTAGCACTGATTGTGTAGCAAGTTTCAGATGAGATCTGGTTCGATAAAAGGTTTGATCGGGGTCACAGTTCAAGATCCGCATAGGGTGGGTCTCGGATCGTGACACTTGCACAAGGAAAGTGTCACACCCCGAATTTTCATAAACCCGAGGTGTGAATGAGAATGATAAAATAAAAGAATTAAATTAATATATTTTTTTTAATTGGCTTTTTACTTGTTAATCCCAAAGATCATGTCTTATGATGGTTTAAAGTATTGGCTAAATATAACTTAGGTGCTTTCATAACCCAACTCCAAGGTGGTGACCAAACATGGTCCAAATAGTTGTTTAGCGTAGCATAAAATGATAATGAAGCATAGGTCAAGGTTGGTGGCCCAATATGGCCTAAGTAAAGGTCAAATATATCCCTAAGTAGTAACCAAACATGGTCTCAAAGGGTGGCCAAACATGGCACAAAAGAGTTGCCAAACATGGTCCAAAAGGGTGGCCAAACATGGCCTAGGGATTGGCCAAACCTGGCCCAAGGTGATTAGCCAACATGGCTTAGGGTTGGCCAAACATGGCCCAAGGTAAGTGGCCAAGGGCTAGGTGGCAAAGTGCAAGGGGCTGCGCACGTAGGGCGCAAGCGCAGGGGTAGGCAGGCGCAAGCGCGCAGGGCGCACAGTAGGAGCGTGGGCACGTGTATGCCCGCGTGCGGGCTTTCGTGCGGGCTGGGATGTTGGCTGTTGGCTGTTGTTCCTATAATTGCTATAACCAATTTTCTGAATTTTCTGAATTTTTTTCCAAAGTGCTGCGAACTAATTTTTTCAATTTTTAATCTACTTCCTCAAGGTTTTTAACCCCCACATTTTGGCACTCTTCCTATTTATATATAGGGCATTTTACACACCCAATAACTCTTTTTAATTCATAAGTTTTTGACATGGTCTCCTTTGTTATCTAAGCATTTTCCACCTAATATTTTACAACATAATCCACCACTCTTAAACTAACTACCAAACTACATCCTCTTACTCAACTAAACCATTCATACATAAGTTAAACAACAAATCCATTCATTCATAATTTATAACATATATCCATCATATACATATATATATATGTATATAATTGAAGCTTAAGTGTGTTGAGCTCCATGCTCACTACAAATTTAGGGCCTTGCCCATTGTTTCAATGCTATACAAAATTTTACAAGTTTATATATATGTCCTAGGGCTTATGCCTTCGTACAACAAAAAATATGCCCCAAGGGCCAAATCTTCTTCAAGGTCCATTTTTTCCTCCATGCTTTAAGACTTCATCAAGTCTTATATGCCAGGGAGTCTTATCTGTAATATGTAATCCTATATAGGGTAAGCACGATGACTTGTATGACATAATGCTAATATAAAGAAGAAAGATAAGGCATGACATGTGCAAAGTGAACATCTATAAGCTATATCCCCTACAATTTAATGATTCAATGTAATGGCAATATGTAAGACACACACATGCAACTCTATGCCCACCCATGCCTCGCTTTACTGTCTGCCCCCAGTCAACACGCGAGTACTGTCATTAGGTAGATTTTAGGTTTTTCACCACAGGATCTACACCCTTATAATGCATAGCACTAAAGTGCTCAACACACGCCTATGTTCCCAAAGATTCAAGTATACCAAGATGCCTTGATTTTTCTATGAAATTTCAATGAGGCATTTATCAAACCCATGGAATGTGCCTTAAATAATGCATCATACATGAAGCAAATTATAACTTTTAAACCAAAAAACTTTGTCTGCATGAACATAAACTAGAATGCAATAAATTATACATATATTCATGCTACATGCTCAACACTTCACCAAATTCCAAAAGAACACATAAGTACACAAGGTACCAACCGTAGGTTTTCAAAGTAACTATATGCTAGGTGGTTTTCTAACAATAAGTAAGATGTAAGTCATACAATCAACATATAATAACACTCTTAAACTTAACTCTATTCTTTACTTAGCAAAATACCATACCTAGAAGAATTTTCTCAACCCTAGGGAGTTGTGTTCACTTCAATGCCAAACCAATCATTAGGATTGTAGCCCTTATGGTGGGGAACAACTTCCTAGAATGAAGCCTTGTGAAATTTTAAGGCTAGAGATGAGTTTTGGAAGGTAGAAAGTTGGAAAAGCTAGGTTTTCTTCACCTTTTCTCTCCAAGAACGAGCTGTTGTATTTTCTCAGACCAATTCTGAGAAACTTAACTCTCAATGCTCATATTTATTCTAAAGGAGTCAAGGGGTGAAAAGACCCTTTTGCCCTTAATGAGTCGCAAGACCCCGTTACACTACAACCCGTCCTGAAAGGCCTCAATTCGATATTCTGCTTTAACTAAAGTTCTTAAAATTATTTAAATGATATTTTCCCAAAAATTTTATTTTCGCTTGTTGGCGGGTGTGGCGAGGTCCACGCAGGCCACCCAGGATGCCCTTTTTGGTCTATTTTTTAAACTATCTCCAATTAGGCTCAAATTCTCATAGGAGGTGTATTTTAATATTATAATTATATTTCCCTTCTATTTCATACTCAAATTATGCTTCTAAATATGACTTATCTCTACATGATGCATGTATAGTGCCTTACCTATAAATAGTGTATAAATAGTGTCTTACCAGCAAAAATGAAAAATTTATCCTGATTTTTTAGATCTTTACAAAAAGGATAAGTCTGCAAAAATAATACCAGCTGGGCTACAAGTAATTTTGTGCCATATCACCCACCAAATATGTATATAACTTATATAAACCTACAAGTCTATATGCTTAAAAGCTGAGGTGTCAACACCTCATTGGACCCTTAATTCACCCAATAAAAATTCATGTCAAAAATTAAAATATATATATATATATATCATGTGCATAAGGAAACAACAGAAGTGTGTGTGCATGTGTGTGTGTAAGGGTCGGTAGAGAGAGAGAGAGAGAAAGTGTAGAGAAAAGATAAAACATGAAGAAGGAGGAAGCCATTGTTCCATGTAGCCTCTGGAATCCCAAAATAAGGAAGCAAGAAAAGAAGAAATGATGGAGAAAATGGCTGGAAGAAGAAAGACCGAAGAGAGAGAATCAAAAGAGGTAATCTGCTCTCTTTAGAAAATTAACCTAAAATTCATTATTTGAGCTTGTATATAACCTAGAATGCACACGTATGTATTTTATATTGAAGAGGAAAGAAAATAGAAGAGAAATAGGGAAGTTTAAGCTTAGAAAACCATGGAATTCATAAGACCCAAACTAGGAAACATTGAAATTTATCCTAGCTTGATTAAAACTTAAAAATAAATGCGTGGCTCAAAAGAGCATCAAGTTTGGGGCGCAACACAACTTGAAACGCATAAAATGGTTAAAAGACCAGTAAGAAATAGGGAGTTACAAGTTGAGTGAAAGAAAATTTGGAAACCAAAATTGAGTTTGTTTTGTCAGTGTTTTAGGAACGAGAAATCAATCCCTTAGCTCTCAGAAACCCATAGGAAGAAAAATGGGGCAAAACCAGTGGCTAGAACTTATCAAAATAGAAAAACAATAGGTCGTCGAAAAGTCAGGGCACTTGCCGAAGCTGACTGTAAATCCTTATTTCGACGGGCTAAAATGTATAAAATCAAAAGATGATTTTAGATATGGAATCCTCATAGAGAAAGGGGTCGAACCCCATTGGTTTGGTTGCCGAAAATGGTTGCCAGTGCCAAAGAAGATGACTGGAACCCTCACCAGAGACTTGGGAAAGAAGGCACTGTACGAGTCGGTTCTCAGGCCAGATCTCGAAACCGAGTTCTGGCCCACTATTTAATTGGATTTGGAATTTAATAGAAACGGCGTCATTTTGATCGAAAGAATTAAATATATATATATATATATATATATATAACTAGAGATGACGTCACGCTCACACCATCATGATGCAACGAACCGCCTGAACTAGTTGGTTCACACTTCTTTTGGACCGGTTCACTTGGAACCTAACTGAATCGAATGGTTTAGGGTTTCAAACTTTTTGAAATTATAATTTAAACTCCAAATGTTTCTGTTAATTATGAAATGAACCCTGATAGTTTCTGTTAATTATAGATTGGCCTAGAAAATTAATTAAAAATTAATTTTAAATCCTTTTAATTAAAAAAATTACCAAAATGCCCTTAGGCCCAAAATAGGCCAAATGAAGGCCAATTAAAATGAAAGAATAGTGTAACCCAATATTTTTGGTATTCTAGACTCAACAGTAGAGTCCAATTTGTGAAACTAGATTCCAAAAAATATGAATGGGACAAACTAGGAATAATTCTAAATATATCCTAATGATTAATTAAGTGACCAATCGAGCCCCGATGACTACTAAAATACGTACTTTAACATTTTGGGACATTTTGGACCCAATGGTGGGATACATTTTATGAAACGAAATTTTGAAAATATAGACACGTAAAATGTCATAATTACCAATTTGCCTTTAGTAATTTAAAAGCCAGTTAAAAGTCAAATATGACATATTCTGACTTTCTTTGACATTCTAGACTCGACGATGGAGTCTGTTTTAGCAAACAAAGTACCAAAAAAGGTGACACGTGAAAATGTAAAATTATAAAAATGCTCCTTGGCTTAATATAAGTCACAAATAATCTAATTAAGATATGGAAAAGCCTATATTAATTATATTCGATATTCTAGACTTGATGGTGATGTCTTTTTGAGAAGAATAAGACTCAGTAACAAATAAAAAAATGATGAATACAGTCCTTAAGACTTGAATGAAGTTACCAAAAGTGTGTAGATGAAATTGAAAGGTCTATGTAAATGTTATAAGGACTGAATGGTCTCAAAATAGAGTCTGAATACGTAAATCATGTACAGAGAAATATGGGATATTAAAAAGGATAAATTACGATTATTCCCTCGAAGGGCCAAATAAGTTATAAAGTATTAGGAAACCTTAAATTGGAAATTTGATAATCACTTAATCAATTAGACTAACTTCAAAAGAACTTAAAAATTCTGAATAAGAATGTTTGGAATTAGAATGAACATTAATTCAATATGCGATGTGTTTTTTATCTATGATTATAGGATCACTCAAATGATGAAAAAATTGAACAAAGTTATGGGATAACTGCTATGCAGGATTAAGGGTTCGTGATCGGCCACCAAGGCCTTTTAATCATCATAACACATTTCTAATTACCATTTAGTCAAATGCAGCCAAATAAATTTTCTTCTTTTCTTTAGACATCTTTTTCATATTCATAAAGTAAGCTACACAACCTGGTCAGTTAATTGAACATTATTTTTGAAGGATACAGTTTCAATATCACCATGTAGTTGAGTAGTATAATATTACACAATCTTAACTTCCAAAATCAAAAACCATATAATATATCTTCCATCAAGGACTTATCAAAAAGAACTCTCTTCATCCCTTAAACATTTAGCCTCCGTCACTTGAAAACGAGTTTGTCTAATCTTTACTTGAAAACATGGTAAACATCTGTAATAAGCTCAACGGATCCGTGAGAATTCCATAACATGCTAAGGGTTTCAAAATTACTATGTAATTCTATACTGAAATGTCACAACCCGAAACCCACCTTATGCAGATCTCGTGTCGCGGAGCCGGCCCATTGGCTGTCCCTACTTTTTCATTCTTAGCATCAATGATAACAATAAATAATGTAACATAATTATTAAAGTGTGGAAGCCTTATTACAATTATTATTCAAAGACTGAAAATAAAACTGACAATAAACTAAACATAAATCACTTTTAGGTAGGTGAGTACATAGGAGAGACTATATCATTCTATTGTGCTCCTCAACTGTCTCCCTACGCTTCTGACCTCTTACTGTGGTTCTGTAGCATTCTCACGTAAAAAATATAATGAATGGTGCGGTAACAAAGCTTAGTAAGTAAAAGCCTATCCCCAATATGGTTTAGGGATGACATAGAATAATACAATTCAAGGTAACATGATAGCTAGTCATGACAACGATTGTAGTTATCAATAAGATGCCACAATGGCCAATGAATAATAAAGCCCAATAACTAGTGTGATTGATAGTGTAACATGAATATGGATAAAGCTCGATAATCATAATCAACATGAAAACTACCCCAATAAAACAGTCACAGTCAAGTCCAATAAATAGGAACAATCAATACAGAAACTATGTCACGACCCGAAACCCACCCTGTCCGGATCTCGTATCACGACCGCCACCTTCAGGCCCGAGGACCCTTGGGCGAAGGCTCACATAAGCAGCGGTATCGAATAGATGTGCGACACGTGGTTGCGGAAGCGTGAACAACTTTTCTTTTCTTTTCTTATTTTTTTAAATTATACACATCCGTCCGGTACTGCCACTCTTTACATAGCATACATCATTTAACATTCAAAGTATAACTAAAACTTAAAACTTCATAAACAATAAATGTTTAATTGCCCCGTGGGGCTTATACATAACAGGGTACTATTTTACTAATACAAAATTCCATACTTGATGTTCGTAGTACTAGACAAAAACTACTTGAACATAACTTCCAAAAATAGCAGATTCATCATCATCGTCCTCAAGTTAAGACTGCTACTAATCACCTGAAAGGGGGATCCGAACAAAGTCCAGGGTAAGCTAATCTAAGCTTGTGAGCAATTCCAGTATTCGTCATGGGGTTTTCAATTAGCAGTGGATTTTAGTACATAAGAGTTTGTAAAACATTCACTGCCAATTGCTCGTATACTTGAACATAGAACATATGCATTTCTTACAACAGATAGCTTTGAAAGATTTAAAGTATTCAAGCTAAACTCTTACTTCATCAATAAAGTATATAAACTTTAAAACACATAAATATGTACTGTGAAAATTAGGGTAAAACCTACTTCCATTTCCAATACATTTTCTTATCACTTTTCATTAATGGAATCTGTTTCGAACCAGATTCCCACTTTACGTTTCAGTGAAGATATCTTATGCCTGGGGGATTAGATCCTGCTACCTGGCAGTTGATAGTCAATTAAGTTCCGTACAACTCAATATCCCATCGAATTTCAGATTAATTTAATTCCGAAGAAACTCATAAAATCCGTGGTGCTTATGCACAACTTTTCTTACATTCAAATACATTTGACTTCTTCAAATAGGTGCTTCTCATGAACATTTAAAACATCGTGTACGTAATTTCATAATAAATCCTTTAAATACTTGATATCAACAAATTCAAAATAATTTACATAATTTGGCATTTAAAACTTTAGACAAGCTAAAATATGTTTTAAGAAAACTGTGATAGAAACCATTCCCTGAGCATGTCATAATAGAGTTTATAAGAACAGAACAATTTAAAACTGAATCATGTAAATACTCAATTTGAAAATTCAAACACTTCATATCTTTGGACTTAAAACATTTTCAAATCCGTGGAGTTAAATCTCCACTTCAAATACAGGGTTACTCACTTTGGTCCTTTAGGGTTAGTGCTAAAAATGTGCTTTCCCACTTTCCTTGTAGTTCCTAAGAACAATTCATAAACATTTCATCAACTTCACATTCATTGTAATATCATCTCGATATTCCTTCACTTATGCTTAAATCGTATTAGATCCTAAAATGATTTCATAATTTCATATGTACTTAACTTAACTAGTACTCTTAACCTATGACACAATTTAATGTGTTAGAAATTAAATTCATTTTAATTTATACTCTTCTGGTAGCTCCATTAACTTTAATTTAAATTTATTTACTTCACATATTTACGTGTCGTGTCTTTTCGTAATTCATTTCCTCGTATACGCCTTAGATTAGTACTTTGGCATTACTTTAATTTATAGTCATCTGACAGATGCTATTCAACAAATTTTATGTCTCTTTATTTTGACATCTCTTTTGGTCAAATAGACTCTACCATTGAGTCCGGAGCGTAAAAGAAAGTCGGTTTAGGCTTTCCTAGAATTTAATTCAGACTTTTGTATGTAAAGGGCAAAATGGTCATTTTACCTATTTACGCGTCATAGTTCTTCTTACTTCGTTTCATAATTTGGACCTCACTATTGGATTCAGAAGGTCCGAGATAGTAAGAATACATTAATAACTTGTTAATTTTGGACAAGGGGTATTTTGGGCATTTACCCATTTACGTGTCTTTATTTTTTGGGGCCCCGTCTTATAAAACGGACCCTACCATTAGTCTCAGAATATCCAGAATAGTAAGGATACACTATTCATATGTTAAATTTGGACTTCATTTGCTTCATATATGACCTAGGGGCAAAATAGTAATTTTGCTTTATTTATTAAATAATTAAATTTATTATTTAATTATTTTCTAGGGGTGTAATTGCATAATTTCTCTATCAGTTGGGCCACAGTAGGATTGTCCAGAAGTTCTGGGGTCAATCCGTAAATAACAAAAGCTTTGGTTTATTAAATTGAATTAAAACCAAAAACCAATGGGTTCAGTTTAAAAATAAGTGAACCGGTCCAGTTTTAATTGGACCAATCCGGTTCAGTCGGTTCTTATACGTGTTGCTGACATCATGATGACGTTAGCCCTAGCGTTTATTTAATTTAAAACCGTGTTAAAACGTCGTCGTTCTACTTATTCGATGGCAAGCCTAGAGGCTACCACGTGTCCGAGTCGACTCAGCCTTATTTTAGAAACCGAGTTGACTCATCTTCTTCTTTCCCACATCGACCCCACTGTTGCCCTAAATCCCGATTTCCATTTTCTTCATTTTCGTGAAGTTTGGATCCATGGATCCTCACTATTTTCATTGTAAATCACTTCTAGAGTGTCACCAATTAGTTTGGCATTCATTTTTGGCTTAAAAACTCGTTCATGTGTTCGGTTTAGGATGTGATAATCCAACCTGTAAACCCACGGCTCATGCTCATTTCTTGATCATTTTTCATGGGGTTTAGCTTGTTTTGATCCCCTATTCATGGGGATTTAGCTTTCGTTCATAAAGGTAGGTTTAGAAGCAAGTTGGTGAGGTTTGTTTTGGGAACCCGTACCTGCAACTCACCATATAGGGTTCGTTTCTTTTGATTTTCGATCGCGGGTAGGTGTTTTTAGGATGCTTGTGAGACCTACTTGAAGCCTTGATACACCAAAAATGGTTTAGAAGAAGTCAATTCAGACCTGCTATGAGGAAGGTCTTCAATGGCGGTCTCTGTTGGGTTTGATGTTTTTGATGGTTTTGATGGCAAATCTTCATGCTTATTGTCGTTTAAACATGTTCTAAATATCGTATATACATAAACAACTCAAAAACAATTCATATTGATGCTTAAATCTTAGAGAGAGAAAATGATAAATTTTCACATTTCTCACCTTTTTGTTACGATTTCAATCTCCTTCACTTTCTGATTTCTTCGCTTCTCCTTCCTTAAGCTTCTTGGTTCCTCAATGGTTCTCTTTCTTAAGAAGCAAGCATGCTTTGCATGCTTTGCTTTTAAAAGGTTTCCACCAACCCTTCTCTCTCCTCTCTCTCTCTCTACACGTCCCAGCCCCTTTCCTTGACTTCTCATAATTTTCTCTTACACCTAATAAATTTAACTTTCCAATTTCTCAGCTTTTCCTTCAATCTATGCTTGATATTTTGCATGTATAATATGTCACGACCCGAAACCCACCCTACGCGGATTACCGGATCACGACCGCCGCCCCGAGACCCGAAGGCCTCGAGACAAGGCTCATACATAAGCAACAATATCAGACAGCGATGCGACCTGTGGTTGCGGAAGCGTGAAAAACTTTTTTTTTTCTTTTAAAATAAAGCATCTGCCGCATATCCATCTGATACTGCCGCTCTTCATAGCGGTACACATAAAGATAATAATCAGAGCATAATAATATTAACTAAAGGTTCTACATAGTACATACCCATGTGCCCTTCGGGCTTAAGTACATCATTGTCCAAAATTTCTATTACAAAAGTTTGACTGATAATGGGTCCTACTACTACCAAAATATCTCCAAGGACCTATTGGAGTTGCCATTCACTGCTCCCCAAATTGGGCAAGTGTCCAACCTTGATCATCACCTGAAAAATGTTAGGGAGTGGGGTGAGCTTCGAAAAGCCCAATGAGTAATTCCTACATCTGTCATGGGTTTTCAATTGGTAGAGGTTTCGTACATGAGAGTTTATAAAATACTCAACTACCAATTGGTCGTATACTTGAACATAGAGAACATGCATTCTTAAAATATGTAGCTTTGAAACATTCAAGGTATTCAAGCTAGAACATATATTTCCATAAAAGAGTAGGTGTATTTCAGAACATATAACTTAAAATCATGTAAACATGTATAATGAAAATGGGGGATAAAAACCTGCTTCCATTTCCAAAATCGTTTGTCATATTTTCTCTTTAATTAGGTGAAATCTGTTTCGAACCAGACTCCCATTTTACGTATACGTGGAGATAATCTAACTGAACCGATCAAGATCGTCTTCCTGGTCCCTAAAAGGTAGGTAAGACTCATTTCCTGACAGAACAGATAGGGGTTCCTCGAGGTATCTCATTGCCTGTGGGATTAGATCCTGCTACCAGACATTACACATGACAGGTCAGTTGAGTTCCGTACAACCCAAGATCCTGACTATGTGTTGATGCACATGATAGGCCCATTGAGTTCCGTACAACTCACTACACTACCGATGTGCTTATTTCGTATCTTGCAAAACGTTTGTCATATGACTTTTATATAAAAGTCTTTATGAGTTTTTAAAACATGTGGCGTATAACTTTTGCAGTGATGCTTCAATACTTGTAATAACCAATTTCAAAGTATTTGAGGAATTAGACATGCTAACTATTTTGAAAAGGGAAAACATTTATGGATATAAATATATAAATAATTGTGAAGCATGTCATGGCAGAACAGAAATCATGAATACTGAATTTGATATATCAATGCTGTAAATATTTTGAACTTAAAAATATCCGTTGAAATCCGTGGAGTTAAAGCCTCCACTTCCAATGTAAGATTACTCACCTTGGTCCTTTAGGGTTAGTGCTAATAATGCGCTTTCCCACTTCCTTTGTAGTTCCTAAGAACAATTCATAAATAACCTCATTAACTTCACATTCGTTTCAAACATCTCCTACTGTTGCTTCTTAGCTTATGCTTAGATCGTATTAGATCCTAACACGATTTCATAAATTTCTTATGCACTCATTCTTAACCTATGACATATCTTAATGTATTAGGAATTAAGTTTATTTTATTTTATACTCTTCTGGGAGTTCCATTAACTTTAACTTAAAGTTATTTACCTCACATAATTACGTGTCGTGTGTTTTCGTATTTCTTTGCCTTAGTTTAGTACTTTGGCAATATTTCAGTTCATAGTCATCTAACAGATGCTATTCATCAAATTTTATGTCTTTTTATTTTAGACATTTCTTTTGGTCAAATAGACTCTACCATTGAGTCCGGAGTGTCCAAGAAAGTCGGTTTAGGCTTTCGTAGAATTTAATTCGGGCTTTTGTATGTAAAAGGGTAGAATGGTCATTTATCGTTTTACGTGTCATATTTTTTCGTACTTCGTTTCGTAATTTGGACTCCATTATTGAGTCCGGGATGCCAAAGAAAGTCAATTTAGACCTTCCTTGGTTTTAATTTGGCTTTCGGTGTACTAGGGGTAATTTGGTCATTTTACCCCCCCTTACGTGTCTTTATTTTTTGGGACTTCATCTCGTGTCGTGGACCTCACCATTGGGCTCAGAAGGTCCGAGATAGTAAGATTACACTAATAACTTGTTAATTTTGGTCAAGGGGTATTTTGGTAATTTATACCTTAACGTGTCTAAATTTTTCAGAGTCCCGTCTCGTGAAACGGACCCTACCATTAGATTCAGAAGATTTGAAATAGTTAGAATCCACCGTTTAATTATTTTATTTGGACTTCATCTGACTTATTTATGAGGTAGGGATATTTTGGTCATTTTGACATTTTTAGGGGTCTTAAATTTTTCGGGGCCTCATCTCATGTCATAGACCTCACCGATGGATTCAGAGGGTCCGAGATAGTAAGGTTACATATATAACTTGTAATTTTTGGACACCGGGCCATTTTGGAGTATTTAATTTAATTAATTCCATTTAATTAAATTAAATTGATAAAGTATAATATATATATATATATATATATTTAAATTGTATATGGGTAACAGGTTGAATAGGGTGGCACGCTGGCCAGCGTGTCACCTCCCTCCCCATACCACGCACGTTCGAATCCTGTAAGGTGCTGCTGCACCTTTTTAATTTTTCTGATTTTATTAGATATATTATATATATATATATATATATATATTGGTGCCACATAAGACACACGCAAGCACGTGGCCAAGTGGTAAGGGAGCCTGTGTGGGTGCGTAGGTCAGGGGTTCGAACCCCACTGACCGCAATCCTCCTTCTTTTTTTTTCTCTTTTTCTCTTCAATTTCAAACGGCTCTATATATGCGCCCCAAAACGACGCCGCCGCATTAATGCGGTTGCAGCCCCAGATATCACCACGTGTCCGAGCCAACCCTTCAACTCGGTTTTAAATGGTTTGCGAGTCGACTCGGCCTCATCTTCCCCAACGATCCCTCTCTGTAACCCTAGAACCCGAAGCTAAAAAGCTTCAATTTCGTGCGTTTTTGTTCATCCGATCCATACTGTTTTTATTTAAATTTGTTTCTAAGAGATTTTTGAAGGGTTTTGCATTGGTTTTAGAGCTTGAAACAAGCTCATCCGTTCGGTTGAAAATTTGATAACCGGACCTGCAATCCCATAGTAAATCCTGGTTTCTTCACCATTTTTACTTATGTTTGGTTCTGTGTGATCCCCTCTTTATGGGGTTTCATTTCCCATTCGTAAAAATGGGTTTGAGAGCAAGTTCGTGAGGTTGGGTTTTGAAACCCGTACCTGTAAGTTATGTTTTGAAGGCCATTTCTTGGGCTTTTTGATCGCGGTTAAGTGTTTTTAACACTCTCTTAGAGTCTAGTTGAGGTTCCAATAATCCAAACAAAGTTTTGTTCACATGATTTCAGACCTGCTTTTAGCAAGGTCCATCAATGGCGGTTTTCATGGGTTTGGTGTTTTCTAAGTGTTTTCAAGCTTAGATTTCATGCTTAATCACGTTTATCTATCTTAAACATCATATATATAAAATCTAGAAGCTAAAACAGTTCATGCATAGGGAAATTTTCTAGAGAGAGAAAATGAGGGTTTTTGTGTTTTACCTCCAACAGTGACTTTCTCTCTCTTTCCTTCTTCCTCCGAGACCTCCCTTCTATCCTTCTGAATGCCCAGAACTCTTTCTCTCTTTCTCTATGGCCGTGTGTGCGTGTGTGTGTACAAGCACCATACATTTTGTATAAGGAGAGTAAATCATGGCAAATCTGATTGCCCCTCCATTTGGGTTAGCCAATTTCAGGCTTCTTCATGAGTGGGTCTGAATTCTACTGTTGGGCAGGCCATGAGTGGCCGGTTGTGTGTGTGTGTGGTGTTTGACTCACATATATATATATATGTATATATGGTTTAAACCTAATACACTTTGGGTAATACACACACCTCTCTTTGACACAGACTCATCTTTGTACACTTTGGACAATAGCATGCCCTCTTATCCCATACATACATTTCGTATTTTAACATACATGCATGCATGCATATACATACTCATATACATATATATATGTTCATGTATAATTATATATATATATATATTTAAGGTTATAATCATTTATATAGTATATATATTTTTTTAGCATTTAATTATATATATTAGTTGTTATAATAATATTTAAAATAATTAATTACTTTAAAAATTAATTATTTTCTTAAATGTATCATCTTGGTACTAATCTTCGTATCTTCGTGATACGTGCCCAATTCTCGTACTCGTATCAACAATCGGTAGTTGACGTGAAAATATAATTATCATCAAAATCGACATGTTGGTGATTGCAACGAAAGTGATGTACAGTCGTCCTGACTTTTCAGGACATTTACTTAAAAGTTCGTGCGTCGGGGTTGACACCGACCTTGTCACATCCCGAACCCCACCCTACGCGGATGTCGAGGACGTGACCGCCAGTCAGTCGCGACGCGACCAACCAAAGGCAAATTCTGAACTTTTCGACAAATTGCACTCCAACTGTAGGGTCAGATGCAGCGGAATTTAAAACTTTTCTTTGTGTCACGGGAATGCAACTCACTTATCCATCATAAGAATATGCATCACAGAGCAAGACTAAATCCAGTCAGTCAACAATTCTAATCTCAGAGCATATCTAAAATCAAGCATATAACAACAGAACATATCTAATATCTCTAGAGTACCATTAGTTCCATGAGCCATGTCTATCTAGTATATATCAGTCAAGTCAGTCATAACATACCACTCACTGGAATAACCAGGTTCAATCCATAATAAACCAGTCTCTACAATTCAGTGCCGTCAGATCCTTACTTGCGATGCCACTTGGCCTATTCACGTCATGTCATAGTACCTTCTAATCCAATGGAGGTAATTCCTGAAAAATGTCAGAATAATGGGGTGAGCTTAAATAAGCCCAGTGAGTAACACAGATTCCCTATCATGGGTTTCAAAACCAATTTTGTGCTTCCAAGGCACATGGATAATTTAGTCATTTCAAAATAACTATTTTTATAAATCCATTTCATAAGCAGTCTAGTACAATAAAACAGAATCGAACAAACAATACAAACGAATCGGAACATGACATAACCAATCGGTCAGAACAATAACTATTGCTAATATATCGGTCAAGACACAGACTCTTCATTAACGGAACGAATCATAACGGAACTGAGTGGGAACAATAAGTCAGTCAAGACAAGGCATACCAATAACAGGACGGAAACATAACGGAACTAGACCATTTATCAATCAGGCCAGACACATGATCAACGGACGGAATATAACGGAATCGAACGGAAACAATACACTAATCAAGACACAGACAATCATGAACAGGACACAACATAACGGAATCGGGTAGAAACAATATAACAATCAAGTCAGGGACACATCACTGTCGGAACTAATCATAACTGCACTGAACAATGTTTCAATCAAGACAGACGTATCATCAACGGACAGTACACAACGGAACTGGACCATATATCAATCAAGACAGACAGATCATCAACAAACGGAACATAACAGAATCGAACGGAACAATACATCAGTCGAAACAAAGACATATCATGAACGGATAGATCATAACGGAACTGGACCATATTTCAATCAAGACAGACAGATCATCAACAAACGGAACATAACAGAATCGAACGGAACAATACATCAGTCGAAACAAAGACATATCATGAACGGATAGATCATAACGGAACTGGACCATATTTCAATCAAGACAGACAGATCATCAACAGACAATACACAACGGAACTGGACCATATATCAATCAAGGCAGACACATTATCAATGAACGGAACATAACAGAATCGAACAGAACAAAACATTAGTCAAAGCAAAGACATATCATCAACGGACAGATCATAACGGAACTGGACCATATATCAATCAAGGCGGACTTAACATCATTAACGGACGGAACATGTCAGAACCGGACGGAACGTATCAATCGAGGCAGACATATCATTAACGGACAGCACATAACCGAACTGAACGGAATTCCTAATTCGAAGGACACAAGCACATCACATGGAATGTGGTACAAAAGGCGTACATTAAGTACATACATTTAAACAATATAGCATTCAGACAGTATACTATACAAAGCTGTACGATACAACAAAATGTTGTTCTTTGCCTATATCACATGGTTTATTTAATCGTTTCAGAAATAATGGTTCAATATATCCATTTTATCTCAACAATTCAAAACGGGAAAAACAGTACGGGATGCTAGCACAGGGATCAGGAATATAGTCAATTATTTAAAAAGACTAAAACCATGTCATAAGTGATATAGTACGAAAAGCATGCATTTAAATAATTGCACTTAAATAATTGGATTTAAAACAGATCAGTAAATCAAGGGACAGTATCAAAACAGTGTCAGAAGTTACTCACAAAGGATAGATAGTGAATCAAAATACAGTACAGTGTCAGGAGTTACTCACAAACTTTACGCTTATTTCCTTGCATAAATAATCCGATAACCTCCAGGTACGTCAACCTCTCCATGTATATCCTGAATAATAATCATCGATCACAGACAGATCAGAACTCATCCATTCAGGTCTCATTCGTCATCTTAGGTATCTATCGGATTACCTAAGATAGCCTAGTAGCCTATCGCCCTTCCATTGGGTCTCACTCGAGGCTATTTCATTCTTTAATTAGGCTTAGCAGTTATTAGGATTATATCCTAAGTCATCTAGACTTCAATTGTTATCAGTCAGGCACTCATTCAACCTTAGGGGCAAAATGGTAGTTTTACCATTCTTGTCCCGGACCCTGTCGTGGTCTTCGGAATAGTCTTTATATCTTAAGTACAAAGTTCTACGTCCTTTGGACTCCAATCGGTATCAGTTAGGTTCTCATTTTAACCATAGGGGCAAAATGGTAACTTTGCCATTCTTATCCCGGACCCTGTTCTGTTCCTCAGAATATCCCATATATCGTATATATGAAGTTTTAAGTCTTTTAGACTTTAATCGGTATCAGTTGGGTACTTATTTAGTCTTAGGGGCAAAATGGTAATTTTGTCATTTTTGCCCCGGACCCTATCATGGTCCTCAAAACGTCCCATATATCTCATGTATAAATTTGTAAGTCCCTTGGACTTCATTTGGTATCTGCTTTAGATCGTAGGGACACATCGGTCATTTCTCGTTTTATGCGTTGACTGTTTCGGAGTCTTATTTAGCCCTTCAGTGTTCATAATTATACTTACGATAATTTATCAGATTAGATTGACCTTTATCTTGCACTTACAGTGCTCAGGGGTATTTTGGTCATTTTACGTTTTGTGTAATTCTGACTCCGATTCGTCATCTAATCAAGTATACAGTCTCACCAGTGTCTGGGCTCCTACCGGTATCAGTTTCGTCCCAATCGGACTTTGTTTAGGTCTCGTACGGTATCAGGGGTAATTTGGTAATTTCATGCGTCATATTTTTCGGCACGTCAGTTCATAAAATGGACCTCACCATTGGGTCCAGAGTGTCCGACATAATTAAAATAGGCTATCTTTTATTTTTATTTGGGTCTGGTGCCATCAGGGGCAGTACAGTAATTTATCACTTACAGGTCTGTATTTTTCGGTACTATATTTCCCAATTTGGACTGGACCATTGAGTCCAGAATGCTTGAAATAGTGAAAATACACTATTTATTTAACTTATTTGGACTCCGTTTGACATATTTAATGTCTAGGGGTAAAATCGTAATTTTACCTATTTAATAAAATAATTAAATAATTATTTTATTATTTAATTAATTCTTCAGGGGCTTAATTGCACAATTTTTCAAAGATCAGGGCCATAGTGTAATTCTTTAAAACAGTGGGGACAAATCCGTAATTTCAGGAACTTATAGGGGTGAAAACATAATTTTATAAATTAGGGGTTCAAACCCTTTGGTTTTTGGGTTCAAAAATTGAACCAGTCCAAAACCTCCAAAAACCGACCGGTTCAGTTAGGCCAGAGAACCGGAATTACATGTCCCCTCTATCCCCAAATTGGTCCTTATCCGTATACAGGTTTAGCCCCAAATCAAATTTCAATTTGTTATCACCGTAACCAAACAGGTAGAATTTGATTTAAAACAATCAGTTTAGCCAAAACGACACCGTCCTATTAATTCGGTGGCATGCTCGTGGACAGACACGTGTCCGAGTCGGTTCAGTGGGTTTAGGCGTGTTGGACGAGTCGACTCGGTCGACTCGTCGTCTTCTTCACCAACCAGTGTACTGTTGCCCTAATTCCCAGTTCCGGTTTCCTCCATTTTCGTGGAGTTTCAGGTAGGGTTTTCAACTGCTTTCGGTTCCAATCAGTCCCTGGGTGTCATGCCATCATTTTGGCATCGGTTTGGTGCCTCGAATCTACGGTTGAAGCTCTGTTTAATCGATTATCATGGGGGGTTTCAGTTCGGCCGTATGGCCTTATTCCTCAACCAAATCGCACACGGTTTGGTTCTTTGTGACCGTGTGTCCATGGGGATCAATATCCCATTTAGAAATTTCAGTTTAAGGGCCTATTCCAGATTTTGGATTCCATGGCCGAGACCTATAGGTTCGGTTTTGAGGGTCTTCCCATGCGGTTTTGGGTCGCGGATTAGGGTCTTTAGGACCCTTGTGACCTCTAGATCAGGTATTGACCAACCGAATTCAGTTTAGCTTAGGTCGAATCAGACCTGCTGTATGGGAGGTCATCAATGGCAGTTTCTATTGGAGGGTGTGTTTCGAGCCTTCTAGGCTCTCTCAAACTATTTAAATCCGTCCCTAGGTGTCACAGTAGCTTATGCATGCAATTTATATGGCCTCAATTGACTGAAACAATAAGCAAAACTTAAGAGGAAACAAATTCAGAATTTTGGTGTTTATACCTTAAAATCAGATCCTCCTTCTCTTGGTTTAGTTCCTTGACCATTCAGACCTTCAGTCGTGCCTTCAGTCCTTTCTTTCCCTTGTGCACCACAAATGGAGATGCCATTATCCCTCACATGCATGCACACCCTTGGATGTGCTCTCAAGCCATGAACACATACACACATGCAGCCCTCTCTCTTTAGATGTCTCACCCTCAACAGATCTGTTTCTCCTATTTTCATAGCCTCTAACAGACCTGCCTACACTCTACAACAGTTCCCATTTTTGAAGATCTCAAGGTGAGTCCATGTATATATACTAATATACACATTTATACCTATACATCTCCATATATATAGATATATATACACATCAGAGAATCAGTAGGATCATGGGGATGATGTGGGCTGAGGGGAGCTGATTCAGTCAATCATGTGGGGTTTGCATGGGTTGCCATTGGTCAATTTGGGTGGCAAGTTGGGGCAATACAGAGAGATATACAAATAAGTTGCATACATATGCACAAAGTAATGGGTAGCCTAATTGGTAAATTTTTGGGAAGAATTTATCCTCTCAAAGGTCAAGGGTTCAATTCCCCTTGACCACCAATTTGGCCATTTTTCCACATTTTGGGCTAAGGCCCTGTTTGGCTGCACATTAATTCAGTTTTTGATGTTTGCCTCATAACTTTCATTCCGTAACTCCTTTTTCGATGCGGTTTGTTCCGAGAGTTTCATATTTCAGTTATCTACTGTGTCAGAGGTTCCGTGTCATTTATTAGTCATTCGGGATTTTCAGGATTAACTAATTCGAATTCCGTCAGTGTTAAATTGACACTATTTCACCTAATTAATTGGTAATTAGGTTCGGGTATTGTACCCTATTCTCGAATATGTTTTAATTGTTCTATTGGTCTAGTGTGACCACCGGGAGATTAAGGTTAATTTCCTTAATTATTCCCTAAGTCGGTACTAATTAATAATTAATTATTTAATTATTAATTATGCAGGGTCGGGGTATTACATCCTACCCCTCTTCAGAGAAGTTTTGTCCTCAAAACTTGATTGGTCATATCTAGGAGATTCTGTCATCATAATCTCCCCTTTTTTTTATTTGTCTCTCGGACCGCCGTATTATTCGGGATACTATTTTCCTATTGAGAAGATATTTTGTATCGGTTCCATACAGACTCCATATCGGAATACAGATATTTCCGTTCGGTCACACTTTACAGCCACAATTGTATAATCTCCTCAAGATTCAATTATCAGACTTATCTCATATCAGATCAATCGGGTAGTCACCCTCAAATAAGTGGAAATCATCCACTAGGATCATTTAATCACTTGTCATCCCACAAGTGATTCACTTGCTATCCATAATTGCAAGTGTCAATGTCGGAGTCAACAGACCTACCGTCATTTCCTTTCGGTTGCTATGTCCATGATTATTCGTATGGGCATGTCTCTAAGTATCATGAGTCTACAACCTTAAATTACACCAGTTCATATCAGACCCAGAAAATCCCCAGTCCTCAGATGCCTCAGAATTACAGGCCTATCATCTATTATGAAGACTTTTATAACTCCACATCAGATCTTCCAAAAGTGGAACTTAAAATCTATGGCTCAGGTACTCTGTGGTTCTTAATCCATAACCTAATGCTCTGATATTGCTCTGTGATACTAGTTGATTTCAAAACATTACCAACTTCGGTTCTGATAAATCTTAATTATCTTTCAACATTTGCTCTGATACCACCTTTTGTCACATCCCGAACCCCACCCTACGCGGATGTCGAGGACGTGACCGCCAGTCAGTCGCGACGCGACCAACCAAAGGCAAATTCTGAACTTTCCGACAAATTGCACTCCAACTGTAGGGTCAGATGCAGCGGAATTTAAAACTTTTCTTTGTGTCACGGGAATGCAACTCACTTATCCATCATAAGAATATGCATCACAGAGCAAGACTAAATCCAGTCAGTCAACAATTCTAATCTCAGAGCATATCTAAAATCAAGCATATAACAACAGAACATATCTAATATCTCTAGAGTACCATTAGTTCCACGAGCCATGTCTATCTAGTATATATCGGTCAAGTCAGTCATAACATACCACTCACCGGAATAACCAGGTTCAATCCATAATAAACCAGTCTCTACAATTCAGTGCCGTCAGATCCTTACTTGCGATGCCACTTGGCCTATTCACGTCATGTCATAGTACCTTCTAATCCAATGGAGGTAATTCCTGAAAAATGTCAGAATAATGGGGTGAGCTTAAATAAGCCCAGTGAGTAACACAGATTCCCTATCATGGGTTTCAAAACCAGTTTTGTGCTTCCAAGGCACATGGATAATTTAGTCATTTCAAAATAACTATTTTTATAAATCCATTTCATAAGCAGTCTAGTACAATAAAACAGAATCGAACAAACAATACAAACGAATCGGAACATGACATAACCAATCGGTCAGAACAATAACTATTGCTAATATATCGGTCAAGACACAGACTCTTCATTAACGGAACGAATCATAACGGAACTGAGTGGGAACAATAAGTCAGTCAAGACAAGGCATACCAATAACAGAACGGAAACATAACGGAACTAGACCATTTATCAATCAGGCCAGACACATGATCAACGGACGGAATATAACGGAATCGAACGGAAACAATACACTAATCAAGACACAGACAATCATGAACAGGACACAACATAACGGAATCGGGTAGAAACAATATAACAATCAAGTCAGGGACACATCACTGTCGGAACTAATCATAACTGCACTGAACAATGTTTCAATCAAGACAGACGTATCATCAACGGACAGTACACAACGGAACTGGACCATATATCAATCAAGACAGACAGATCATCAACAAACGGAACATAACAGAATCGAACGGAACAATACATCAGTCGAAACAAAGACATATCATGAACGGATAGATCATAACGGAACTGGACCATATTTCAATCAAGACAGACAGATCATCAACAAACGGAACATAACAGAATCGAACGGAACAATACATCAGTCGAAACAAAGACATATCATGAACGGATAGATCATAACGGAACTGGACCATATTTCAATCAAGACAGACAGATCATCAACAGACAATACACAACGGAACTGGACCATATATCAATCAAGGCAGACACATTATCAATGAACGGAACATAACAGAATCGAACAGAACAAAACATTAGTCAAAGCAAAGACATATCATCAACGGACAGATCATAACGGAACTTGACCATATATCAATCAAGGCGGACTTAACATCATTAACGGACGGAACATGTCAGAACCGGACGGAACGTATCAATCGAGGCAGACATATCATTAACGGATAGCACATAACCGAACTGAACGGAATTCCTAATTCGAAGGACACAAGCACATCACGTGGAATGTGGTACAAAAGGCGTACATTAAGTACATACATTTAAACAATATAGCATTCAGACAGTATACTATACAAAGCTGTACGATACAACAAAATGTTGTTCTTTGCCTATATCACATGGTTTATTTAATCGTTTCAGAAATAATGGTTCAATATATCCATTTTATCTCAACAGTTCAAAACGGGAAAAACAGTACGGGATGCTAGCACAGGGATCAGGAATATAGTCAATTATTTAAAAAGACTAAAACCATGTCATAAGTGATATAGTACGAAAAGCATGCATTTAAATAATTGCACTTAAATAATTGGATTTAAAACAGATCAGTAAATCAAGGGACAGTATCAAAACAGTGTCAGAAGTTACTCACAAAGGATAGACAGTGAATCAAAATACAGTACAGTGTCAGGAGTTACTCACAAACTTTACGCTTATTTCCTTGCATAAATAATCCGATAACCTCCAGGTACATCAACCTCTCCATGTATATCCTGAATAATAATCATCAATCACAGACAGATCAGAACTCATCCATTCAGGTCTCATTCGTCATCTTAGGTATCTATCGGATTACCTAAGATAGCCTAGTAGCCTATCGCCCTTCCATTGGGTCTCACTCGAGGCTATTTCATTCTTTAATTAGGCTTAGCAGTTATTAGGATTATATCCTAAGTCATCTAGACTTCAATTGTTATCAGTCAGGCACTCATTCAACCTTAGGGGCAAAATGGTAGTTTTACCATTCTTGTCCCGGACCCTGTCGTGGTCTTCGGAATAGTCTTTATATCTTAAGTACAAAGTTCTATGTCCTTTGGACTCCAATCGGTATCAGTTAGGTTCTCATTTTAACCATAGGGGCAAAATGGTAACTTTGCCATTCTTATCCCGGACCCTATTCTGTTCCTCAGAATATCCCATATATCGTATATATGAAGTTTTAAGTCTTTTAGACTTTAATCGGTATCAGTTGGGTACTTATTTAGTCTTAGGGGCAAAATGGTAATTTTTTCATTTTTGCCCCGGACCCTATCATGGTCCTCAGAACGTCCCATATATCTCATGTATAAAATTGTAAGTCCCTTGGACTTCATTTGGTATCTGCTTTAGATCGTAGGGACACATCAGTCATTTCTCGTTTTATGCGTTGACTGTTTCGGAGTCTTATTTAGCCCTTCAGTGTTCATAATTATACTTACGATAATTTATCAGATTAGATTGACCTTTATCTTGCACTTACAGTGCTCAGGGGTATTTTGGTCATTTTACGTTTTGTGTAATTCTGACTCCGATTCATCATCTAATCAAGTATACAGTCTCACCAGTGTCTGGGCTCCTACCGGTATCAGTTTCGTCCCAATCGGACTTTGTTTAGGTCTCGTACGGTATCAGGGGTAATTTGGTAATTTCATGCGTCATATTTTTCGGCACGTCAGTTCATAAAATGGACCTCACCATTGGGTCCAGAGTGTCCGACATAATTAAAATAGGCTATCTTTTATTTTTATTTGGGTCTGGTGCCATCAGGGGCAGTACAGTAATTTATCACTTACAGGTCTGTATTTTTCGGTACTATAAATAGGAACAATCAACATGAAAACTACCCCAATAAAACAGTCACAGTCAAGTCCAATAAATAGGAACAATCACTACAGAAACTATGTCACGACCCGAAACCCACCCTGTCCGGATCTCGTATCACGACCGCCACCCTCAGGCCCAAGGACCCTTGGGCAAAGGCTCACATAAGCAGCGGTATCGAATAGATGTGCGACACGTTGTTGCGGAAGCGTGAAAAACTTTTTCTTTTCTTTTCTTATTTTTTTAAATTACGCACATCCGTCTGGTACTGCCACTCTTTACATAACATACATGATTTAACATTCAGAGTATAACTAAAACTTAAAATTTCTTAAACAATAAATGTTTAATTGTCCCGTGGGGCTTATACATAACAGGGTACTATTTTACTAATACAAAATTCCATACTTGATGTTCGTAGTACTAGACAAAAACTACTTGAACATAACTTCCAAAAACAGCAGATTCATCATCATTGTCCTCAAGTCAAGACTGCTGCTAATCACCTAAAAAGGGGATCCGAACAAAGTCCGGGTAAGCTAATCTAAGCTTGTGCGCAATTCTAGTATTCGTCATGGAGTTTTCAATTAGCAATGGATTTCAGTACATAAGAATTTGTAAAACATTCACTGCCAATTGCTCGTATACTTGAACATAGAACATATGCATTTCTTAAAACAGATAGCTTTGAAACATTTAAAGTATTCAACCTAAACTCTTACTTCATTAATAAAGTATATAAACTTTAAAACACATAAATATGTACTGTGAAAATGAGGGTAAAACCTGCTTCCATTTCCAATACATTTTCTTATCACTTTTCATTAATGGAATCCGTTTCGAACCAGATTCCCACTTTACGTTTCGTGAAGATATCTTATGCCTGGGGATTAGATCCTACTACCAGGAAGTTGACAATCAATTGAGTTCCCTACAACTCAATATCCCATCGAATTTTGGATTAATTTAATTCTGAAGAAACTCATAAAATCCGTGGTGCTTATGCACAACTTTTCTTACATTCAAATACATTTGACTTCTTCAAATAGGTGCTTCTCATGAACATTTAAAACATCGTGTATGTAATTTCATAATAAATCCTTTAAACACTTGATATAAACAAATTCAGAATAATTTACATAATTTGACATTTAAAACTTTAGACATGCTAAAATATGTTTTAAGAAAACTATGATAGAAACCATTCCTTGAGCATGTCATAATAGAGTTTATAAGAACAGAACAATTTAAAACTGAATCATGTAAATACTCAATTTGAAAATTCAAACATTTCATATCTTTGAACTTAAAACCTTTTCAAATCCGTGGAGTTAAATCTCCACTTCAAATATAGGGTTACTCACCTTGGTCCTTTAGGGTTAGTGCTAAAAATGCACTTTCCCACTTTCCTTGTAGTTCCTAAGAACAATTTATAAACATCTCATCAACTTCACATTCATTGTAATATCATCTCGATATTCTTTCACTTATGCTTAAATCGTATTAGATCCTAAAACAATTTCATAATTTCATATGTACTTAACTTCTCGTACTCTTAACCTATGACACAATTTAATGTGTCAAAAAGTAAATTCATTTCAATTTATACTCTTCTGTCTATTAGCTCCATTAATTTTAATTTTAATTTATTTACTTCACATATTTACGTGTCGTGTCTTTTCGTAATTCATTTCCTCGTATACGCCTTAGATTAGTACTTTGGCATTACTTTAATTTATAGTCATCTGACAGATGCTATTCAACAAATTTTATGTCTCTTTATTTTGACATCTCTTTTGGTCAAATAGACTCTACCATTGAGTCCGGAGCGTCGAAGAAAGTTGGTTTAGGCTTTCCTAGAATTTAATTCGGACTTTTGTATGTAAAAGGCAAAATGGTCATTTTACCTATTTACGCGTCATAGTTTTTCGTACTTCGTTTCATAATTTGGACCTCACTATTGGATTCAGAAGGTCCGAGATAGTAAGAACACACTAATAACTTGTTAATTTTGGACAAGGGGTATTTTGGTCATTTACCCCTTTACGTGTCTTTATTTTTTGGGGCCCTGTCTCGTAAAACGGACCCTACCATTAGTCTCAGAATATCTAGAATAGTAAGGATACACTATTCATATGTTAAATTTGGACTTCATTTGCTTCATATATGACCTAGGGGCAAAATAGTAGTTTTGTTTTATTTATTAAATAATTAAATTTATTATTTAATTATTTTCCAAGGGTGTAATTGCATAATTTCTCTATCAGTTGGGCCACAGTAGGATTGTCCAGAAGTTCTAGGGTCAATCCGTAAATAACAAAAGCTTTGGTTTATTAAATTGAATTAAAACCAAAAACCAATGGGTTCAGTTTAAACATAAGTGAACCGATCCGGTTTTAATTGGACCAATCCGGTTCAGTCGGTTCTTATACATGTTGCTAACGTCATGATGACGTCAGCCCTAGCGGTTTTTTAATTTAAAACCATGTTAAAAAGCCGTTGTTCTACTTATTCGGTGGCAAGCCCAGAGGCTACCACGTGTCTGAGTCGACTCAGCCTTATTTTAAAAATCGAGTTGACTCATCTTCTTCTTCCCCACGTCGACCCCACTGTTGCCCTAAATCCCGATTTCCATTTTCTTCATTTTCGTGAAGTTTGGATCCATGGATCCTCACTGTTTTCATTGTAAATCACTTCTAGAGTGTTACCAATTAGTTTGGCATTCATTTTTGGCTTAAAAACTCGTTCATGTGTTCGGTTTAGGATGTGATCATCCAACGTCTAAACCCACGGCTCATGCTCATTTCTTGATCATTTTCATGGGGTTTAGCTTGTTTTGATCCCCTATTCATGGGGATTTAGCTTTCGTTCATAAAGGTAGGTTTAGAAACAAGTTGGTGAAGTTTGTTTTGGGAACCCGTACCTGCAACTTACCATATAGGGTTCGTTTCTTTTGATTTTCGATCGCGGGTAGGTGTTTTTAGGATGCTTGTGAGACCTACTTGAAGCCTTGACACACCAAAAATGGTTTAGAAGAAGTTGGTTCAGACCTGCTATGAGCAAGGTCTTCAATGGCAGTCTCTGTTGGGTTTGATGTTTTTGATGGTTTTCATGGCAAATCTTCATGCTTATTGTCGTTTAAACATGTTCTAAATATCGTATATACATAAACAACTCAAAAACAATTCATATTGATGCTTAAATCTTAGAGAGAGAAAATGATATATTTTTACATTTCTCACCTTTTTGTTGCGAGTTCAATCTCCTTCACTTTCTGATTTCTTCACTTCTCCTTCCTTAAGCTTCTTGGTTCCTTAATGGTTATCTTTCTTAAGAAGCAAGCATGCTTTGCATGCTTTGCTTTTAAAAGGTTTCCACCGACCCTTCTCTCTCTCCTCTCTCTCTTTCTCTCTACACATCCCAGCCCCTATCCTTGACTTCTCATAATTTTCTCTTACACCTAGTAAATTTAACTTTCCAATTTCTCAGCATTTCCTTCAATCTATGCTTGATATTTTGCATGTATAATATATATTATATATTACACAACACACACATGCACATGAGAACACACACACGCTCTCTCTGCCGACACACACACCCACTTGCACACTGTTTGGGCACACACTCAAAGATATTTAGTGTTTTATATGTATATTATATACATACATACATACATACATGCATACTTAATCACATGTTCATATACATAACACAAATTTCATGTGTGTAATTGTGTGCCATAATCTTTTAATCTTAATTAAAAATGATTATCTTAATTAATTAATTTAAATATTATTCTCTTGAGTGTAAATATCTTTACACTAATTTCCCTTAATTTCGTAGTGCGTGCTAGATGACCCGGTATCCCAGGTCGGGATATTAGTGTAATATCCCGACCCGGGATACGTCACGTATACCGAGGTAGGTCGGTTAAAACATGTAACTTAAACGATAAGATATGAATGTCATAGTATTCTCATGGAAATGAAAGACTGGAGACTGTAATCACGGAAATGAATGACCAAGGCTGGGTAACACCCGAGCATCACAGGGCATTGCATTGAAATGCGTGCATGCACGCATTCCCATGCATGCATACGTGAACGTAGATACGTAGCTTGATTGAAATCAGTGTATGCAAATATGATTTAAAATAGAATTTGACCCCCACATATATGTGTATATACATGTATAAAAGGAGTGTATTTCATGTGTATATATGTATAAGATATAATGTATTATACATGTATGATGTAATTATGTATATATGTATATTTACATAAGAAACAAAAAGAAAGGAAAAAGGAAAAAGGGGAACTGCCTTGGGCAGTATGCAAGCACCAAGGAGAGTGTGTGTGTGTCGGTTATGTGAAAAATGTGTGTGTTATATATATATATATAATATGATATATATATATATACATAAGTGCCCAACAAGTCTCCAAGCCATTTAATGCAAAGGTTGCATTTGGCAGAGAGAGCACATGTTCTGGGTCAAGGAAAGAGGCCATAGAAGGGGGAGGAACCGAGAGAGAGAGAGAGAAAAGAGAGAGAGGCGGTGGAAACTCTCTCTACAAATATAAGCCTACGGGTGTGGGTTTAAAGGCACAAACAAGACCAAAGTTGAGAGAACATCTTGGCAAGGAATTCAGAAGCATAAATAGGAAAGTTGGAAGGTCACAGTGGGCTAAATCCGAACACCCAGGTGAGTGGTTTTAATTCTGTTTTTACAATTTAAAGCATGAAGCTTGTATGTAATTATATAGTCTAAACAAGCATGAAATATAGGTTTTAATGCAAAAAGAATCATGGAAAACGGTTGAGAAACCATGGAGATATTCCAAGTTGCAGGTTTCATGGATAATTTCGGGTTCCATGAATTCATGCTTAAAACTTTGATGTTTGTTTATGGAAATAATCCTTAGAGGTGCAGGAAACCATTTCTAATGGATTAGGGTCAAAACAGTGTACAAATAGTCACGAAATAGGAAGGATATGGGTCACCGGAGAATCGGCCGGAAATACTTAGGCTCTATTTCGTGAAGTTATGTAGGGATTTAAAGGAAATGGAAAATGGATTTGAAATCCTTAGGAGAAGGGGAAGAGAATGACATTTAAAAAGGGTCGAAATCTCACCGGAAAATGAGTCACCGTCGCCGGAGAAGGTGACTGTACACGCCGGAACCCTACCGGAGACGTGGGGAAGACGATCGGAAAAGCGTGGGGCTATCGGGTCAAAACTGGGATGGATCCGGGTTCGGATCGGGTCGGTACCCGACCGGATATGAAACGGACCGAAGCTGTGTCGTTTTGGGTTTCTAATTAAATGGATTTGGGCATGTTTGGTTGCAGGAATAATAAATAGAAATAGGGTTTTGGGGTTAACCGAAACAGGGATAAGGATAGGGAATTGGGTTATTGAAATCCGGTTCTTGAATGAAAGTGAACCGTTTGGTTCAGGGCAAGGGTGGACCGGTCTAGGGTTTTTAGGTCTGAACCAACTGGTTCAGACCGCAGCTTATGGGAATTACAAACCGGCCCCAAATAGTTTGGGAAATTTCACTGTTGCCCAAGTATAAAAAATTAATTAAATGTTAATTTTACAATAATGCCCCTATTCCAAAAAGAGGTCAAACGAAGTCCAAACGACACAAATAAATAGTCAAAACCTATTATCTCGGACGTTCTGAGTCCAATGGTGGGATCCGTTTTACGAGACGGAACCCCGAAGGATAAAATACCGTAAAAGTGCAAAATGACTATTTTGCCCTTTTTAGTACAAAAGTCCAAATGGAATTCCGCGAAAGCCTAAACCGACTTTCTTCGGCATTCCGGACTCAATGGTAAAGTCTAAAATAGTATTTGAAATACTTATGATAGAAAAGCATAAAATTTGATGAATAGCATTTATTCTGAAACGTATTCACTGATATATAGGGAACTCAAAAGGCAAGGGTATACTCACGGATTTCTAAGATAAAGGCACGATAGAGGTAAGTGGATCACTTTCTCTTACATGTGGTGTTCCCACAAGCCAAGTTTATTCTTTTACTGCCAAACTCGTACTCTTGAAAGTATTGATATCCTTGTGTTCCACTTTTCGATATTTTCTATCTTGTGGACATATTATTGACTGATGTATCACTGTATCATGTTTCACTGTGCTTTGAAAGCACATATGTTATTGCTATCCACTTTGTGATATTGTTCTATCTAGTGGACCTTGATTGATTGCTATATCATTGTTATCATGTTGAACCATGCCTTGAAAGGCCTACTACTGTATCCTCATTGAATGAATGATATTCCATTTTTATATTCTATGGAATTACTATGATCATGACATGTTTATGGACACGGGAGTTGTGCTCAGTCACAATAACCATCTGATGCTATCTGATTTAATGAGACCTACGGGTCAAGTCCGTGAACGGACAAATGGCAAATTATTGGAATTGACTGGGGGTATGCCGGGCCCCAAAAGATCGAGGGTCTGCCAAGCCCTGAAACAGAATAACAGCATCTCTTATGATTAACAGAATTGATTGTTCAGTGGCACTGTTTCCTTATAATTCTTCAAGTCTCGAAAGACTTGCATTGATTGATTTGATCGTGATCGGTTCATTGTGGCAGTACTTCATTGTTGTTATACTTTCATTTTACACTATTACTTCTGATTGTGTATTGTGATTACCTTTCATTGGCCCTCGTGGCAATTATGTTCATTGGCTATCACAGCATCTCCTTCCTTATGATTGGCTATCATTATCTATTCATGGATACACATTGATCATCGATACCAGTGTTGGAGATCTGTTTTACTTACTGAGCTTTGTAGCTCATTCCACCCCATTTACCCCCATTTCAGGTGATGACGCTGCGAGACCCCAGTAGGAGTCTGAGAGCGTAGGGGGATATTTTGAAGCATTGTATCAGTCTATGTTAGTTCTCCCATGTATTCACCACCCCCGGGTGCTGGTTACGGTTTAGTTCTCATTTTGAATTTTGTAGAACTATGTCATGTATTTAATAGATTTCCGCTGTTAAATTTGATTTAAAGACTTCCGCTGGATTACTGTAATTGATAAAGACTTCCACTGTTTATTGTTTAAAATTTTTAGTACATTGCATATTAGTACTATGATACAGAAATGGAAAAAGTAGGGACGGCCTTCGGGTTGGCCCCGCGACACGAGATCCGCATAGGGTGGGTTTCGGGTCGTGACAGCTAGAAACTATTTATAGGGAAATGAACACATCCTATGAATCCAATGAACGTCAATCTAACAATCAAACATAAATGATGCATTTACTCTATTCAGGATTTGGCAGACCCATTTACATGAATGCATATAAAATGTGTCACGACCTGAAACCCACCCTGTGCGGATTACCGGATTGCGACCGTCGCCCTAAGACCCGAAGGCCTCGAGACAAGGCTCGCATAGGCAGCGGTACCGAATAAATGTGCTTCATGTGGTTGCGGAAGTGTGAAAAACTTTTTCTTTTCTTTATTATTTAAAATTTGCACATCCGTCCAATATTGCCGCTATTCACAATGGTACACATGTTCACACATTCATATAAAATCAGAGCATAACTAAAACTTAAAAGACTTCATAATTAAAATCTTAATTCAACTGCCCCGTGGGGCTTAATACACATCCTTAAAATGTCAGCTAATACAAAACATATAAATTAGAGTTCATGTGATTTTTCCCGAAAGAACTACTCAAGCAAATCTTCCCAAAAGCTAGGTTCATCCTCATAGTCTTCAAAAATCGATCTGCCCTTAGTCACCTGAAAAGGGGGCGGATAAAATCCGGGTAAGCTAATCAAAGCTTGTGAGTAATTCCTGCATTCGTCATGGGGTTTTCAACTGGTAGTGGTTTTAGCACATAAGGGTTTATGAAACACTCACTACCAATTGCTCGTACATTTTGGAACACAGAATATATGCATTCTTAAAACAAAAGCTTGGAACAATTAAAGTATTCAAGCTAAATACACATTTTCTTCAAATAGAGCATATGCAATTTAAAAGCATATAAACACGTGAAATAGAATAGGGATAATACCTACTTCTATTTTCAAAATCACTTGTCATCTTTTCTCTTTTATTAGGCGGAATCTGTTTCGAACCAGACTCCCGTTTTACTGCAATGCTACAATGGAGATATCTCATTTGCCTGGGGGATTAGATCCTTCTACAGGGCATGTACTGTTGAATCCCAAAGGATTTCAACCATCATATGGGGTGGTACTTAGTACCGTTTATCTTGTAAAACATTTATCACATGACTTCTTCAATAGATACGTTCATGAGTATTTAAAACATGAAGGGTATAACTTCTACAATAAAACTTCAAATACACGTGATAATCAAATTCAGAATATTAAAGAGATTTGCATTTGATTTAGACATGCTGATTATTTTCAAGAAAAGAGCTGATTTCAAAACATTTATAAAGCATGCCGTAACAGAATATTTTAAGAGAACAGAATCATATAAAGACTGAATTTGATATTCAAGGGCTGCAATTACTTGAACTTAAAACTTCTTCAAATATGTGGAGTTAAATCTCTAGTTCAAATACAGGGTTACTCACCTCGGTCCTTTAGGTTTAGCTCTACAAAGGTGCCTTCCCTTTACCTTTCTCTTTCCTTAGCCTATCAAGATTTATGAAGATTCCATAAATTTCATATGTGCTAAATCAACTTCATAACTCACTAAGTGTAGACTGTGAGAAGCCTAAATTCTTATACCAGTCCGGCTTATAGCTGTATTATAGATCTAGCAACTTATGTACTTAATGATAATAATATTACCTACGACGCCATTCGGCTAGGGTTTCCGTGTTCTCTCTTTCCTCTACCATTTTCCTTTTTTCCTCCTTCTTTTTCTTGGCCTCTGCCACCATGGCCTTGGTGGGTGATTTGAAAATGAAGGGGCTTACCGAGACGACTTTTGTCGCCTTGGCTATCCTGACGAACCTGTCGATCACTCTCTGACGATGCAACAGTTTTTGCATGAAGGCCTGTTGCTTTGGATCCTTGGCCCTTTGGGCCTTGGTCATGATCGTGAATTTCGGTCGTTGTTCTTCCATAGTTATCACCTAAGATCAATTTATGAGTTAGAAATTTTATTCTAAGGTTGATGTATTGTCGTATCTTTTCGTAATTCCTGCCCTCGTTTACGCCGTAGATTCGTACGTTGGCATTACTTTAATTTATAGTCATCTGACAGATGCTATTCATCAAATTTTATGCCTTTTATCTTAGACATTTCTTTTGGCCGAATAGACTCTACCATTGAGTCTGGAGTGTCCAAGAAAGTCGGTTTAGGCTTTCGTAGAATTTAATTCAGACTTTTGCATGTAAATGGATAGAATGGTCATTTATCGTTTTACGTGTCATATTTTTTCATACTTCGTTTCAAAATTTGGACTCCATTATTGAGTCCGGAATGTCAAAGAAAGTCAATTTAGACCTTTCTTGGTTTTAATTTGGCTTTTGGTGTACTAGGGGTAATTTGGTCATTTTATCCCCTCACGTGTCTTTATGTTCGGGACCTCATCTCGTGTCGTGGACCTCACCATTGGACTCAGAAGGTCCGAGACAGTAAGATTACACTAATAACTTGTTAATTTTGGTCAAGGGGTATTTTGGTAATTTATACCTTAACGTGTCTAAATTTTTCAGAGTCCTGCCTCGTGAAACGGACCCCACCATTAGATTCAGAATGTTTGAAATAGTTAGAATCCACTATTTATTTATTTCATTTGGACCTCGTTTGACTTATTTATGGGGCAGGGGCATTTTGGTCATTTTGACATTTTTAGGGGTCTTTAATTTTTCGGGACCTCATTTCATGTCACAAACCTCACCAATGGACTCAGAAGGCCTGAGACAGTAGGAATACATATATAACTCATCTCATTTGGACATCGGGCCATTTTGGAGTATTTAATTTAATTAATTTCATTTAATTAAATTAAATTAATAGGTATAGTATATATATATTTTATGTGGGATTAGTGACAGGTTGAATAGGGTGGCACGCTGGCCAGCGTGTCACCTCCCTCCCCATACATCCGAGTTCGAGTCCCACCAGGTGCAATGCACCTTTTTATTTTCGATTTTTAATTATATGCATAATATATATATTTCGTTCGCATATATGGCACACGCGAGTGCGTGGCCGAGTGGAAGGAATGCGTGTGGGCGTGTGAGGTCAGGGGTTCGAACCCCACTGACCGAGATCCCCCCCTTTTTCTTTTAAAACGTTAACCGTATACATATATATATATATATATATATATATATACCTAAGCCCTAAACGACGTCGCCCCACTAATTCGGTGGCAAGCCCAGAGGCTGCCATGCGTCCGAGTTGACACGAAAATTTTAAAAGACCGAGCCAACTCACTGTCTTCTTCCTCATTTCTTCCCCCGTGTTGCCCAAGTTGCAGGTCTCCATTTTTTTCTATTTCGTGGATTTTGGCCAACCCAAGACCTACTGTTTTCACTTCAAAACGTTCTTAAAACATCATGGAGTGTTTTGGCATTCATTTGGAGATTCGAATGTAGCTCAAAAGCTCGGTTTGAGCCACGATAATCCGAACCTGTATATCGTTGGTTCATGGTCATTTCTTCATTATTTTTAGTGAGGTCGGGCTTATTTTGATCCCCTCTTCATGAAGATTCAATTCCCATTCATGGATGACGATTTAAATGAGAGTTTAAAGGTTTGGGTTCCAAACCCGTAACCTGCAACTCGATTGTTGGGGGTCAGTTTTTGAGTTTTGTGATCGCGTAGTAGGGTTCTTAGAACCCTCATGGCCTCAGTTTGAAGTCTTGATAAGCTAAAATGGAATTGGTGAACGTGGGTTCAGACCTGCTTGAGCAAGGTCCATCCATGGCTGCCTTGTGTACGGCTGATGTTTCTAAGGTGTTTTAGGTTCAATTAATCATGCCTAGTTCGTGTATATTCATCCTAATCATCATACATACTAAATTAAAGGTTAAAACAAATTCATACATATAGAAATTCTAGAGAGAGAAATTCAAGTGTTTTGTGGGTTTACCTTGTTCCAAACTGTTTCTCTCTCCTTTGCTCCTTGCTTCCCACTTCTGAATGTGCTAGAAACTCCTTCAATCTCTCCCTCACTCTCGGATGGTTGTGTTTGTGTGAGTACAAGCACCATGCATACTTGTATAAAGAAAGGTGAATCATGGCAAATCTGATTGCCCTTCCATTTGGGTTAGCCAATTTCAGGCTTCTTCATGAGTGGGTCTGAATTGCCACTGTTGGGCAGGCCATTGAGTGGCCGGTTATGTGTGTGTGTGGTGTTTGACTCACACACATATATATATATGTATATATACATGGTTTAAACCTAATACACCTTGGATAATACACACACCTCTCTTTGACACACACTCTCTTTTGTACACTTTGGACAATAGCATGCCCTCTTATTCCATATATAATATACATACATTTCATATATACATATTTTAACATACATGCATGCATACATATACACATTCATATATATATATATATATATTCATGTATAATTATATATATATATATATTTTTAGTTATAATTATTTATATAGTATATGTATTTTTTGCATTTAATTATATATATGTGAACGTTACAATTTACTTCTTATATTAAAATAATTAATTACTTTAAAAATTAATTATTTTCTTAAATGTATCATCTTTGTACTAATCTTCATATCCTCGTAATACGTGTCACAATACCCGGCATTGTCGGGTCGGGGTATTACAAAATGCCTATTAAACTCACTGCATAAAAATGCCATCTTTGCCATGTGTCTGTTTGACCCGTAGGTCCCATAAATTGACCCGTAAGTCCAGTTAATTAGATAGCATCAGATGGATAATGTGACTAAGCATAAAACCCAGCATTTATCATAAATCAGGATTCTATTGTATTCTACATGAAGTGTACAAAGTATAGAACATCATAACATAAGCATACAATGATAGACATCAATACAATGAATCAAGTCATGAGATATCAATCAATAGGCATCCACCAGATAGAACAATATCCATGGTGGAACAATAACAGTGGCTATATATACATGAGTATAATTTTTGGCAGTAATAGAAAGATCGTGGCTTGGAAAACCACGTATAAGGGATTGGAATTCACTTACCTTATCAATGTGTCCTAGTATTCTGTGGCCTTCCCTTTCCCTTTCGAGTCTCATATATATCAGTAAACACGTTTTAGTTTTAATGCCATTTATCAATTTGAACTCCTCGCTACTATAAGTATCACTTTTACTAATTTAGGCTTTTACGATTTTCAATTTAAACTAATTTACCCAAGGGCAAAATGGTCTTTTATGTCTCTATTTTTCGGGTTCTGTTTTTACAATTTGGACTACACCATTGAGTCCAAAAGGTTTGAAATAATAAAAATCCACTATTTACTTAACTCAATCGGAGTCCGTTTGACTCATATTTGACATAGGGACATTTTGGCATTTCTACGGGTATTTTATTTTTTGGGACTCCGTTTCTTGAAACAGACCTCACCATTGAATCCAAAAGGTCCAAAACAATAAATTTACACTATTTATTTGACTCGTTTGTATATTAGGAATAAATTAAATAATTACTAATTTAATTTAATTAATTGAACTAATATATATATATATTAATTGAAACAAAATAGACCACATGTGCCTCAGTGGCACAGTGGTCTGTTCTTCCAACTCTTCCCCCTTGGTCACGGGTTCAAGTCACCGCCCTTTACAATTTTTTTTCTTTAGTTTCATAAGCCAAACAGTGGCTAATGGATTGAAATAAGAATAGGATATCATTATTCTGATTTTAAACTCCTTAAGCCCCCAGCCAAACACCCCCCAATTCTATTTAAAACACAACACCATAATTCCACAGTGCTGGGCAGCCTTTGGAGTACGTGGGTCGGGTCTGACCCGACTCGGTTTGGCCCAAACCAAGAACCCAATAATGTGTTCTTTTTCCACAACGCAGTGCCGGTGATCTCTTCCGTTGACGCTGACTTGCCAGCGATGGATTTTCTCGCATTTCCACTGGACCTAAACCTGTTCCTCATGGGCAACTCAAATCTACCCTTAGTTTTTGATTAGAGTGTCGGATCTCCCCCAAAACAGGAAGAATCGCAACTCCGATAAAGTTGTGCAGTTTTCTGGCCAACCGGTTCCTTTTCATTTCTCCCCATTTTCTACACCGTTTTGATCCCATTTTGTTACCATTAATTTCCTGTACCTAAGAGGATAAATTTCTCAAGATTTAAACAAGGTTTAAAGCACAAACTCACCCAAACCAATTCAAACACCAAAACTTGTAAATGCAGATTTCTCCTTCACTTTTAACTCTTTTTTCTTCTTTTTTTTTTTTTTTTTAAATCATCCTCATTCCATGCTCATAAAGACCTTACGTTCCAATCTATATTACATGCTTGAAATTTAAAAAGATAGAAAATCAATCCATACCTTTCCTGGGTTTTTTTCTAGCCGCGTATCCCCCTTCTTTTCTCATTTTCTCTCCTGGTTCCTTCTTCTGAATCTATAAGCTTCACTCTCAATCTCCTTTGCTCTGTTTTACTTCTCTTTTCGTCACATCCGATCACCCATATAGATTTACACATATAGTTTTCATGTGCCTCACGTCTCCCTCCCTAAATCCCTTCAATTCCACCCCCTATCCCTCATCTCTTTTCTGTTTTAAATTCAAACTCTTAAATCCTCTAGTCATGCCCCCCTCCCTTATCCATTTTGCTGTATGGATTTGTGTATATATATATATATATATATACATACTTGCACACATGGTCCAATATATCTACATATATACATTTTACACGTGTACACAAATTGTATTTTATTATCCTTATCTTTTTTTTTTATTATTAAATTTCATCTTCTTTTTTATCCTTATTTATTTTATTGTATTTATTTTAAATTTTATTTTTATTTCGATATCCGTTCATGGTTTGCTCGGGTATCGCCCGGGCATCATTCGTACTTTTGAACTTTTAAATTTCCAAACAGTCCATTTTATTTAACATTAAACAGAAAATCCTAATAGCTTGGGTTACATGGCTTATTTGGTTACAACTGGGTCACGGTATTACATGAAACTTCTATACTCATATAAAATTAGAATACGTCATATCAAAACACAATAGTTGAAGGAATAGTATCAAATTCATTTTCAATGGATCCTAGTTCAATTACAGTGATAAATCAATAATCAATAACATAGTTCAATCATAATAATGATTCAATCTCAATCATAGTTCAATCATAGTTCAATAACATAGTTCGATAAATAATTTCATAGTTCGATGATCAATGTCATAGTTCAATAATTCTTAGCCATAGTCCAATAAATCAATATCATAGTTCAATAGTTCTTAGTTTGATGATTCAAAGTTCAATCATAGTTCATATTCAATATTCATAAAAGTTCAAACCAATAAATTCCTCTTTTATGACTAGCAAATTAGAACCTTGCTGACTGAAATCGATATTCGATAAGATTAGTTCAATAATGCCGTTTTGTGTGGCTCACCACCAATATACCCCATGGTTAGGGTTCAATAAAGTCACAATCTATTCAATAATGACGAATTATAGAAGATTTTATGACAAGCAAATTAGAACCTCGCTGACTGAGATCGATATTTGATAACTAGTTTGATAATGCCGTCTTTACGGCTCATCACCAATATACCCTGTGGGCAGGGTTTGATAAAGTCACAATCTATTCAATAATGACCAATCATAGAAAGGTGTTCCATTCCAAACATTAAGATCATATCCAAAATCAATAATCATTAATAACAATCTCAGTTATCCAAATAAGAGTTTCATATCTAGTGTTTAGTCAAAACATTTTCTTAAATTAAATAAGACAATATAGATATAGAAGGATTATTCAAAACATATACAATGTATCTGTTATCAAAAGCTATAAAGAAATGACAATATATATATATATAGCAATAAGTCATTCAAAACGACATTAAATGAAAGGCATTTGTTATCAATTTCATAAAGAAGTTCAATATTTATATCTATAATAAAATCCACCTTAAGCATTGCATGAAAAACTCACCTCAAAAGCTTTTATCCAAAAATCCTTCATTTAGTCGAAGGACCCTGTAATCACAATTCAAGGTCTTGTTACATTCTTATTGTCACGACCCGAAACCCACCCTGTGCGGATCTCGCATCGCGACCGCCATCCTCAGGCCCAAGGACCCTTGGGCGAAGGCTCACATAAGCAGCGGTATCGAATAGATGTGCGACACGTTATTTGCGGAAGCGTGAAAAACTTTTTCTTTTCTTTTCTTATCTTTAAATTACGCACATCCGTCCAGTACTGCGACTCTTTACATAACATACATGATTTAACATTCAGAATATAACTAAAACTTAAAACTTCATAAACAATAATGGTTTAATTACCCCGTGGGGCTTATACATAACAAGGTACTATTTTACTAATACAAATTCCATACTTCATGTTCGTAGCACTAGACACAAAAACTACTTGAACAGAACCTCCAGAATCAGCAGGTTCATCATCATCGTCCTCAAGTCAACACTGCTGTTTTACCTGAAAGGGGGATCCGAACAAAGTCCGGGTAAGCTAATCTAAGCTTGTGAGCAATTCCAGTATTTGTCATGGGGTTTTCAATTAGCAGTGGTTTAGTACATAAGAGTTTGTAAAATAATCATCGCCAATTGTTCGTATACTTTGAATACAGAATATATATGCATTCCTTAAAACATGTAGCTTTGAAACATTTAAAGTGTTCAAGCTAAACTTATACATATGAACTTCAAAACATATAACATATCATGTATTTCTTAAATAGAGTGTATAAAAACTCGAAACATATGCATTTCTTAAAACAATAGCTTTGAAACATTTAAAGTATTCAAGCTAACTCGTACTTCTTAAATAGAGTATGAAAACTCGAAACATATACATTTCTTAGGCATATATAGCTTTGAAACAATTTAAAGTATTCAAGCTAACTCGTACTTCGTCAGATAAAGTATATAAACTTTAAAACACATAAATATGTATTGTGAAAATGTGGGTAAAACCTGCTTCCATTTCCAATACATTTTCTTATCACTTTTCATTAATGGAATCCGTTTCGAACCGGACTCCCGTTTTACTGCAATGCTACAATAGAGATATCCCGTACCAGGGGGATCAGATCCTGCTACTTGGTATTTGACAATCAATTGAGTTCGTATATAACCCAAAATCTTGTCGGTTTTTACAGGGCAGTTGAGTTCGTATATAACCCAAAATCCTGCCTGGTGCTTATGCACTATTATCTTGTAAAACTTTAACCGAACTGAACCGATCAAGAGCAGTTGCCTGGTCCCTAACAGATAGGACTTATACTCACTCCCTAACAGAACAAATAAGGTTTCTTCAAATAGGTACTTCTCATGAACATTTAAAACATCATGTACATAATTTCATAACAAATCCTTTAAACATTTGATATAAACAAATTCAGAACACTTTACATAATTTGGCATTTAAAACTTTAGACATGCAGAAATATGTTTTAAGGAAACTGTGACAGAAACCATTCTCTGAGCATGTCATAATAGAGTTTATAGAGATAAAACAATTTAAAACTGAATCATGTAAATACTGAATTTGAAAACTCAAACACTTCATATCTTTGCATTTAAAACCTTTTCAAATCCATGGAGTTAAATCTCCACTTCAAATACAGGGTTACTCACCTTGGTCCTTTAGGGTTAGTGCTAATAATGTGCTTTCCCACTTTCCTTGTAGTTCCTAAGAACAATTCATAAACATCTCATCAACTTCACATTCATTGTAATATCATCTCGATATTCCTTAACTTATGCTTAAATCGGATTAGATCCTAAAACGATTTCATAATTTCATATATACTTAACTTAACTTGTACTCTTAACCTATGACACAATTAATGTGTTAGGAATTGAATTTATTTCAATTTATACTGTTCTGGTAGCTCTATTAACTTTAATTTAAATTTATTTACTTCACATATTTACGTGTCGTGTCATGTCTTTTCGTAATTCATTTCCTCGTATACGCCTTAGATTAGTACTTTGGCATTACTTTAATTTATAGTCATCTGACAGATGCTATTCAACAAATTTTATGTCTTTTTATTTTTGACATATCTTTTGGTCAAATAGACTCTACCATTGAGTCCGGAGCGTCAAAGAAAGTCGGTTTAGGCTTTCCTAGAATTTAATTCGGACTTTTGTATGTAAAAGGGCAAAATGGTCATTTATCATTTTACGTGTCACATTTTTTCGTACTTCGTTTCATAATTTATACCTCACCATTGGACTCAGAAGGTCCGAGATAGTAGGAATACACTAATAACTTGTTAATTTTGGACAAGGGGTATTTTGGTCATTTACCCCTTTACGTGTCTTTATTTTTCGGGACCCCGTCTCGCAAAACAGACCCCGCCATTAGTCTCAGAATGTCTAAAATAGTAAAGATTCACTATTCGTATGTTTAATTTGGACTTCATTTGCTTCATATATGACCTAGAGGCAAAATAGTAATTTTACTTTATTTATTAAATAATTAAATTAATTATTTAATTATTTTTCAGGGGCTTAATTGCATAAATTTCTCATTAGTTGGGCCACAGTATAATTTCATAAAACAGTTTGGGTCAAACTGTAAATAGAGGAAATCTTGGTTTATTTAATTTTAAATAAATAAGAAAACCAATTGGTTCGGTCCAAAAATAAGTGAACCGGTCCGGTCTGGTTGTAAACCAACCGGTCTAGTGGATTTCATGTGTGTGGCTGATGTCACGATGACGTCAGCCCTAGCGTTTTAAGATTTTATAACACATATAAAACGTCGTCGTCCCATTTAATTTGGTGGCAAGCCTAGAAGCTGCCACGTGTCCGAGCCAACTCGGTTATTTTGAAACGAGTCAACTCATCATCGTCTTCCCCACGTCGACCCCGACTGTAACCCTAATCCCGTTTCCTGTTTCTTCCATTTTCGTGCCTTCCCATTCAACCAATCCCCACTGTTTTAATTCGAAAACGTTCCTAAGGTATAACCGACTGGTTTGGCATTAAATTGGGAGTTCAAAATGAACTCTTTGTTTTGGTTTCAACCTTGATAATCCGAACTGTGGGTTGGTCGCAAATGCTCATTTCTGAGCCAAAACCCTTCGGGTTTGATCCTTTATGATCCATTTTTCATGTATTTTTAGTTTTCATTCATGCATATCATTTTAACATCGATTTTAAAGCTTTGGGTTTCAAACCCGTAGCCTGTAACTCAATTTTTAGAGGGATTTTCTTGAGCTTTTTTATCGCGGCTCTATGTTTTTAGAACACCCTTAAGGTCTTCTTGTGGTCTCATTACACCAAATAGAGTTTGGTTGAAATCGATTCAGACCTGCCATGGGCAAGGTCTTCAATGGAGGTTTTTCGTGGGTTTCATATTTTTTGGTCATTACAAGACTTAAAATCATACTTAAAAATCTTGTTAACATATATCTAGCATCCTATAACCGTATACAATCCCAAAAACAGTTCCTAATACTTCAAATTTTTAGAGAGAGAAACATAAAAGTTTTGAATATCTCTTACCTTTTTCACTGTTATTCTCCTTCTTCTACTTCTGAATCTCTTCTATTCTCCTCAATTTCTCCCTCTTTTGGTTTCTTTCGTAAGAGAACAACATGTTTTGCATGTTTTGGTTTTAAAGACAAGGCAACCTCTCTCTCTCTCTCTCTAAATCTCTCTCTCTCTTCTCCATTCGTAGCCCTACTTCTAGCCTGCATCTTTCTCTTCTCAATAACTCCCTCCCCCATCTCATAAATTTTGCTTTTTCTCTTTTCTACCTTGCATTAAATTTGCAAGATATTTGGTGTATTATATAGATATATATATAATACATGATGCTGCGCTTTTTGACTCGCAACACGTGTGGGCTCCGTGACCTGTAGAATACTCAGAGAGATGATCAGAGGACCACCGGATTGGCTCCGGCGGTAGCCGCTCCGATGCTTAAGTAAGTAAGAGAATTGAAAGCCAAAGAATGAGCATGAAAGTAAAAGCGTACCTCTAGGGTTTAATATATAAGCCGTGGCTTTCCTAAGTTGATTAGGATTCGATGCCATGAATATAGGGATATGATCATCGGAGATTGCAGTTACCTTCTGGAGCCTTGAGTCGTAGATGGAGATAACTATAAATAGTAGTTTCCGCATTGAAGACCGTTTCCTTATTCCCCGCTTGACAGTTGTTAAGGAGACCATGAGGTTGGATCCATATGAAGTGCTGAATAAATATTGCCCAGGACGGAAGGTCTGGAAGATGTACATATGAGAATGCCTTGAGGGCTTTGTCCGCACTGTATGACCGAGTTTGTCGGCTCTGAATGATATATATATAAGTGATGCTCTGAAGGCTTGTGGTTGCTCTGTATGATAGACATATATGAGAATACCCTGAAGGCTTGTGGCTGTTCTGTATGATCGAAATTGTCAGCTCTGTAGGATCGAGATTTGTTAACTCAATGGGCACACATGTCTCAAAGTGATTGGTATGTCTGTTTGTGGTATATCAGCTACTCCCCCCCCCCCGAGCCCTTGTTAAAAGCTAGGGTTTTAACTAGGGTTGTGGGTTTTGTGAAGAGTCATACGTTTTGCTTTCCCATTTCTCGAGACATCGGTTTAACACGTCATTTATTGCGCAGCCGATACTTGAGAATCCATCATTATTTTCAACCGTTGTGTCGGCTCGTCTTGGAAGGCTCATATTTCGAATGTGTATATAAAGAGAGGGAAAGGTCTTTCATACCTTTCTTCTGCATTTACTTCTACAGTACCAAACCGCCATTTGACATATCTTGAAGTTTGGAGGATACCCGGTGTTCATAATCCTTTCTTGATCTCAGGTTCGACTTTTAGTCCCCTCCTACATTCCTTCTCATTTGTTTCATTTCTTTCTCTCGTTCGCCATGTCTGGCTTAGAATCACACTCTGGTTTAGGAAGTCCTTCTGAGGCCGTTCCTCGACTGCAGTTGGTGAATATTGATGAAAATAGACTGGTAGAACCCCCCTCTAGTCCGGGGGTTAGGATTGTTGATGCTTTTGATGAGCCCCCGAATAGGGCTGGTGAGACTTCTGGTCGATCCGGTTACAGAGAGGAGGGTGAGAGTGTAATTACTGAAAGTATGTTGAAGGAGTTATGGGCGAAGTTCAAACTTCCCACAAATGTTACTTTCAGGGTCCCGGATTCTTAGGATCGCCCGGGCGATGTTAGAGAGGGGGAAATCTGTGCCTATCTGGCCTGGTTTGAGATGGGTCTTACACTCCCCTTTCCTGACATAATAAAACAATTCTTCTGTTGGTTTGGCCTTTGCCCCGCAGACCTGAACCTTAACAGTTGGAGACATCTGTTGAGCTTCATTGTGTTAGGGCATATGAATAATGTCGAGGTGTCCCTTGACTTGATCCATAGCAATATGGATCTAAAACTTCAAAAGGCGGAGGGCCTTTATTACATGTCTTTTGATAGTGGGTTCAGACCCCTTACTTCTGTGCCCTCCTCTAACAAGACCTGGAAGAAGTGGTACTTTTTTATTAAAGGAGGATGGGAATTCAAGAACTTCGAGGGTCAACCTTCCGTATTCCCTCGGACCACTGGGCCAAGGGGTGAGGCTCAACTTTTCCATGGCTGTACTGAATTTATTTTGTTCGCCAATTGTTGAACTGATCAATTTCTGTGCTTGTTTTGCATTCAAGAGTGCGTGGAAGAGACCAGGCTTCTCTTCTTCGATTCAGAAGCAATATAAGAAGCTCTTGAAGCCCAGCATTCGGGACCATTCTTCTATCGTTAACCCTGATAGATTGATGGCTGCCAGGGGAAGTGTGGAGGAGATTGCTGACAATGTGATGGCTCAGTGGGAGTCCGGGCCATCACCGTTCGTGGTGGCTGGGAGGCATCCTCTACAGTGGTTCCTCCTGTCCAAAAGAAGCGGAGGTTGGTTCTGTCCTCTCCCGAGCCTGCTGAGGGGGAGGAAGAGACTCTTGTCCCCATTTCGGTGGTTCCCCCAGTCCCGTCTCGTCGAGCGGGTAAGGGGGCATCATCGTCGGTGGCTCCTGATGTTGCTGATCAGGGGGCCAAGAAAATTCTAAGGGACTTCTGGGCCAAAGGCTCGGTTAAACTCAGGCCCCAGAAGTCAGAGAAGCTTCTTGTTGATTTAACCACTCTTCAGGTTAAGGTGAGCTCGTCAGGCCCTTATTTTTCTTTCCTTTAAGCGTTTATACTAGTGTTGAATTGTTTTCTTTGTATTATGCAGACCCTGCATACCCTTTCTGCTTTGGTGGAGCTTTCTCCATCTACGGAGGAGCTTGACCAACTCAGGGCCAATCTAGACGACCTGGGGCTTCAGCTTGGCACTGCTCGGTCAGAGGCACAACACTCCGCAGAGAAACTGAAGGACTGTCAGAACTCCTTGATCGTGATGGAATCGGAGAAGAACCTTGCCGTTGAGCGGGCAAGGAGGTTGCAAATGGAGATGAACGGCATGCGGTATCAGCACCGTAAACAGATCGATGATGCTAGTGGAGCAGGCATTGGTGGACAATGAGGAGGAGATGAAGTCGAGACTGGAAGGGATGACCCATCGCTTGATTACGTTTGGGTTTAACAACTTCCGCTCCCGGCTTCTCGCCAAGTTTCCTGACCTTGATGTCTCCTCAATTGTGCCGCCCGGATCTGAACCTTCAGAGGTTATCCAGGATGAAGTGGCTGATGTCCTCCCTGCCGATCCCACGGAAGTGGTCGTACCGGCTGAGGTGGTTGATACTGCTCCCTGCCGGACCTTCTCCGGCCGCTGATCCTGTCCCTGCTGATCAGGCTTAGGATGTATATTTTATTACCTTTCAATGTACTTGAAACATACATTTGTTAATGGAACAATCTTTTGCTTAACGCTCGTTTCCTCAGTTATATTACTCTGTAGTATTTGTGCATGTCTTGAGTTATGTTGCTCTGTAGTGCCTTAACATATAGTTGATGGTGGTAATTGTTGCAAGTAGCGCTGCTCTGGAGTTTAGTGTATACCAGATCAGATTTTCCTCTGTAGGTAGCTGTGTTCCGAGCTTCTTTACTTGCCTTAGGTCAGTAATTGGAGACTTCTTTTTTGAAGCATTTCAAAGCTAACCGTTCTGAATCCGGAGACATAATAATAAGTGGATACCTTGTGATTGTAGTTTGGTTGATTAGAACTTCTGCCTCCAGACCTGTTAGAAATCAAGAAACGTCATAGTTTATGGACCTCTGTGGCCCTTTAAGTGTTAATGACATGGAGAAACCGTCACGTCATATACGTGGAAAAGATTAAAAGCCTGTGTATTACGTGTATGGCCTTGCCTTTTGCTTCTCCCGAGAAGGTGGTTTAATACTCCATTTATTGCACCCCCGTCGTTTGGGATTTCGAAGCTAACACTTTAGCCGTTGTGACGGTCCAACTGGGTAGCCTTTTGTCTTCCAGTGTCTATATATATGGAAACAAGGGCATTCGGTTGTGCTCAACCCTTTTGCTCCCCAAACTGTTTGTAAGAGAGATTTTTATATGCTGTCGGAGTTTTGCCACTTGTCCGGAGATGATGGATGGTTCCTTGCCGGAATTAAGAATGATTAAACTGTGGCCAAGAGTTATCCTTCCCCTATTTTTAGTCTCCAAGGAAGGTTCGAAGGAGGCATAAGTCTTCTTGTTTCCTCTGGCATCCGGTCGAGATTTCTCCGATTGGTGGTGGCCCCTCCTTGATTCAACCGAGGCCTGGAGCGTTGGTGATGAAGATGAAGGCGAGTTGCCTCCTCTTCCTTGTGACTTGGCAGGGACCCTTGCTTCAATCTTCTAGGGTGTGACAACTACTCTGAAGGAGATGAATGGGGGCCGCCCCTCCCCTTTGTGACTTGGCAGAGACCCTTGCTTCAATTGGCTGGGGCGTTATGCCGATTACAAAGGTGGAGAATGAAAAGTCTCCTGAGGCCCAGAGCCCTCATCGTTCGTTGGTCATGAGACCAGTGATAGTGATGATGAAATGGCCTGGGCACTTCTTGATGCAGACTGGGGTTCAGGGCTCCTTCCTCTCAAATGGAGCCGGCAGCGGCGGTAATGGAAGTTTGGCTCCTGTGCCCCTTTATCATCCCAGGAGAAGAGCCGTTATGTTGCCAAGCGTAGCTTCTGTAATAGCTTCTATAATAGCTTCTGTAGTGGTGTCTTTGTACTGATGTAAATCTTCTGAATTATCAATAAAATTAGATTTCTTCTTCTCAGATCTGATGTTTTCTGTGAATGTGCTCTTTTGTAGCTTAAACACTTTCTCGTGCATTTCTGATTGTTCTGAAAATAAATCAAAGAAACTTAGAAAAATGCCTGAATCGAAGTACTTTACCCCTGGTTGGAACCATAGTACTTGTTGTTCTTTTGACAGATAAGCCAAATAATATAAGTATCAGATCCGAGGTGTTCCGATCTGGGAAGCTTTAGTTTGTAGATACTCGGAACTTCTGTCTGTGGATGAGCTGAATCATAGAATTTGTAAATTGAAGACGGACCATGCTCGGAAGGCCTGTGTATAAGAGTAATCCAGGCTCTGTAGGCCTGCGTATGAACCAAGTATTTAAGATCTGTATATCATGGACCAGGCTCTGAAGGCCTGTGTATTATAGACGGACCAAGTACTGAGACTTGTGCATTTATGGACCAAGTCCTAAGACTTGTACATTAATAAATGGACCGAGTAAAAACTCGTACATTATGGACCAGGCTCTGGAGGCCTGTGCATTAGTAGATGGACCGAGTGAAAACTCGTACATTATGGACCAGGCTCTGGAGGCCTGTGTATTAATAGATGGACCGAGTGAAAACTCATACATTATGGACCAGCCTCTGGAGGCCTGTGCATTAATAGATGGACCAAGTTGGACCAAGTCATAAAACTTGTGCATTAATAGATGGACCGAGTGAAAACTCGTACATTATGGACCAGGCTCTGGAGGCCTGTGCATTAATAGATGGACCAAGTCATAAGACTTGTGCATTAGTAGATGGACCAGGCTCTGGAGGCCTGTGCATTAATAGATGGACCAAGTCATAAGACTTGTGCATTAATAGATGGACCAGGCTCTGGAGGCCTGTGCATTGATAGATGGACCGAGTGAAAACTTGTACATTTTGGACCAGGCTCTGGAGGCCCGTGCATTAATAGATGGACCAAGTCATAAGACTTGTGCATTAATAGATGGACCAAGCTCTGGAGGCCTGTGCATTGATAGATGGACCGAGTGAAAACTCGTACATTTTGGACCAGGCTCTAGAGGCCTATGCATTAATAGATGAACAGTTTATGGAAGTAAAAGAAAAAAAATCTTCATTGGTAATACTTCCGCACGTGTTCTACGTTCCATGGCCTAGAAATAGGTTTCCCAGTCATGTCTTCAAGCCAGTAAGTGGTAGGTCGAACGACCTTTGTCACTTTGTAGGGGCCTTCCCAGTTTGGTGACAACTTCCCCATGGTGGGATCCTTGGTGTTCTGAAAGACTCTTCTTAAGACGAAGTCTCCGACTTGAAAGCTGACTGTCTTGAGTCCTACCTTGGATTTGTTGACCATTCTTTGTTGATAAGCTTCCATCCTGATGCTGGCTTGATCCCTTCTCTCTTCGAGCAAATCCAAGTTTTCCATCAGCTGCTGATCATTGGATTCTTGCTCAAAGGCCTCAGTCCTCAGAGTTGGCATACCGATCTCAACCGGAATTACCGCTTCTGTTCCATAGGCTAGTGAGAAGGGAGTTTCAGAGGTGGGAGTTCTTCTGGTTGTTCTGTAGGCCCAAAGAACTCCAGGGAGTTCTTCTGCCCACTTCTCTTTGGCCTGTTCCAACCTTTTCTTTAACCCATCAAGGATCGTTTGGTTGGTGACCTCTGCTTGCCCATTTGCTTGCGGATGGCCTGGAGAGGCAAAGTGCTGCCTGATGTTGAGATTTTCGCAAAATGCCTTGAAGCCTTTACCAGTGAATTGTGTCCCATTGTCCGAGATAATTACACGTGGAATGCCAAACCTGCACACAATGTTCTTCCCGGTGAAGCTTTCGACTTCCTTTTCTGTGATATGCGTTAAAGGCTCGGCTTCGGCCCATTTAGAGAAGTAGTCGATGGCCACCAAGAGATACTTCCTGTTTGGAGGTGCTCGTGGTAATGGGCCCACAATGTCCATTCCCCATTGAGCAAAGGGCCAAGGACTGGGAATCGGGATAAGCTCGTGCTGAGGCTGATGTTGGTACGGGGCGAATCTCTGGCATTTGTCGCACTTCCGAACATATTCTTTAGCCTGTTTCAACATGCTGGGCCAGTAGTAGCCCTGCGATAGAGCTCGGTGGGCTATAGTTCTGCCCCCATTATGATTTCCGCAGATTCCCTCATGTATTTCAGCCAAGACATACTGTGATTCGTCTGGGGCTAAGCATTTTAGTAGAGGTTGAGAATACGACCTTCTGTAAAGCTTGTTGTTCAGGATCAGGTACCGAGCTGCTCTGATTCAGATTCTCCTGGCTTTGTTTTTGTCCTCTAGGAAGAGACCGGACCTTAGATACTGGAGGATTGGGGTCATCCAGTTCTGGGGCTGTTCGTCAATTTGAGCAACTTGTGCTTCCTCAATGCTGGATCCTGGCTGAAAAGAGATTTTAATTATGGAATCTGCTTCAGATTTGAGGCGGGAGGCCATGTTAGCCAGAGCATCTTCTCTGCAATTCTGGCTTCTCTCAATTTTCTAGATGGTAAACGTCTGGAAGGAATTCTTCAAATGGCTCACCAGTTCGGAATACCGAAGCATCCTGTCATCTTTAATGGTAAATTCTCCCAAGACCTGGCTTACTACCAGTTGGGAGTCAGAGAAGACATCGAGGTTCTGAGCCTCGCATTCCAAGGCAAGTTTCATCCCTAAGATTAGGGCTTCATATTCGGCTTCATTATTAGAAGCTCTGAATCCCAGGCTGACTACTTTTTCTGATGTGAGCCCATCAGGGGACTGTAGCACCAGGCCTACCCCTGATCCTTGATCGGTTGACGACCCATCAATGTACAGCAGCCAGGTTCCCGAAGTTACGATGATTTGTGCTTTGTTCTGGAGTGCCGGGGTGAACTCAGCTACGAAATCAGCTAAGGCCTGCCCTTTGATGGAGTTTCGAGGTACATATGATATGTCGAACTCCCCTAGCTCCACAGACCACTTGACCAATCTTCCCGATACCTCAGGTTTCCTCAGTATTGACTTCAGAGGATAAGCAGTTGGGATCTCGATTGGATGGGCCTGGAAATAAGGTCGAAGCTTCCGAGCTGATATGACCAAGGCATAGGCTAGCTTTTCTACTTCTGGGTATCTTTTCTCCGTGTCAAGTAGTGCCCTACTGACGTAGAATATAGGCCTCTGTGCTCCTCTGTCCTGTCTGATCAGTGCGGAGCTGACCGCGTTCTCGGATACTGCAAGGTACAGGAGCAGCTTTTCTCCTTGTACTGGTTTTGACAGGAGCTCTGGAGAGGCTAGATACTCCTTTAGTTCTTGAAAGGACTTCTCGCATTCTTCTGTCCACTGCAAAGTCTTGCTGCCCTTCAGAGCTTTGAAGAAAGGTAGGCATCGATCGGTGGATTTGGATATAAACCTGTTCAGTGCGGCAATTCTGCCATTTAGTCCCTGAATCTCCTTTCTGGTTTTTGGTGACTTCAGTCCAATCAGGGCTTGGATCTGAGTGGGATCTGCTTCGATACCTCTTTGAGAGACGATGTATCCCAAGAATTTTCCCTTCGTAACTCCGAAGGTACATTCGAGGGGTTGAGCTTCATCCTGTGTTGTCTGAGGATGTCGAAGGTCTGGGCCAAATGCTGGAGGTGGCTGTTTTTCTGAAGGCTCTTTACTAGCATGTCGTCGATGTATACCTCCATGGTGCTGCCGAGCAGTGGGCTGAACATCTTGTTCACCAACCGCTGATAAGTGGCTCTAGCATTCTTCAAACCGAAAGGCATCACTCTGTAGTAGTAGAGTCCTCTTTCGGTTATAAAGGCAGTCTTCTCTTGATCTGGAGGGTACATCTGGATCTGGTTGTATCCAGAGTATGCATCCATGAAACTCATAAGTTCATGCCCCGCAATGGCGTCAACCAGTTGGTCTATTCTCGGCAGTGGAAAGCTGTCCTTGGGGCACGCTTTGTTGAGGTCTGTATAGTCAACACAGACTCTCCACTTACCGTTCTTCTTCTTAACAAGCACGGTGTTGGCTAGCCACTCGGGATAGAAAACTTCCCGTATCATCCTGGCGTCCAGCAGCCTCTGGACTTCTTCGTTTATAATCCGATGCCGTTCAGGAGCGATCGGCCTTCTCTTCTGTCTGACTGGGGGGTGATCCGGATCTACCATCAGTTTATGAGTTATTAGATTAGGATCTATTCCCTCCATGTCCCTGGTCTCCCAAGTAAAGATAGAGAGGTTGTTTTTCAGAAACCTGACTATCTTTTCCTGCTCGGTGTGTGTAAGGTCTGGGCCGATGTACAAGTAACGCCCTTCTGCTTCTGAACTGACCAGTACTTTAATGGGCTCGCCAACAGGTTTGGCTCGGCTGTCACGTCGCCTTGGGCTCAGGGGCTCTTCAACGCCTGATGGGCAATCTTCCACCTCGGGAGTGTGAGTGAAAATCGGATCTACACAGTCCCGAGTGTACTGTAATTGCTATTTCGGAGCTTTCTCCTTGAGGGCAATAGCGTGACACTCTCGGGAGGTTGGCTGACCTACTCGGACCGAGTGTACGCTCTGGTTGTGGACGTACTTCAGACACTGATGAAGGGTCGAAGTGACTGCCCCTATCTGGTGTAACCAGGGTCTCCCGATGATGACGTTGTATGGAGACTTCATGTTCAACACCATGTATTCCGAGATGGTGGTCTTCTGCCCTTCACCTTCGCCTACAGTGATAGGAAGGTCAACTCTCCCCAGTGGGGTGCTGAGGTTGCCATCAAAAGCTGCCATCACGGCAATGGTGGGCTTGACGTTGTCCTGGTCTATGCCCATCTGTTTAAGCGGTTCATAGAACAGAATGTTGACTGAGCTGCCAGTGTCGACCAGGACTCTTCTGGTCTTGAAGTTGGCAATTCTGAGGGTAATAACAAGGGCATCACTGTGAGGGCAGTGTACCCCTGCTAGATCTTGCTCGGTGAACTGGATCTCCGGCCCTGGCTTGAGCCTCTTTTCGACGTTGGAGATCTGCAAGACGTTCGGGGCGGTTCTGGCCTCCCGAGCATATCTCTTTCTTGCCCTGTTGGACATTCCTGTAACAGGGGAGTCAGCATGGAGGACGTAAATGACGTGATTGTTCTGCCTCTGAGGCTCGTTTCGTCCTTCCCTATGCTCCTGCCTCTGCTCGGGCCTCTGGTCTGGCCGCTGCTGAGGCTTGTCCTCTTGGGGGTTCTGCCTTCCGTCCTGCTTGACGAAATCCCGAAGACGTCCCTTCTTTATGAGCTGCTCTATCTCATATCGGAGGGTCCTGCAAGTGTTAGTTATATGTCCATGATCTTTATGGAAATTACAATACTTACTTTGGTCTTGCAGGCTGGGATTTCCTTTGATTGGCTCCGGCCACCTCAAGTTCTCCCGATCTCTGATCTGCCGGAGTACCTGGTTCAGAGTGGTGTTCAGAGGAGTGAAGTTGGTGAACTCCCTTGGTGCGGAGTTGTACACAGCTCTGGGAGCTGTTCTCTTCTCTAGGCTCCTGGCCCTCTTTTTGTTGGAGTCTCTTCTGTGATCCTCCTTCTTGTGATCCTCCCGCTTCGGATTATCCCTTTGCGTCTGATCCTTGCCCCTCTGGGCTGAGCGGTTGGCCTCTTCCAGGTTGATGTATTTTCTAGCCCGATCCATCAATGCCGCCATATCGGCTGGAGGGCTCTTTGTCAAGGAATCTCTGAACCCACCTTGGGCAAGCCCGGCTGTAAGGGCTGCTACAAAGAATTTCAGGCTGCAATCCGTGATCTCAGTGAGTTCGGTGTTGAAGCGTGCAATGTAGGCTCGGAGGGATTCCTCCCTGGTCTGCTTAACGTTCAGCAGGAATTCTGGCCCCCTTCTGAGCCTCCTGCTGGTCATAAACCTATCCAAGAACTGCCTACCGAGCTCATAGAAGCTGGTAACGGAGTTCGAAGGGAGGTTGTGGAACCACTTCAGAGCAGTTCCCTTTAAGCTGGTGACGAACGTCCGGCACATGAAAGCATCCGAAGCTCCATGAAGGGCCATCGTATGCTGATAATGAGAAAGGTGATCTCCTGGGTCTCTAGATCCATCGTAGAGAGTGAACTTGGGCACCATGAACTTTCTGGGCCTCTCTTCTGACATGATAGCGTGAGTGAACGGAGTGGCCAGTCTTCCGAGCAGCCTGGCCAGTTCGTCTTGCTCTGGAGGGTTCTGAGGTCCTCTCAAGCCGATTGTCCGGTCTATAGACTCGGCAATTTCCTCTACCCTTTGCGGGTCTCTGAGTCTGACATCTTGTGAACCCTGCTTGACAGCCTCGGCTTCAGGGTAGTAGGGTGGAGTACGCCTTTCGGACGGAGGAGGAATCTGAACCGGAGGGACTGGTGCTGCATGATAAGGTTCCTGCAGTGCCAGCGATGCTCCCGAAACCCTAGGAGTTGGGGCTCGAGTAGTGCTTCGGTAATGCACGTCGAGAACGAAAGCGGATGTTCCCCAGCCAAGAATTGTTGATGGCTGTGGATCTCGGCCAGCGCGAGCAACGCCTGAGGGGTGCCCAGGCAGGTTGGTTGGGGCCTGCCCACGAAGTTCTTCGTTCTCCGTGGCAACAGGAGGTTGCGTTCCCGCAACGAAGTTGACCGGCGGGCTAGGAGAAGCCGCCGCTTGGTTCTGCGTGAGCGTTGCCAGCATTCTAGTGATGGCCAGCAAATGCTCCTGCACCAGTTCATTGTGTCGTTTTATTGCTTCGATTTCTTGTCGCATAGGGTTGGCCGTTGGTCCCTTTGTGCGAGGAGCAGGCGGCTGACGCTGAGCATTTTGCGCATTCTGAGCATTCTGTCGTGGTCGGAGATTTGGTGCCATGGTTTTCCAGTGGGGAAAAAGATGAGTTTATGAATAGAGCACTTGGAGATTAGTCGTTCCCACAGACGGCGCCAAACTGATGCTACACTTTTTGACTCGCAACACGTGTGGGCTCCGTGACCTGTAGAATACTCAGAGAGATGATCAGAGGACCACCGGATTGGCTCCGGCGGTAGCCGCTCCGATGCTTAAGTAAGTAAGAGAATTGAAAGACTGTATTGAAAGCCAAAGAATGAGCATGAAATTAAAAGCGTACCTCTAGGGTTTAATATATAAGCCGTGGCTTTCCTAAGTTGATTAGGATTCAATGCCATGAATATAGGGATATGATCATCGGAGATTGCAATTACCTTCTGGAGCCTTGAGTCGTAGATGGAGATAACTATAAATAGTAGTTTCCGCATTGAAGACCGTTTCCTTATTCCCCGCTTGACAGTTGTTAAGGAGACCATGAGGTTGGATCCATATGAAGTGCTGAATAAATATTGCCCAGGACGGAAGGTCTGGAAGATGTACATATGAGAATGCCTTGAGGGCTTTGTCCGCACTGTATGACCGAGTTTGTCGGCTCTGAATGATATATATATAAGTGATGCTCTGAAGGCTTGTGGCTGCTCTGTATGATAGACATATATGAGAATACCCTGAAGGCTTGTGGCTGTTCTGTATGATCGAAATTGTCAGCTCTGTAGGATCGAGATTTGTTAACTCAATGGGCACACGTGTCTCAAAGTGATTGGTGTGTCTATTTGTGGTATATCAATACACATACAGTTATACATGTTATGAGACACACATCAGCCGACACACACACACACACACACTGCACTGTTCACACACTTTATGATTTACATATATTTATTTATTTATTTTTACTTTATTCATATACATACATGCATACATACATGCTTTCATATACATACATATAATTCATCTTCCATGTAATCATAATTATGTGCTACAATATTAAATTATAATTAAAATAAATTATTTCTTACATTAAATTAATTAATTAATTAATTATTCTTTTGAGTGTAAATATCTTTACACTAATTTTCCTTTACCTCGTAATACGTGCCATATGACTCGGTATCTCGGGTCGGGATATTACACTTGTTTAAAGCATTACACAATTTATTTGTTAACTTAGAGCTCTTTCTATTTCATTTACCCTATTCCGATAGCTTCATTAAGTCTTAAGGGCGTATTGGTCATTTTTTAGTTTGTTACTGGGCCTTATTTTTTTCAAAAGAATGTCATTGTTAGGTCCATAATGTCAAAAATAATTGGTTTAGGCTTTCCCAAATCTAAATTTGCGTACCTATAGTTTATTCGAAGCCTAGGGGCATTTTTATAATTTTAATTCAATACCAAATTTGACAATGTGGACCACACCGTTGGGTCTGGAACATTGGAGAAAGTCAAATTAGACCTTCTTAGACTTCTATTGGGTTTCGGGCATCATTAAGGGTATCGTGGTAATTTTCACATTTCACGTGTCTATATTTTCAGGACCTCATTCCATAAAATGGACCTCACCGTTGGGTTCGAAATGTCCAAAAACATTGGGTTAGATAATTCGTATATTTTAATTGGTCTTCGTTTGGCCAATTTCAAGCTTAAGGGGATTTTGGTAATTTTTTATAATCAATTTGGGTTTAAAAATAATTTTTAACATTTTTTTGGGGTCATTTTGTAAATCAGAAGATGGGGGCTCAATTCGTAATTTTAAAAAACTTTATAAATAAACTAACCGGTTCAGTCTCCATTCAAATGAACTGGTTTAGTTTGTTTAAGAACCAAACGACTCTGTTCAGCTTGACGTGCCATGCTGATGTCAGGCTAACGTCAGTGCATCATTTATATATATTTTCCTAAGGGTCTAATACAACGTTGTTCCACTTATTAGGATCCATTTTTGCGTGAGTTAGGACCTGACCCAAATCTGACCCGATAACCGACCCATTTCATTGTTCATCGTCTTCCTCAGCGTGAAGTTATTGTTCACATTGAAACCCTAAAATTTTTTCTTTTCTATTTCATCCATTTTGGAGCTAAATTCTTCTTTGTGGGTTAAGGAAAGGTGTTGGCATTGGTTTTATGGATTGTAATGGATCAAACATCGCGTTTAAATGTTTGTGCTCGATCTGGATAATAGGCTGGTTCATGGTCGTTTCTTCTTGAAAATCAACGGGGTTTGGTCTGTGATGACTTTTACGTTATGGAGATTCAAACCACGTTCCAAAAATAAGGTTTGAAGCTCCGTTGGTAAGGCTTAGTTGTGAACCCGTGACCTGCAAATCAAGTTTACTCACTCCCCTTTGATATTTTGGGTTTAATTCTTATGGGTTTAGGGTCCTGTAGTCCCTAGTTTAAATCCCTATGCATCAACACTAGTTTGGCTTAACTTGATTCAGACTAAGATTCTAAGGTCTGTTCATGGCGATTTCGTGATTATTTTCGGTTCTCTAAGTCCTTCAGACTTTGGTTTCAACCCTAAACCTCTAATCCTCAGTAGAAAATCTCAAATACACAGTTTAAATCGATAAAACTTAATAGAAGTAGGGAATCTATCTTAGAGAGAGAATTTACCTTTTCTTCTCTCTTTGGTTCCTCTTCCTTCTTTGTTGCAACATTTTCTTGTTTCCTTCTGTTTGGTTCCAATTTATGGGTTTTCTCTTCAAGCTCAGACAACCATTACTTCTTGCCTCCTTCCTCTTCTATTTTTTCTCTCTCTAGCCACACACACACATGCACCCACATCTTTCTGTTTCTTCACACACGCAGCACACACACGTGGGATACATATATATATATATAAATATATATATATAGCACACACATAGATATATATATATATATTTTTAATTTCTTGCATGTATTTCTATTGGGTGGAATAATGGTGCAATGAGGTGTTAACACCTCATCTTTTTGTGCAACCATAGAGTTTAATATAAGTTATATACATTTTTTGTCGAATATACAACACAAAAGTGCTTGTAGCTTAGTTGGTTTATTTTTTGGGTATAGTATCTTTCCTAATTCTTGGTCTTGGTTTCAAGACTTGGCAACCTTATTTTCTACTATTTTCCCTCTTTTTATTGTGTTAGTGGGAGTTTTGCACTTTTATTTAATATTTTATTCATTGGGTATACTTAATTTGTGAATTTCTATATTTCTTAATTTATTTTTATGTTCATTATAATTTTCTCTTTTATGTGGTTGACTTAATTTAACCGGATTAGTTATGCTACTTGGTTGAATATTTATGTATTTCTCAATTAATTTCATCGTCGTTTTTCATACTCATTTCTTCTATTTTAACTCTCACAAAATTTATCATTGCAACACTACTATCATGGTTTAATCGTATGTTAATATTCCTTTAAAGTTTACTAAGCATCCCTAATTATATAGTAACTAGGTCGGGATGTCACATTCTCCCCCTCTTTAAAAAGTTTGATCCCCAAACTTGAGTTAGCTAAGAGTGCGTAATATACTCCTCACTATTCTAATCCCATAGTAACTTAATAAGCGACCATTCAAAAGGAGTGTTTTACCTCAAGTCTTCTTATTAGGAGCGGGACAATTATTTATCAACTGATAGAGTTATGGTTGTCCCCTCTTTTCTGGGGCAGTCTTTCACTCGGTGCCCTTTTCTTGCCACATCTTAAGCAAGCTCCTGTGTTCCACTGACATTGATCATCTTTGTGATGACCTCCACATTGCTGACACTTGTCTGGCTTATCCTGATCCGGCTTATTTGCCCGGGCCTTTGAAATTTCACGTCTCTTGTTTGAATTCTACCCAGTTTTCTTACTTGAACCTTCTCCCACTTTCTCAGCAAAGTAAGCCTTTTTTCTTTGGTTCTGGTCTTTCACATATTCTTCGTTGTTCTTTTTCGCAATTAAGGCCATGTTCACTATCTCAGAATATGATACAGACTAGAACAGTGAAATGCAATTATAAATGCTCCGTTTTAGTCACCGCTGAAATTTCTTCACCTTCTCAAGCTCAACCTCTTTCATATCTGGAGCAAAACGGGCTAACTCAATGAATTTATTCAGCCACTATCATGTTTCCTTGCTCTAGTTCAATGAATTTCACCTTCTTTCCTTTACGAACACTCTTTGAAAAATACTTCTCGTACAACAATTCCTTAAACCTCCTCCAAACCAAGGATGAAACTCTTGTTGTGTAATTTATTTTTACCAAGTTCCACCAACGTTTTGCTTCTCCCTGTAGCTTAAAAGTAGAAAAGTGACATTCTTATCCTTAGGACAATCTATCACCTCAAATATTTCTTTCATACTCATCATCCAAGTTTCAGCTTCATCTATTTTAGGAGCTCCAACAAACGTAGGTGGCTGAAGTTTCATGAATTGTTCTGTCAAGCTTGTTTGGTTTGTCTGCTTTACGTTGTTCCTTCTATTCTCCCTATCATTCTATTGTCTCATTTCATGAACTAATTCGCTTAGCGTTCACTCCATTCTGTCAGGATCTTCTCTCGCATTCTTTTCACGGTTCGCGTTGGTCCTAGCCCTTGTCCTATTTTTCATTTTTCTGTTTCACCTATATCCACAAACAAGGTATTCAAGATTCTTTAATCATATAGCCCTTAAATTGCATGCAAATTTATATCATTAAATTTCATATTCATAGAGCACATTTAATCATAAATTTTAGTTTCATTCAGTCTATATTTTCACCCCTAAGTCATCAACAATGGTGTCACGACCCGAAACCCACCCTATGCGGATCTTGAATCGCGAGTGCCCTGGCCCGACTCTGGGTGCCGAACCGGGACCTGATCTCAACTTGCTACACAATCAATGCTACTAACATGCAATAACTAAATAGCAGAAAACTTAAACAAATAAATAAATAAAAGCTGCATGTGACATATAGAAGGTTCTCAAAACACGGAATACAAAATTCTTAACAACTGTTCATCCCCAAGACGTGGATAACATGGGAGAGCTACAAGACTGTTTGTACTAAGTATTACACTTGTAACTTAAAAAGTAATGTCCACCTCTAGCCATCAGGCTCTACTATCTGTGCTCGATATCTGTGCCTACAAAATATTGTGTAGTATCTGTGAGCTATGAAAACTCAATAAGTAGTCATTTTCTCTGCCATGTGTACAAGTGCATAAAGATGTGCTTGCCAGTCAATGAATATATAACTTAATATCAAATAATGGAAATCAAATGATAAGGAAATGAATCTGCTCTGCTAATAATTTCATACTGCTACAGTAGCTATATCAAGTATGAAATGTAATCACTCAACTAAAAGTTGTAAAGTGTCATGATCATTCATAATAATATAACATGATCAAGCTATGAAATCAACAATAAAGGATGGTGATATCAAAACTGAGAGATGCACTAGTGGGGCCTAGAAATCCCCTTGAGCTTGTATTCATATCCAAACCAGGCTATATGAATACTACTCTGTATACAATGTGACCCTACGTCCCATGCCTCGTATAGCAACCTAGTAAATGTTCCACTCAGAACCTGGACCCGAAGGTCATAAATAGCATCAGATGGAGATGTGACTGAGCACAAATCCAGCACTAATAATATATCGGGATCATGCTATCTTCCACGAAGAGTATAGTGGAATCATAACTGGTTTTAGGCAATCTGACGTCACAATAGTTTTCGAGGCTATGATTACCAGACTACTTCAAATATAACTATCTAGCCCTTACGGCCCTAGGTACAAGTGTACAAAAAGGAATCTATGCACAAGTGTAGAATCATGATGGAGATATATATAGAAATCAGTAACTGTTTCCCACATGATAGGGCAATATCAATGTGGCTCAATAAACACTAGTATGTATAGAATACAATAAGCAATATGTACAAGAACTATTGACATGGCTTGGAAAGTAACACATGCAGAGATCAGATTTTTCTTAACTTTTACTATTTATAAAATAAAAGGATCTAGACTGTCTTCACCTTGCCCTTCGATGTTCATAAGATTCATAAAATACGTCTCAATCTATCGCTACATGAATTATGCTCTTCATCAAATTTTATGCCTCTATGCTATAAGTTTCTCTTTTACTAAAATAGACTCTACTATTGAGTCTGAAATGCCAAAGAAAGTCGGTTTAGGCTTTTGCGGGACTCAATTCGGACATCTGTACTGAAAAAGGCAAAATGGTCATTCTACATTTTTATGTGTCTTTATTTTTTGGGACCCCACCTTGCAAAACAAACCTCACCGTTGGTCTCAGAATGTCTGAGATAGTCAAAATACACTAATCACTTGTTTAATTTGGGCTTCGCATTATTTTCTTGTAATTAAATTAATGTAATTAATTTAATATGATTTTTATATAATATATATATATATATATATATATTTAGGTGAAATGGTTAACACGGGCTTGCCTGTCAAAATAGTTTGGGCTTGGGCTTATCTTTCATGAGTTCAGGGGTTCAATACGGAGGGGCTACGCCTCTACACCATTTTTTTGGGTATTTTCTAGGGCCAAACAGTTGTTAAGAGCCTAATCCGAGGATAAGTTATTCCAGCCCTAAATCAATTCCCAATCTAATTCCTTAACCTAGCAACCAAACAGACCTTATTCACCTTTTAAATTAAAACATTTCTAAGCAAAACAGTGCAGCTTCAATCTCAAACAACACCAAACGGCGTCGCCTTGGGGAACACTGTTCACTATCTCCCCCGTTTATCCGGTAGGGTTCCGGTGGGTCTCCGGCATCTTTTCCGACGCCGGCAACCCTGTTCTGACCAGATTTTACTTCTTTTAAAATGTAGTTTTTTTCTATTTTTCATGAACAATTCATATTTAAGGTTATTTTTTGATTTGATCCATTACATCTTCACGAAATGAAGAAGAACAGTGGCTCCGAGCAACTGTAACTTTTAAATTTTGAGCATTTTCCTTCACTGTTTTAACTCTGAATTTGTTCAAATCTTTTTCTGCAACTCATCTCAACAATTTCCCATTGTTTATTTTAAGTTTAACACATAAAATATTAGAAATCCAATTTATTCCTAAAACTTGCAACTGTTTCTAACTCTCTCATTTTTTGACCATTTAGCTCGATTCAAGTTACAATTTAAACCATTTTTCATTTATTATAACTCTACAATTTAAATAACTATCATGCCTTTAAAATTAAAAAATAGAAAATAACTCTACATACCTATTTCTGTTTTTTGCAATATCTCCCTTTTTCTTCTTTTTCCTCCTTCTTGGTTTCAAGTTTCTGAATCGCTTTTGAATCTCTCCCCACACTCACAGCTTCTAACTTAGACTTTCTTTTTGTGTTCTAACCAACACACACATACATATATATATATACACACACATCACAACCACCTCACTATCTATCTACATCCCTCGAGCCCTCTTCTTTAACTCTTTTTTAATATTTTCTTTCTCTCTTTTCTTTCTTTTCTTGCAGCATTTAAAGCTGCAAGTTATTATATGTATTATATGCATATTATATACAAGGTCACACTAACACCCACACACTCTAACACACGCTAACCTACACACACTTGCATGCATGCTGCTTATGCTGCCTCTCTTTCTTTTCTTGTGTTTGTGTTTTAATACATGTACATATATGATATATTATACTATGCATATACACATATGTCAATACATATTTTATACATATATATATACTTATATATACATGTATATACTAGTTTCTAATCATGTATACATACACTGATATTTTATGGACTATGCATGTGTATACGTATGCATGCATAGGAATGCATACGTGCACGCACTACGAGGCTCGGTTCTGGGTTACTCGGGCATTGCCCGGCACTGACTGTATAACTGACACTATTCATATTCCAAAATTGTACAGTACATATGATATCATGATATAGAGCTTAAACAGCTCGGGTTACAAAAAATAGTACACTACTTGACCTGACTTACCTCGATTTATGTGCCATATTCTAGGTCAGGGTATTAAAAAAGGGTAATCTAATCAACTCCAAGAGTGGTTCGAATAATCACTTTCTATCATTACTCCATCACCTAATCATCAAGAGCCATCAGATTTCTAACTTAACACTATTTCTATTTTTTGGGAAATACTGACCCTAAAGTTCAGATAAAAATCTCAATGTTTCAATGTCTCCCTAAGGGTTTTCAAATCTTTTTCTCACTTCAATTCCATGTACTTCTTTGTTTTACCCAAGATCTCTGGAGTTCCCTTTTCCTAATCACCTGGAATCATTAACCTCAGCTCCAATGAGTTCCTACAATGGTCTTTCCCAAAGACCATTAACCATTGCTCTAATACCATGCTATCCCGACCCAGAACCCAGCCTATGCGGATTAGGGGTCCGTGATCGGCCACCAAGGCCTTTCAATGATCATAACACCTTTCTAATTACCATTTAGTCAAATACAGCAGAATAAATTTTCTTTTTTTCTTTAAACATCTCTTCATATTCATAAAGTAAACTACACAACCTGGTTAGTTAATTAAACATTGTTTCTGAAGGATACTGTTTCCATATCACCATGTAGTTGAGTAGTCTAATATTACACAATCTTAATTCACAAAATCAAAAACCGTCTAATCTATCTTCAGTCAAGGACTCATAAAAAAGAACTTGCTTCATCCTTTAAGCACTTTGCTTACGTCACTTGAAAATGAGTCTGTCTAATCCTTACCTGAAAACATGGTAAACATCTGTAATGAGCTCAACGACTCCGTTAGAATTCCATAACATGCCAAGGGCTTCAAAATTAATATGTATCTCTATACTAAAACATCTATACTCATATCGAATTAGAATACATCATATCAAAACACAATAATTAAAGGAATAATAGTTAAAGGAATAGTATCAAATTCATTTTCAATGGATCTTAGTTCAATCACAGTCGTAAATCGATAATCAATAACATAGTTCATAATAATGATTCAATCTTAATCATAGTTCAAATCAATATCATGGTTCAATCATAGTTCAATAACATAGTTCGATAAATAATTTCATAGTTTAATTATCAATGTCATAGTTCAATACTTCTTAGCCATAGTTCAATAAATTAAAATCATAGTTCAATAATTCTTAGTTTGATGATTTAATCTTTAATCATAGTTCATATTCGATAACTAGTTCGATAATGTCATCTGTACAGCTCATCACCAATATACCCCATGCGCAGGATTCGATAAGTCACAATCTATTCAATAATGACCAATCATAGAAGGGTGTTCTATTCAAAACATCAAAATCATATCTAAAGTCAATAATCATCAATAACAATCTCAATTATCCAAATAAGAGTTCCATATCTAGTGTTTACTTAAAACATTTCTAAGATCGGTAAGAAACTGTATAGTGTTTTGAGTATCTTACGAAACATTTTCTTAAATCAAAAAAGACAATATAGATATCGATGGATCATTCAAAACATATACAATGTATTTGTTATCAAAAGGTATAAAGAAATGACAATATATATATATATATCGATATGTCATTCAAAATGATATTAAATGAAATGCGTCTATTATCAAAGTCATAAAGAAGTTCAATATTTGTATCTATAATAAAATCCATCTTAAGGATGGCATGAAAAACTCACCTGAAGTCCAAAAGCTTATATCCAAAAATCCTTCCTTTAGTCGAAGATCCCTATAATCACAATTCAAGATCTTGTTACATTCTTGTTTAAAGCATTACAGAATTTAATTGTTAATTTAGAGCTCATTCTATTCCTATTACCCTCTTCCGATAACTTTATTAAGCCTGAAGGGTGTATTGGTCATTTTTTAATTTGTTACCGGGTCTTATTTTCTCCAAAAGCATGTCACTATTAGGTCCAAAGTCTAAAAAATAATTGGTTTAGGCTTTCCCATATCTAAATTTGTGTACCTATAGTTTTTTCTAAGCCTAAGGGTGTTTTCATAATTTTACGCTTTGACGTGTCATATTTTTCAGTACCAAATTTGACAATGTGAACCTCACCGTTGGGTCTGGAACGTCAGAGAAGGTCAAATTAGACCCTCTCAGACTTCTATTTGGTTTCAGACATCATTAAGGGTATCATGGTAATTTTTATATTTCATGTATCTATATTTTTGGGACTTCATTCCATAAAATGTACATAACCGTTGGGTGCAAAATGTCCAAAAATATTGGGTCAGATAATTTGTATATTTTAATTGGTCTTCGTTTGGCCAGTTTCAAGCTTAAGGGCATTTTGGTAATTTCTCATAATTAATTTGAATTTAAAAATAATTTTTAATTATTTTTCTGGGTCATTTTGTTATTAATCAGAAGTTGGGGGGGTCAATTCGTAATTTTAGAAAACTTTATAAATAAACTAATCAATTTAGTCTCCATTCAAATGAGCTGGTTTAGTGTGGTTAAGAACCAAACGGTTCTGTTTGGTTTGACGCGTCATGCTGACATCAGGTTGACGTTAGTGCATCATATATATATATATATATATATATAATTTCCTAAGGGTCCAATATGACATCGTTCCACTTATTAGGATCCATTTTTGCGCGGGTCAGGACCTGATCCAAATTCGACCCGATAACCAACCCATTTCACTATTCATCGTCTTTCTTAGCGTGAAGTTACTGTGTAGGCTGAAGCATGAAGTTACTGTTCACGCTGAAACCCTAAAATTGTTTCTTCTCTATTTCATCCGTTTTGGAGCTTGATTCTTCTCTATTTTCGATTCGAATATTCTTTTGGGGGTTAAAGGAAGGTTTTGGCATTGGTTTTATGGATTGTAATGGATCAAACATCGCGTTTAAATGTTTGTGCTCGATCTAGATAATAGGCTGGTTCATGTTTGTTTCTTCTTGAAAATCAATGGGGTTTGGTCTGTCCTTAGGTTATGGAGATTCAAACCACGTTCCAAAAATAAGGTTTGAAGCTCCGTTGGTGAAGCTGGGTTGTGAACCCATGACCTGCAAATCAAGTTTTCTCATTCCCTTTTGATATTTTGGGTTTAATTCTTGTGGGTTTGGAGTCCCTGTATTCCCTAGTTTAAATCCCTATACATCAACACTCGTTTGGTTTAACTTGATTCATACCTAGATTCTAAGGTTCGTTCATGGTGATTTCATGATTATTTTCGGTTTTTTAGGTCCTTCAGACTTTGGTTTCAACCCTAGACCACGATTCCTCAGTAGAGAATCTCAAATGCACAGTTTAAATCGATAAAACTTAACAGAAGTATGGAATTTATCTTAGAGAGAGAATTTACCTTTTCTTCTCTCTTTGGTTCCTCTTCCTTCCTTGTTGCAACAGTTTCTTGTTTCCTTCTCTTTGCTTCCAATTCGTGGGTTTTCTCTTCATTCTCAAACAACCTTACTTCTTCCCACATTCCTTTTCTTCTTTTTTTCTCTCTCTCTAGCCACACGTACTCATGCACACACACCTTTCTATTTCTTCACACACGCAACACACACATGTGGGATATATATATATATATAGCACATATATATATTTTTTAATTTCTTGCATGTATTTCTATTGGGTAGACTAATGTTCCAATGAGGTGTTGATACCTCAACTTTTTGTGTGTAGCCATGGAGTTTGATATAAGTTATATACATTTCTTGTGGAATATATAGCACAAAAGTGTTTATAGCTTAGGTTGTTTATTTTTTGGGCATAGGATCTTTCCTAATTCTTGGTCTCAGGTTCAAGACTTGGCAACCCTATTTTCTACTCTTTTCCCTCTTTTATTGTGTTAGTGGGAGTTTTGCATTTTTATTTAATATTTTATTCATTGAGTATACTTAATTTGTTTATTTTTAAATTTCTTAATATATTTTTACATTCATTATAATTTTCTCTTTTATGTGGTTGACTTAATTTAACTGGATTAGTTATGATACTTGGTTGAATATTTATGTATTTCTCAATTAATTTCATCGTTATTTTTCATACTCATTTCTTCTATTTTAACTCTCAAAAAATTTATCATCCCGACACTACTGTCTTGGTCTAATCATACGTTAATGTTCCTTAAAAGTTTACTAATCATCCCTAATTATATAGTAATTAAGTCAAGATGTCACACCCACTGAGATGAAAGAGTTCAAAGTTCAATTACAGGAATTGCTAGATAAAGGATCCATCTACCCCAGTGTGTCTCCATGGGTTGCTCCAGTTTTGTTTGTTGTGAAAAAGAATGGGTATTTAAGGCTATACATAGATTATCGGGAGTTGAACAAAGTGACGATTAAGAATAAGTATCTGCTACTAAGAATCAATGAGCTCTTTGATCAGTTACGATGGGCACAAGTCTTCTCAAAAATTGACTTGAGGTCCGAATACCATCAATTAAAGGTATAGATAGAAGACATATACAAGGCCACATTCAGGACTAGGTATGGACATTATAGGTTTTTGGTAATGCCATTCAGAGTGACTAATGCCCTTGCAGCCTTTATGGATTTATTGAACAAGGTGTTCATGTAAAACTCTAACCCAATAAATTGGGTAATTTAATGCAATGTACCAAAGGAAACTTAAATGAAAAACCTTTTGCTACTCAAAAACAAATGAAAAACCTTTTAAGGCCAAATGTATAAATTATGAACCAACATTGGACAAGTCTAATCTAACTACAGGTAAGACACACCTAACAAGGTTAGTAAGAGTATGTGGACAAATACACTGCTAACCTAAAAGAGAAAAATTATACATCGAATATTGGATGATTACTTAATAAATAATTATCTAATAACTACATAAAAATATATATACATATATATATATATATAATATGGTTGATACATCATGGGCACTATGGACCTAGTGTGTACACACACACATAAATATATATATATATATATATACACATATGAATGCAAGGATGTAAATGTGAATACATATAGTTGAATATATATATATATATATATATTTAGGACCATGGAATCCGAGGTTGTAATTGGATAATCTTTTGACAAAAAGTGCTTTGATTTTAATCATTGCATTAGTCCTAAGCTTCATGGCCATGCACATCACCCGGCTGACTTGGTTCATGAAGGGTAAATTGTGATTGGATCTCACACACTCACACATTGCATGCATTGTGTATAGGAGACATCATATCATCATGTGAGTAGTTGACTTGTGATTGTGAAACCATTTTTCCAAAAATGCATATTTCAAACACCTAGAAAAATTGAGTTCACAAGGCAAGCACAGAATGAGCCGACACTCTGTTGCTCGTTCGAACAAACAACGAAAGGCTCATTTTTTATCATTCTTATTCGTTTGATAGGACTACATCAAATTACGAGCTACAACCTCTACATTTGCTCGTTTAATGTTCGTTCCTTACTCGTTTGAACAAAGAGGTTCTCATTTGAACAATCAATAATTCATTCGAACTAACACTTCACGAAAATAGATAATTTTCTATTTTCAAGCCTCTTTTGAGATCCGATCTCATTCATATAAAGTCACAAAAATTCAGCTTCTATTCAGTAAGAACAGAGTTAGAGAGAGTTCAAATTGTGAGAGTTGTACACTTGAGAGGTCTAAGAGCTTTCATGATTGAACATTCATAATTGTATATCATGCATATCTCTACTCTAATCATTCATTGATTTAGATCAAATCACATGATCTAAGTCAATTCAAAGAGCCTCAATTCCATGTCAATTCACCATTGAAGAGTTTGAAGTTCAACCTTAAGGATTCATTGTTGAGGGATCAGTAGATACTGAGGTTACGAGGATTTGTAATTATGAAGTAGCCCAATCAGAGGATTCCAAGACCGTGAAGAGCATCTGGTTGTGTAAAGATTCCAACTATGGAGAGCTTATGGATTCATAAAAATAAGAGAGGAATTTCTTGGTTGTTGAGGGAGGAAGACTTAAATCTTCTCTAGAAGCTTATGATGTTCATGAGAATGAATTAAATTCTAAAGTTCACCCAATTAGCGAAGAACTCAAACAAGCTAAGGAGGTCAAAATCACTCTTTAGGATAGGTCGAATAAGTTATCTAAAATTCTCAATACCATCCAAATCAAGAATGATAAGAGTAGATTAGACTATGAAAAATTCTCGAATAAAAATAAGCCTACAACATCCTCCTCTCAAGGTCAATCACCTACTTTTAAACTAGTTGTGTTTGTTTCCTCTAAACTTAAAGGTGTAGAGACACCGCATCCCAAGAGGCAACCACAACCTCAACCAAAACCTCAACCACAACTTCAAACTAACCACAAGATAAACCTCAACTAAGATCGTTATTTTGTTCTTATTACATAGTTGATGGTCATTCTAGAAGGAATTGTGGGTTTGTTAAGAAAAAGAAAACAAATTTTCACATCTTGACCTTGGAAAACAAAATGAGGATTACATCTTTGAAGCAACAATTGAACACTCATGTTCAAAAATGAAAAAGCATGGCTCAAAGGATCTTTGAAATGACTAACCTTGAGAAGTCCCATGCCAATCCTTGTCCACAAACCAAGGTAAAAAAGACCAAAATTTAACTTATCTTACCTACTCCTAAAAAACATCTAAGACAAATTTGGGTTTGGAATGACAAATTGAAGGCTTTAGAGAAAGAATGTGCTAGTCACATTTCTCATTTTTCTTCTTCCTCAATAAGAGCGAATCCCTCGCTTAGAATTAGCAATTTAGGGATCCTACTCTTCAATCTCATCTTAGGGTCTCCCTATGAATTCCTTTGACTTTTCTTACTCTAATTCTTGTTGAAAATTATTCTTTTGAGTAAGTTGATTATTGATTTCATAGTCTAGGGGAGTTGTATATTAGTCATCTATTCTAGATCTATGGTTTCCTTTAGTGGATTTTTGTTTTAATTCATAATTAGGTTCACTTCATGCCTTTATAAATCCAAAAATCCAAAAATAATGTTTTTTATTTTCATAGCTAATGGTAATCCCATTTTTTGAAAAAGGAAAATGATTTGAGATGTATTGTAAATGATTGAGACTATGACATGTGGACTTTATTTTGTCAATATCTTCACTTAGTCTTATTCACTTGAATACATACAATATTTCATTCTACTTGTGATCTTATAATTTTTGTCTTGCATATTCCGTGCATTAGATTGCCTTGTAGATAGGTTAGACTAAATGGTTTTATGTTTATGCTTCAATAAGTCCATGACTAGAAAATTTGATTTAGGTTGAAAAAATCAAAAGACCTAAAAGAAAAGGCCTAAAAAAAATTGGCACACATACTAATTGAAAAATCAAGGAGTGGAAGGAAAAGGAAACCTTTTAGATAGTGTATTTGCTAGCATTAGAAATCCTTTGAAAAGAGTAGTCCTACTCAACTGTATAGAAGTCGCCTTGCAAAAGGTGAGAAAAGTGCAATTTCAACTTGCAAAATTTGGCCTTTAAGTTGAAAGGGAGTTTTGGTTAGAAATGGTAAACAATCCCTAAATTGATTGACTATGGTTGTTTGTTCTTATTGTAGTGTAAATCATTCAACACCGTAGAGTCAACTTTGACATAAGAACATTTCATGGTTGCAGTTATTGCATATGTCTAAACACCATGTTTGAGTGAATAGAGAGTGAGCTTACATGAATATAAGTGTTCTAGGATTGCTTGAATGTTTTCGTTCAATTTAAAACATCTTTCATACCCTTTATGTCACTTAAAATGTTCTTTAGTTTTTAGATTTCAACTCAAAAACATTGGGATTGTTTTTAGCTTTGTTGATAAAAGATTTCATCTTAGAGTTTTTCATGCTAGAAACTAAAGTTTTCATTCAAAAATCAATTTTCCCCTGTTTTGCCTTCTTAAAATGTGTAGAGGAATGTTAAATAAAACAGGACACTCTATTTTTTTTGAGAAAATAGTAGTCTCAGGTGCTTGTTTGAACGAAGGCTTGTTCGAACGAACAGCTACACAGTTCAAAAGTTGCGAGTAACCGCCCATTTTCTCATTTCTTGCGATTTCTCTTCTCTTTTCTCTCAAACTCCTCTTAGTTCTTAGCTTGATATTCATCTCGGCATACTACATTTTCATTTTCCATTCCAGTTAGTGTGATCTACACATCGAGGGCTCTATTTTCACCGATCATTTTCAGAATATGATCATTCGTTCACCTGGTAAGTCCTCAGGTCCTTCTTTCACTTTCTATTTATCTATTTGATTCATCATCTAGATTTTAGGGTTAATGTGGATTGTTAGATTAGTACACTAGACGTAGTGCCATCTTAGGATCTTCCTACACGATCTCATTTTTTATTCACTATGTTATCAAAGCTTCTAAAACTATACCTATAGCACAGGAGCATTTCTCCTATGTTATTCATCTAGGTCCAGTGCCTCGAGGTATTAAGCAGTTCTCTACCCAGATGACCTAGATACGAGCTACTTTTGTGTTGTCTCATCCTATCCTTGTAGAGAGGGCATCCACAATAGAAGATGTGCGTGAGACACTCACGTATAGAGTCTTGACTATTTCGGGTCCAGATGATGAGATTGTGGTTTAAGTGTTTTACTCAAACCTAGGTTCTCGTGATACCCAGGGAGACTACCTGGTTACAGTTTACGGTGTCAATTTTTCTCTCATCGTAGATATAATTGCTCATACTCTAGGCCTTTCCCAAGTCAAGTAGCCTGGATTCCCTTACCCTCAAGGTGTTATTCCTCCTTCTGTTGAGCTTATTGCATCCACCTTACATGTTGACAGTTCGACAGTCTTTTTTATGAAGGCTATCATTCTAGAGTTGGGTAACCTACATGAGGGTTATAGAACATTGTTTATAGCATTATTCACTCAGTCAACTACATGAACATGTTGACTCTCTCCTATGCTACATTTCTTTATGCTATCGGTGCTGCCATTCTAATCAATGTTCCCGCATATATTATTGGAGTCTTTAATTCGTCTACCACTGGAGTTAGATGCACTGCCTCCTTGCCATTCGGTAGTCTAACCACCAGGATATACGCTGCTCAGCGGATACCATTCTACACCGCTGATTTCCTTGTCTTCTTGTGTCACGACCCGAAACCCACCCTACACGGATCCCGAGGGCGTGATGCCAATTGGCCACCTTGTCAGTTTTCTCCACTGACAATGCGACCAACCAAAGGCAACTTCTGAACTTTACAATGAATTGCATTATAAATGTAAGGTCCAAGCAGCGGAAATTAAAACCTTTTTAAATTGAAAATGCAACTTATCCAAACACATCAGAGCACATCTAGAATTAGTCACCAAATATCTCTAGAGTTTCAATATACATTCCCCAATGCGTCCATTCTATATCAATGAATTACTTGAAGCGGAAGTTACACCAATACAATTCGGCTCATCAAAACTCTTCTCCAATGATCAACAATCGGTATGTCTCCAAGTATAATTTAATCATAGTGATCCAACACACTAGACTAACCTCGTCACTAACGATACAATATCATAATGCATAACTTTAAAGCTAACCTTACAGTGTTTACGTTCGATCTTTGACTTGGAGTTCATATCGTCAGTGTCGTTCATTGTGCATCACTAGTTCCACTAGTTATCTCATTGCATTTCATCCCACATAATGTCACTTAAAAAAATGTTAGATAAATGGAATGAGCTTAAACAAGCTCAGTAAGTAAATTCCTAGCTTTGCCATGAGTCTGGGTTAGTCCACAAGAATATAGAAGAAAAATATAACAAATAGCCAATAGCCAGTCACCAAGATGTACAACAATGACCCGAGGGTCCAAAAGGCTTATCCCAAAATAAGATACAAGAAGATAGTAATAATAAATCCAACAACCGGGATCTAGCCAATCATGATAATCTGCTGCCACAACAAATATGATAGCCAATCAAAAGTATAACATGCTTGCATAGAATATGATCATCTAACGAGTAACCAAAGATATATCATCATCAAGTAAAGTATAACATGATTGCAATAATATGATTATTCACAGGGCATAGAATATGATCATTCAACGAATACCAAAGATATATCATCATCGAGTACTAACAACCCAGAATGCATGAATCACCCGGGGCCCGGCATACCCTACTGTAACGCACATTCAGATTCGCCTCATTATCCCGGGCTTACTGAATAGCGCCAGAGCTTTTTCACTATAGGTACCGTAGGACACAACAAACCCCAAATGGTCTTTCCCCACGCAATTCTGTGAATAGATGGGCCATTGTGATTGAGCACAACCCCAGACACATATAAAATCTCATAATCATGTTACTCTCCACAAGAACAAGGATGTTGACTGTAACTAGTTAGTTCAAGGCAACATAATATAATCATAGCTTCCCACCGCTATGTTACTTGGCTACCGAGAACATAACCGGTTCAAGGCAACAATATATAACTATAACTTTTTACAGCTATGTTACCGGGCTGCTAAGAACAACCATATCTCAATCAATGATGCATAAGTGCATGGAACAAACAAGATTTCCAACAACAGATATATTACAAGATCATGACACGGTATACCTGATGGTATATAAATATGCTCAAGCATCAACAAGTCAAGATCACAACATGATATAGGCAAGTAAGTCAAACATAAAGTACAGGCATGGATAAATAATCACAAGTTGGTGGCATCAATCAAGGAGATCAAGTTCATTGGGTAATCATAAATAGATTGGCATCAATCAAAGAAATCAGGTTCATTAGGTAGGTAATGGAGTACAATTTTGGCAGCATATGAAAATAAATGTGATTGGCTAAGGAAGGGCCACATAACAAAGTTTGGGTTTATTTACTTCAGTTTCTTAGTATTGCTTTCCCCATTTACAAATACTCTAATAATCTCCAGATACTTCAAATATATCTTTGTATAGCTGAATAATCATCATTAATTATAGACAGATCAAAATTCATTCATTCATGTCTTATTCATCATCTTAGGAGTCTATCAGATGGCCTAATTAAGTTTATTGGCCTATTACCCACTCATTGGGTTTCAACTTATATTATTAAATTCCTTGAATAGGCTTAGTAGCTGTTAGGATTGTAATCTAAGTCATTTGGACTCCAATCGTTATCAATTCAGCACTTATTTAACCTTAGGGACAAAATGGCAATTTGTCATTCTTGCCCCGAACCCTATCATGGTCCTCAGAATATTCGTCATGTCCTATACGTAAATTTTTAAGTCCTTTGGACCTCATTTGGTATTTGTTTTTGATTGTTGGGACACATTGGTCATTTCTCATTTTATACTTTGACTATTTCAGAGTCTTATTCAACCCCTTAATTTACATCATTATACTTATGACAATTAATCATATCAGATCGGCCTTTATTCAGCCTTTAATTTGTAGTTTCTATTCACAGGGGTATTTTGGTAATTTTATATTTTCATGCGTCACGTTTTTTGGTACTTCGTTTGCTAGTACAGACTCCACGTTGAGTCCAGAGTGTTCGACATAATTAAAATCAACTATCTTTTATTTTTAATTAGCCCTGGGTATCATTAAAGGTAATACAATCATTTACCATTCGCGTGTCTATATTTTTTGGGACTTAATGTAACACCCCAGACTTAATTATTAAACTATGTAATGAAAACTTTTTTTGAAATCTGATCTGGCATTTAACTGTTTAAATTCAACTGTTTAATACTGATCAAACCCATGTTAGCAAATGTTAAAAATTCTGAGAAACTGATTACTGTCACTGAACCCTTAGACACTGAAGCTAACCTAACTAGGAGTTGACTGAAAGAAACCGCGTCGAAAATTAAGCTACAGATTGAAAGTTAGGAAGAAAACAGTGAAACTGCATTCATGCGCAGCCAAACAGGGCCTAAGCCCGAAATATGGGAAAAAGACCAAAAATGTGGCCAAGAGGATTTGATCCCTTGACCAAACTAGGCCAAATTTAGTTTACCAAAAATTTACCAACTAAGCTAAGAGCACCTTTGTGCATATATAAGCAAAGATATATATTTAATTAGTAATCAGATTTGGCCTCTCCCCAAAGTGGCCAATAGCCATGCATGCAACACATCAGCATGCATCACCCTATGCTATAGCCATCATGCCTATTCCACCATGATTACATCTCCTCCCAACCAAATTGCATGCAAACCCATCATGCACTTGGGGGAGATGAAACATCAAGAAAAGAAATCTGATTATTGATATACAATCTCCATGAGACCAGATCTGTATTGAGGGTAGTCTACTGTTTTAGAGAGAGTGTGGGTTAGAGAGAAAGGGAGAGAATCTAGAGAGAGAAAGTGAGACCTTGTGTGTGCATTGGTGATCCATTGAAGAAGCAATAGAAGGGAGCTAAGGTCTGGGAGTGCACGGAGGGATCAAAGCAACCTGTTGGAGTTTCTGTTTGAACCTAAACCAGTGAGGAGACCACTGTTTGAAGGTAAGTCATCCAAAAACCTTGAACTTCTCTTTGGAAATTTCGGCTACTGTTTTGATGTTTTTAGGATTGTTAACGCATGTATCATGTTTAAACCATAAAATCTGGATTGAATGCTCACATTTGAACCATCAGAACTGCCCCAAACCATGGAAACAGTGAAATCCGCCATTAGAGGACCTTGACTGAATGGGTCTAGATCAACCTGCTCCGAACTTGTTTTAGTTACTTGGGACTTAAAATAGACCCTCCTAGGACCACAAAGACCCTAGACCGCGACCTCAATACCTAGGTTTTGACCCTCGAATGCTCGGTTGCAGGTACGGGTTCAAAGTTGTAACTCATGAAAACCTATATTAAAATGGGATTTTAGGGTAGGAACTGAAACCCCATAACCTGTAGCTCACAACGCAAGAAACCCCAAGCGATTTGGACCAAAAATGAACCATCACGAGTCAGTTGCAGGTTTCGGGGTATCACCTTGAAACAGAGCCATTAGAGCTCGATTCGATGCTCTAAATTGATGTTAGATTGTTAATATGACCACTAGAAATCGATTAAGATGGAAAGCAGTGAAAATGGATGCATGAAACTCTACGAAATCGAAGAAGAAAATTCTGAAATTCTAGGGCAACAGTAGCCCTAGACTGTTGGGGACGATGAACAGTACGGGTCGGGCCATGGACCGGGTCTTCGGGTCGGGCCCCGACCCGACCGAAAAACGGATAACCCGTTAAAACCAAACTGCGTCGTTTTGTTACTGTTAAATTTAAATTTTGAATTGTAGGGCTGACGTCAGCCTGACGTCAGCACATTACCCTGAACCGGTCGAGACCGGATTGGACCGGTCCGGTTCACTTGCTTAAGGGCTGAACCCTTTGGTTCAGTTCAAACTTTTGGAAAATTGCAAACCAACCCCCAACAGTTTCGAATATTACACTGTGGCCCAGATTCTGATATTTTATTTCATTTATACCCCTGATAATTTAATAAATAATAAATTAAATTATTTAATTAATTTATTAATTAAATAAAAATGACCAAATTACCCCTAGGTCATAAATAGGTCAAATGAAGTCCAAATAAGTCAAACGAATAGTGTATTTTCACTATTTCAATCATTCCGGACTCAATGGTGGAGTCCGATTTGGGAAATTAAGTCCCGAAAAATACAAACACGTAGGGGTAAATGACCATACTACCCCTGATGATACTCGAACCCAAATACAACTAAAAGATAGTCTATTTTGACTATGTCGGACATTCCGGACTCAACGGTGAGGTCCGTATTAGCAGATAAAGTACCGAAAAATACAACACACGAAATTACCAAATTGCCCCTGACACTGTTTAGAACCCGAATAACGTCCGATTAAGACGAAACTGAAAACAATAGAAACCCTGACACGTAGGGGACTGTACACGTGATTGGATGACGAATCGGAGTCGAAACTTCACAACTGTGAAATGACCAAAATACCCCTAACCCTGTATCAAGCTAGATAACATCCGAATGAACTAAGAACTAACCCAATGAAAGCTTAAATAATTTCATGACCGGACTGCCTAGAAGTAGTACACATCCTGACTTCTTGGATCATGCTATAGGGTAAAAACTCAAACCGGTCATGGAAGGGAAAAACAAGAAATTTACCATTATGTCTAAAGCCGAAAGACTAGCTGACAAGAAGCAACAGGAGTTCATGCAACAACTCTTATGGCAACAAAAGATTATCGAACGGAACATAAGGATAGCCAAAACGACTGAGGTAGTCTCCGTTCGACCGTTTATATACAAGATGCGTACCAAGGAAATGGTCGCGGAGGCCAAACTAAAGAAACAGGAAGACACGGAAACCCTGAAAGAGTGGGTGCAAAGGTGAATTTCAATTATCATAAAAACACATAGACAGCGAGATAGTCTAACTCAGGTTGAATTTTGAATTAAAATAAACCAAGTTAAGATTCATGTGAGATTTACGAAATGTTCCTAAATTTTCTAGGATAAAGAAGGATAAGAAGAAGAGAAAGGCTTCTCAGTTAAGTCCCGTTACCGCACAAGGTGAGTAACCTAGACTCCTGAATTGGTGTATAAGTACACCGTCTAGTTATTGTATTTTTATTACTGTACTGTACTGTTCCTACTGATATACTGTCTTCCATGCTTTTACTCAATGCATGACTATATTTTTACCTTGTCCGATTTCACTGTTCCGTATTGAAATGAAATTATCCTTGTTTTTACTAAAAGAACTACTGACTCATGGTACCAAATTCAGTCTTGAACTCTGTATGAGCATATTGCACTATTTAAAGTGTGCATACTGTACTGTTATCCTGTTACACTGTTCTGCTCTGCTCATTATTGAACTGTTCTGTTGCTATGATGTTTTGACTGTATTCTTGTTTTAAATATTGTTCAAATATACGGATTTAACTATATCCTCTAAAATGTCTGACCCGACCACCTGTTTTATAGACAACAATGGTTTGAAACCCATGACAGGGGACCCGTGTTACTCACTGGGCTTTTTAAAGCTCACCCCTTCCCTAACATTTTTCAAGTGATGGACCTAGCGACCAAGATTAGCGGGTTGGAGACCCGAAGCACTATTTTGAAGAATCCATGAATTAACCATTTTTGTACCTAACTCCATTTTTGAATATGATGTACTGAAACCTAAGACTAGCATCTTTTGTAGGACAATGATGTAATAGTTAACCATGGATGTATTAATGGCTCTGCCAAGGTGTTATGCATTCCCTTAGTTCCGCTGCAACTTATATTAATTGAATGCATTGTACTTGGATGTTACTGATGAATGGCCTGTGGTTAGGATTACCGTCGGCATTTTGATTTCAAAAAAAAAAAAAAACCGATGGGTGCCTAACTGGCCGGTTGCATGCCCCTAATCCGCACAGGGTGGGTAAGGGGGATGTGACACTTAATTTCCCAAATCGGAATTCACCGTTGAGTCCAGAATGTCCAAAATAGTAAAAATACACTATTCACTTATTTATTTTAGATTTCATTGGACTTATTTAGTGTCCAAGAAAAAAATAGTCATTTTACCCATTTAATAAAATAATTAAATAAATTATTTTATTATTTATTTATTTTTCAGGGGCTTGTTTGAATTAATTCTTTAAAATCAGGGCCAGAATATAATTATTTAAAACTGTTGGGGCCCATTTACAATTTCAGAATTTATCTAAATAAACCGATTGGTTTATTTGCTTCTTAAGTGAACCGGTCTAAGGTTTCACTGGACCAACCAATTTGACCAACTCAACATGTAATGCTGACGTCATGATGATGTCAGCCCTAATTTTAAATTTTAAATTTTCTTAATCAAAACGTCGTAGTTTCGGTCCACCCAAATCATAATTAAGACATCGGGTTAGGACCCGACCCGAGGTCCGACCCATGACCCATCACTATTCATCGTCCCTACCAAATTAGGGTTCACTGTGCGTCTTCTCCACAGTCGTCTTTTCCAACGACGACAAGGGAATTCTGGTGACGTTTTGGGTTCGGTCCAACAGGTTTCGAAGGGAAATTTCATGTTGTTTCCATATCCGTTATTGGATTTTTTGTTGGACTACATATTGGCCATCGAACGGCCAATTACAATGACTGCTACCCAATTTCTGGCGATATTCCAATTTTAATTTTGTGCACTTTGGAGCCCTTTTTGGCTCTTGATTTTGATTATTATGGCCTTCTGGGGCCTTTAGGATCAGTTTTACATGCTTAAAACCCACCAAACACAATGTTTTCTATGATTATCCCTCTAATCAGCCGCACTTGCAACCTCATTTTTCTCACCCCTTTTTTGACCGTTTTGGCCCATTCGATTTGCTAAATGCTCCCTTTTCTCTCTACTTTTCAGTCACGTAAGTGGTTTTAAGCTCCCTCGTGTGTTTACCAAAAATCAGTTTTCCTAGGTTTTGGGTTCATGGTGATCTTAGGGTTTACTTGCTCTAAAACCATGATTTCTCTTCCATTTTATTCCACTTATAGTATATTCCACATGTGTGCAAAAATAAAGCTCTAAAACAATTTGTATAAAAGGAAAATTTGGAGAGAGAATTTTTACCTTCTCGGTTTCTCTCTATATCACTCTCTTTCTCTCTCTAGCCTCAGCTCCTGTGTCTCTCCTTGTTGCTCACAAACTTCTTCCTTCTAACCTTGTTTCTCCCTTTGGATCTTGATGCATGTAAATGTGAGAATCCTCCTCCTTTCTCTCTCTCTATTTACAAACCTCCCCCTCTCTCTTTCTCTCTCTCTCTCTACATGAACACACACACACACATTGCCATACACACTCTCACACAGTTGCACACACACACATATCAATTCTGATTTCTGAATTTCCACACCACACACACAAACTGAGATATATATATGTGTGTGTGTGTGTGTGTGTATCATATATTTTATTTTATATGTTTGATTTGATTTGCATGAAACCTCATTGGTAGGTATGGTGGTCCAATGAGGGGCTGCCACCTCATTCTAAGCAAATCAGAAATTTAGCATTATATGATATACATATATATATATATATATATATGTCTTTTGTAAAATAAAGCACAAAAGTTCTTGTGGGCCAAGTGGTAAATTTTTGGGACTTTAAAACCTTGCCTCACTTGGTTAAGAGTTCAAATCTCCTTGGCCCCACATTTTGACATTTTCCCCTCATTTTGGGCTTATGCCTCGTTTGGTTGGCACAGATTTCTGTTTTAGCTATTTCCTCCATGCTTTCTTTCCTATTGCTCTTTTTACGAGGCGGTTTCTTCTGATCATTCGTCATTTAGGTTAGCTTCAACGTTAAAGGCCTCACGCCAGTCATTATTTTTTTGGTGGTCGTCATAGTTCTCTAATTCGAGTTTTCATAGTGTTAAAATGACATTATTTCACCTAATTAATTGGTAATTAGGGTCGGGTATTACACCCGCCTTTCTTGACATGTTTAATTATTTTATCGGCCTATCGCAACCTTCGAGAAATTCTCAATTAACTTTCTTGATTATTCTTTATGTCGTGTCTAATTAATAATTAGCGGACTAATTATTAATTAATTAGGTCAGGGTGTTACATCTTACCCCCCTTAAAAGAAGTTTTGTCCTCAAAACTTAGTTGATCATATCTAGGAGACTTTAACCTCTCTTTAGGCTAGTCTTGTCGACGTAGTTCTCCTTTTTACTCGTCTCTCAGTCTATAATGGTCTTTTAGATACTGTTTCTCCAACAAGAAGATATTTTATACAAGTTTCACACAAATTTCATATTAGATACAGGAATCCCCATTAAGTCTAATTTCCAACCACAATTGTACGATCTCATCAAGATTTGATTATTAAACACATTAAACCCTACTTGGTGATCATCCTTAAGAGATGCGAAAGCATTCATCTATCATTAGTTCAGTTCTACTAAGGGAACTATTCAAATCATATTACAGTCCATTGTCTGTTATGGGTTGCCTATAGGCCGTCAATCATTAATGATTTAATCATACTAGATCTAGTCCTTACCTAACTTAGATCTTTAATCTCTAACCTAACAAGACTTAGTCTTTAGAACATCTAGAATCATACATTCATCTTGACGTCTGGTCTCAATTTCTCCATTTCTGAGAATTCCACAATTTCATTTCCAATTTTCTCAATTGGGGCTCATCACTTGGTAAGCTCAGGTACTCTGTGGTTCCTAATCTATGACTGAATGTTTTGTTATGGACAATGGTTCGAGAACCATTCCACTAACCATTGCACATCTCTCCGTACTCCTTTGTTTAATTCATTGGTGATCTCGAAAGTCAAAGGTTTGACTTTTAACTTCCTCGGGGTTTTAGGCTTAAGCATTTCAATGCTTATTTCTTTAGTCTTTTGGACATATTGCTATGGATTCATTATGCTTTCATTACTCACTCGGAGTCATCTTTTTAGTTACTAGACTATTTCTCACTATTATCCGGCATTTTGACTAATCCCATGTCTAGTTGTCATGTCAATTTTTATTTGACACTAAGTTATGATTACATCACCGTTCATGGTTTCCCAACCTCTATTAGTGTCATGTGGTGTCATACGCCAGGATGGTTTATTGTATTACTTATTTCATTCTACATGAGGCAACTCTTAGTTTCATTCAATTTGTGATTCTTGATCATACGCCTATTTCTAACAATTGTTTAAGTTGAAGATTCATCGATCCTCTTTCGTTTCATTTGTACTATTTTATTGGCACGCCTGCCTTTGTTTTTGAATTCTCACTTATACATCTTTTTATCTATTTGATATGTTGAGGAAATTTGTTCCTCCATTTCTTTTAATGACTGGCACGGATGCCCTTTGGTTTTTCACAATTGAGCCTTTTATAAATTTTTGTTCTCCCATTCCTTTATGGGTTAAAGTATCACAATTATGTTTAGTCCATTTCTTCTTTAAGTCTTAACATACTTATTGAAATTCTTTGGGCAATCTTTTGCCCCAGTCATTAATTTATCGTATGACAATCTACTTTTGTAGGCGTTCTTAACTGTAAGATTATATTTGGTTCACCTTGAACCTTTCGTATCATTTTAATAATTTAAATCTTAGAGTCTCATGACTTTTTAATTTACCGCCATTATTTTGATTTTCCTTACCCTTTTTCAAAAGGTTGTTCGGGTGTTCAGTTTTTCGTATTCAATAATCAAATTCGATTTTCATTTCATGTTACATTTCCTCCCCAATTTACAAATATGTTCTCCTAGAGAACCTTTTCAACCGTATAAGGAGTTAATCATACATTCTGTGACCATGGAGTCACACTATCATATGATTTGTTTTATCTGTAACCGAAATTTAATATCATAACGGTACTTACTCATTTGCAAGGACTGCTATTCACAATCTTGTCCACTCTTGGACTTCATATCATATTTAGAATTTTTTAAGCAATTTGGCCATCTCGTTATTTGATCATTACATTTGGCATTTAGAGTTTATCACGATTAATTAAGGTTTTTGTAATCGTGAAAGTTCCCAACTCCCTCCAATATCACAGTTTTAGTTATTCTTAAAATCACAATCTTCATCGTAGTACCTCAAAAAATTACTTATTTTCATTATTGTCCTCAAAAGTTATTTAGGATCATCAATCATTTATCTTTTGAAGCAACTCGGCTAACTCGATAGAGTATTATTCACAATTGGGTCACATCGTCATTTAATTCTACAAGATCCCTTTGAATTTCACCCAAATAATCATTCATCATGCGGTAGTCTCCAAAAGAATATCACATTTATAATGTTATCTGTAACAGTTTCGCCTATTTAGTAGTTGTCTCCCAAGGCTCTATTTGTCTTTACCATGTTAGGGTCTATTTATGATTCACTCAAGAATCCTCATATTTGTGATATTTCATCAATTTATTTGGAGTCTCAAATTCCTCATATCACTATTCTTTAAGTCTCCTTTATGCTATTTCTCATAGTAATTGTGGTCAGACCCACCGACTTTCCAAGGTCATACAATTCTAGTTCTATGTCTCTCTATATCTTCCAAAAGGCATTAACCATTACCTTTGTTCAGACCATTGTTTTCCTAATTTACCAATCAATACATAACTCAATTGTCTAAAGATCAACAACCTTAATACCGTTGTGATTCCTTCAAAGAATCCTTAACCTTTGCCCTTAAGCATACTACTATCTCCCAAAATTCACTATTTAATCAATCATCCAAGAATCATCAAATTCAGTCATACTATAGTCTTTCCTTAGTACCTCAACATGCTATCGTCCTCCAAAAAGTCATTGATCATTCAATTGTCTAAATTATCCAATCCTCAACCCTAATGTTGTCATAATCTTTTTTAGAGAATCATTAACCTAAAACTCTTATATAGTCCTCGAATTTTCAAGATCATCAACTTCACTCATAAGTTTACCATTGTCTCTCGAGTATTTTTTATCATCTGATCATCTTAGTCACCTAAGAAACATCAACTTCAATCACGACTTGGTTTTCCCCAAAGACCATTAACCTAAGCTCTGATACCACTCTATCACGACCCAAAACCCACCCTACACAAATCCCGAGGGAGTGATGCCAGTTGGCCACCTTGTCAGTTTTCTCCACCGACAATGCGACCAACCAAATGCAACTTCTAAACTTTACAATGAATTGCATTATAAATGTAAGGTCCAAGCAGCAAAAATTAAAACCTTTTTAAATTAAAAATGCAACTCATCCAAACAAATCAGAGCACGTCTAAAATCAGTCACCAAATATCTCTAAAGTTTCAATATACATGCCCCAATGCATCCATTCTATATCAATGAATTACTTAAAGTGAAAGTTACACCAATACAATTCAACTGATGAAAACTCTTCTCCAATGATCAACAATCAGAATGTCTCCATGTACAATTTAATCATAGTGATCCAACATACTAGACTAACGTCATTACTAACGATACAATATCATAATGCATAACTTTAAAGTTAACCTTACAGTGTTTACGTTCAATCTTTGACTTAGAGTTCATATCGTCAGTATCGTTCATTGTGCATCACTAGTTCCACTAGTTATCTCATTGCATTTCATCCCACAAAATGTCACCTGAAAAAATGTTAGATAAATGGAATGAGCTTAAACAAGCTTAGTAAGTAAATTCCTAACTTTGCCATAGGTCTGGGTTAGTCCAAAAGAATATAGATGAAAGAGATAACAAATAACCAATAGCTAGTCACCAAGATTGTCACGACTCGAAACCCACCCTACGCGGATCTCGAGGATGTGATGCAAGTTGGCCACCTTGTCAGTTTTTCTTACCGTCAATGCGACCAACCAAAGACAACTTCTGAACTTTACAATGAATTGCATTCTAAATATAGGGTCAAAGCAATCGAAATTAAAACCTTTTAAATTGAAAAATGTAATTCATCCAAACATATCAGAGCACGTCTAGAATCAGTCACCAAATATCTTTAGAGTATCAATATACGTGCTCCAATGCATCCATTCTATATCAATGAATTACTTAAAGCGGAAGTTACACCAATACTGTTCAGCTAATCAAACTCATCTCCAATGATCAACAATCAGAATGTCTCCAAGTACAATTTAATCATAGTGATCCAACATACTAGGCTAACCTCATCACTAATGATGTAATATTATCATACAAATTGTGAACTTAACCTTACAAAGTACGTAGTTAACTTGACTTGGAGTTCATCAAGTCAGTGTAAATCATTTGTGATTCACTAGTTCTGCTAGTTATCTCATTGCATATCGTCCCACATAATGTCACCTAAAAAATGTTAGATAAATAGAATGAGCTTAAACAAGCTCAACAAGTAAATTCCTAGCTTTGCCCTGGGTCTGGGTTAATCCACAAGAATATAGAAGAAAGAGGTAACAAATAGCCAATAGCCAACGGGTAATAGTAATTGCATAGCCAGTCACCAAGATACGCAACAATAATGACCCGAGGGTCCAAAAGGCTTCTCCCCAAAATAAGATACAAGAAGATAGTAATAATGAATCCAACAACCGGGATCTAGCCAATCATGATAACCTGCTGCCACAACAAATGCGATAGCCAATCAAAAGTATAACATGCTTGCATAGAATATGATTATCCAACGAGTACCAAAGATATATCATCATCGAGTGAAGTACATCATGGTTGCAATAATACGATCATTCACAGGGCATAGAATATGATCATTCAACGAACACAAGACTAAATCATCATCAAGTTCTAATAACCCAGGAATGCGTGAATCACCCGGGGCCCGGCATACCACACTAGAATGCACATTCAGATTTGCCTCTTTATCCCGAGCTTACTGAATAGCGCTAGAGCTCTTATTATCTCAGGTCTTGAAGGACATACGAGACCCCCAAAGGGTCTTTCCCCCACGCAATCTGTGAATAGATGGGCCATTGTGTTTGAGCACAACCCCGGGTACATACCAAATATCATGATCAATAAAATTCCACACAAGATATACAACCGTACAAAACAATTGATATCACAATCAACAAGTCATGAAGTGCATGGAATAACAAGATTTTTATCAACAGGATATATCTCAAGACTAGGTCATGGTATGATAGTGCAATGATGCTCAAGTATCAGTGATCGAGTTCACAACGATTCAAGCAAGCAAGTCAAATCCAAAGAACAGGCATAACCGATAACCACAAGTCGATTGGCTTCAAATCAAGTATATTAGGTAGTGATAGAGTACAAGTTTGGCAACATATGGAAATAAATGTGACTGGCTGAGGAAGGACCACATAACAAAGTTCGGGTTTACTTACCTCAGTTTCTTAGTATTGCATTCTCCATTTACAAATACTCTGATAATCTCTAGATACTTCTGGCATATCCTTGCATAGCTTGAATAATCATCATTAATCACAGACATATCAGAATTTGTTCATTCATGTCTTATTCATCATCTTAGGAGTCTATTAGATCCCCTAATTAGGTTCATTGGCCTATTACCCACTCATTGGGTTTCAACTTATGTTATTAAATTCCTTAAGTAGCCTTAACAGTTGTCAGAATAATATTTTAAGTCATTTTGACTCCAGTCGTTATCAATTAAGCACTTATTCGACCTTAAGGGCAAAATGGTAATTTTATCATTCTCGCTCCGGACCCTATCGTGGTCCTCAGAATATCCCAAATATCTTATATATAAAGTTCTAAGTCTTTTGGACTTCATTTGGTATCTGCTTCTGATCATCGGGACGCATCGGTCATTTCTTATTTTATACGTCGACTGTTCCAAAGTCTTATTTAGCCCTTCAATTTCCGTAATTATGCTTATGACAATTTATTAGATTAGATTGGCCTTTATTCGGCCTCTATTTTGCACTTACCATGCTCAAGGGTATTTTGGTCATTTTACGTTTCGTGAAATTCTACTCCCGATTCGTCATTTAATCATGTGTACAGTTTCATGAGTATCTGGGCTTCTGTTGGTATCAATTTCGTCCCATTTGGACTTCATTTAGACTTCGTATTACAGTAGGGGCATTTTGGTAATTTTAGACTTTCACCTGATACGTTTTTCGGTACTTCATTTGCTAGTACAGACTCCACCATTGAGTCCAGAGTGCCCAACATAATTAAAAAGGACTATCTTTTATTTTTATTTGGCCCTAGGTATCATTAGGGGTAATACAGTCATTTACCATTTACGTGTCTTTATTTTTCGGGACTTAATCTCCCAAATCGGACTCCACCGTTGAGTCCGAAATGCTCGAAATAGTAAAAATACACTATTTATTTAGACTTCATTTGACCTATTTAATGTCCAAGGGTAAGATAGTCATTTTACCCATTTAATAAAATAAGTAAATAAATTATTTTATTAATTCTTTATTCTTCCAAGGGCTTATTTGAATTTATCCTTTAAAATCTGGGCCACAATACAAATATTCAGAATCATTTGGGGGTCAAAATGTAATTAAACAGAAAGTCTTGGGGTTTAAAACTAATTTTAGAAAAGTTTGGAATTCAAAACCGAATTTCAAAAAAAGGGTTCAGAACTGTCCGGTTTTAGGGTTCAATCAGTTGAACCGGTCCAAAACCCTAAAAACCATCTGGTTCACTACATTATGCTGATGTCACAATGACATCAGCTTCATAAACAAAACGGTAACGTTTTGTTGAGATCCATTTTAAATGGTCAGGTCCCGATCCGCTTCTTGACCCGATACCCAACCCACATCACTATTCATCATCCCCCAACAGTTAGGGTTTTCTGGGTTCCTTCTCCATAGTCCGTCTTCTCCGACGACGTCAACAGTCGCCGGTCGATTTTCCAACGCTTTTCCAATGGGGTCTGACTCATTTTCTGATGAGAACTCCATATCCAAAGTATTTTTTTCGTTTAGTTTAGGTTCAGGCTGTCAACAGGGAGTTACAGGTCACAACTCCGGCGATGGCCGATTCTCCGGCGACCACTATTTCTTTATGATTTCACGTCCGATTCTCTCTGTTTTTGCACCAATTTGTTCCTAAGACATTAAAGAATCGTTTGGTAGCCTTTTGGACCTCAAACTGTCTACATTCACACACCCAAATCAGGTTTTCCGGCCGGATTATCCCTAGCTCTATCATGGTCATTTCTTGACCGTTTTACTTTATTTCAAGTGCGTTGGAATTCTGAAATCATTTGCTACATTATTACATGCATAAAATTAAGTTTAGGTTCCATTTGTTTCAGGCCCCAGATCTGAGGTCCATCAATGGTGGATTTTACTGTTTAAGTTCTAAGCCCCCCCCAAATTACGTGCCTAACAGTCCCTCAATGTTACAGTAACTCAGTGCACGTTCAAAGAGTTTACAACTAGTATACATATATTTAAAAAATTTTAGAAAGAGAAAGATGGTGGGTTGTGTTTTATACCTTCCATGGATCAATCCCCACTTTGTGGCTCAGTTCTGATCTTTTGGGCCTTTTCGAATGCAGCCATCCTCCTATTCTTGTGCAGCTTCAAGTGGAAACACACCATGCATGTACAAACACTTGCATACACACTTGATCTCACACAATGTCTCACTTTCTCTCTCTAGATTCTCTCTCTCTCTCTCTCTCTCTCTCTCTCTACATCAGATTTGAGATCTCACAGTCTGATTTCTGAATTCCACAAATCCTTCACGTAATGTTCATATATATTATACATATAAACATTTTTTATATTACATGATGGCTGCATGAAATTTGGTTGGTGGGGGTGGTGGTCCAATGAGGGGCTGCCATCTCACTTTATTCATAAGAACTTAGCATTATATGATATACATATATACATCTTTTGTAAAATAAAACACAAAAGTGCTTTTGGGCCAAGTGGTATATTTTTAGGACTTTAAAAACGTTGCCTCACTTGGTCAAGGGTTCAAAATCCCTTGGCCTCACCTTTTTGGCCCCTTTTTTTTCCACATTTTGGGCTTATGCCCTGTTTGGTTGACGCAGAATTCCATTTTGGCTATTTCCTGTTATATTTTCTTTTCCAATGCTCTTTTTACGAAACGATTTCTTCTGAGGGTTTCGCTATTTCAGTTAGCTTCGATGTCAAAGGCCCCGCGTCGGTTATTAGTTCTTTGTGATTTTCGTAGTTAGCTAATTCGAATTCTTGTAGGGTTAAAATGACGTCATTTCACCTAATTAATTAACAATTAGGCTCGAGTATTACACCCTCTTCTCCTGACGTATTTAATTATTTTATTAGTCTATCGTGACTGTCGAGGGGTTCTCGATTAACTTTCTTAATTATTCTTTATGTCGGTTCTAATTAATAATTAGAAAACTAATTATTAATTAAGCAAGGTCGGGGTGTTACAAAGATGTATCACAATGACCCGAGGGTCCAAAAGGCTTTATCCCAAAATAAGATACAAGAAGATAGTAATAATGAATCCAACAACCAGGATCTAGCAAATCATGATAATCTGCTACCACAACAAATACGATAGCCAATCAAAAGTATAACATGCTTGCATAGAATATGATCATCCAACAAGTACCAAAGATATATCATCATCAAGTAAAGTATAACATGATTGCAATAATATGATCATTCACAGGGCATAGAATATGATCATTCAACGAATACCAAAGATATATCATTATCGAATACTAATAACCCAAAAAGCATGAATCACCCAGGACCCGACATACCCCACTGTAACGCACATTCAGATTCGCCTCATTATCCTGGGCTTACTAAATAGCGCCAGAGCTCTTTCACTACAGGTCCCGTAGGACACAACAGACCCCAAAGGGTTTTTTCCCACGCAATTTTGTGAATAGATGGGCCGTTGTGACTGAGCACAACCCCAAGCACATATAAATCTCATGATCGTGTTACTCTCCACAAGAACAAGGATGTGGAGCGTAACTAGTTAATTCAAGGCAACATAATATAACCATAGCTTCCCATTGCTATGTTACTGGGCTGCCGAGAACATAATTGGTTCAAAGCAACAATATATAACTATAGCTTTTTATGGCTATGTTACCGGACTTGCCGAGAACAACCATATCTCAATCAACAATGCATGAGTGTATGGAACAATCAAGATTTCCAACAACAGATATATTAGAAGATCATGACACGGTATACCTGATGGTATAAATATGCTCAAGCATCAACAAGTCAAGATCACAACATGATATAGGCAAGTAAGTCGAACCCAAAGTATAGGCATGAACAAATAATCACAAGTCGATGGCATCAATCAAGGAGATCAAGTTCATTGGGTAATCACAAGTAGATCGGCATCAATCAAAGAAATCAGGTTCATCAAGTAGGTAATGGAGTACAAGTTTGGCAGCATATGAAAATAAAAGTGACTGGCTGAAGAAGGACCACATAACAAAGTTTAGGTTTACTTACTTCGATTTCTTAGTATTGCCTTCCCCATTTACAAATACTCTAATAATCTCTTGATACTTCAGGCATATCCTTGCATAGCCTGAATAATCATCATTAATTACAGACAGATCAAAATTCATTCATTCATATCTTATTCATCATCTTAGGAGTCTATCAGATGGCCTAATTAAGTTTATTGGCCTATTACCCACTCATTGGGTTTTAACTTATGTTATTAAATTCCTTAAATAGGCTTAGTAGTTGTCAGGATTGTAATCTAAGTCATTTGGACTCCAATCGTTATCAATTAAGCACTTATTTAACCTTAGGGACAAAATGGTAATTTATCATTCTTGCCCCGGACCTTATCGTAGTCCTCAGAATATTCATCATGTCTTATACATAAATTTTCAAGTCCTTTGGACCTCATTTGGTATCTGTTTTTGATTGTTATGACACATTGGTCATTTCCCATTTTATACTTCGACTGTTCCGGAGTCTTATTCAACCCCTTAATTTACATCATTATACTTATGACACTTAATCATATCAGATTTGCCTTTATCCAGCCTTTAATTTATAGTTTCTATTCTCAGGGGTATTTTGGTAATTTTATATTTTCATGCGTCACATTTTTTGGTACTTCGTTTGCTAGTACGGACTCCACCGTTGAGTCCAAAATGTCTGACATAATTAAAATGGAGTATCTTTTATTTTTAATTAACCCTGTGTATCATTAAAGGTAATACAATCATTTACCATTCGCGTTTCTATATTTTTCAAGACTTAATTTCCCAAATCGGACTTCACCGTTGAGTCCAGAATGCCCGAAATAGTAAAAATACACTATTCATTTATTTATTTTGGATTTCGTTTGACTTATTTAGTGTCCAAGGGTAAAATAGTCATTTTACCCATTTAATAAAATAATTAAATAAATTACTTTATTATTTATTTATTTTTCAGGGGCTTTTTTGAATTAATTCTTTAAAATCAGGGCCAGAATATAATTATTTAGAACTATTGGGGGCCCATTTACAATTTCAGAATTTATCTAAATAAACTGATTGGTTTATTTGCTTCTTAAGTGAACCGGTCTAAGGTTTCACTGGACCAACCGGTTTGACCGGCTCAACATGTAATGCTGATGTCATGATGACATCGTAGTTTCGGTTGACCCAAATCCTAATTAAGACATCGGGTCAGGACCCGACCCAAGGTCCGACCCATGACTCGTCACTATTCATCGCCCCTACCAAATTAGGGTTCACTGTGCGTCTTCACCACAGTCGTCTTTTCCGATGACGGCAAGGGAATTCTAGTGACGTTTTGGGTTCTGTCCAACAGGTTTTGAAGGGAAATTTCATGGGGTTTCCATATCCGTTATTGGATTTTTGGTTGGACTATATATTGGTCGTCGAACGACCAATTACAATAGCTGCTACCCAGTTTCCGGCGATATTCCGATTTCAATTTTGTGCACTTTGGAGCCCTTTTTGGCTCCTAATTTTGATTACTATGGCCTTCTGGGGCTTTAGGATCATGTTTTACATGCTTAAAACCCACTAAACACAACGTTTTCTATGATTATCCCTTTGATCAGCCGCACCTGCAACCTCATTTTTCTCACCCATTTTTGGACCGTTTTGGCCCATTTGATTTGCTAAATGCTCCATTTTCTCTCTACTTTTCAGTCATGTAAGTGGTTTTAAGCTCCCTCGTGTGTTTACCAAAAATCATTTTTCCTAGGTTTTGGGTTCATGGTGATCTTAGGGTTTACTTGCTCTAAAACCATGATTTCTCTTCCATTTTGTTCCACTTATAGTATATTCCACATGCATGCAAAAATAAAGTTCTAAAACATTTTGTATAGTAGGAAAATTTAGAGAGAGAATTTTTACCTTCTCGATTTCTCTCTACATCACTCTCTTTCTCTTTCTAGCCTCAGCTCTTGTATCTCTCCTTGTTGCTCACAAACTTCTTCCTTCTGACCTTGTTTCTCCCTTTGGATCTTAATGCATGTAGATGTGAGAATCCTCCTCTCTCTCTCTCTCTTTACAAACCTCCCTCTCTCTCTCTCTCTACATGAACACACACACACACTGCCATACACACTCTCACATAGTTGCACACACATATCAGTTTTGGTTTCTGAATTTCCATACCACACACGCAAACTGAGATATATATATATATATATATATATGTATCAAATATTTTATTTTATATGTTTGATTTGATTTGCATGAAACCTAATTGGTGGGCCATTATATGATATATATATATATATATATATATATCTTTTGTAAAATAAAGCACAAAAGTGCTTGTGGGCCAAGTGGTAAATTTTTGGGACTTTAAAACCTTGCCTCACTTGATTAAGAGTTCAAATCCCCTTGGCCTCACATTTTGACATTTTTCCCTCATTTTGGGCTTATGCCTCATTTGGTTGGCACATATTTCTGTTTTAGCTATTTCCTCCATGATTTCTTTCCCATTGCTCTTTTTACGAAGCGGTTTCTTCTGATCATTCCCCATTTAGGTTAGCTTCGACGTTAAAGGCCTCGCGCCAGTCATTATTTTTTTGGTGGTCGTCATAGTTCGCTAATTCGAGTTTCTATAGTGTTAAAATGACATCATTTCACCTAATTAATTGGTAATTAGGGTCAGGTATTACACCTGTCTCTCTTGACATGTTTAATTATTTTATCGGCCTATCGCAACCTTCGAGAAATTCTCGAGTAACTTTCTTGATTATTCTTTATGTCGTGTCTAATTAATAATTAGCGGACTAATTATTAATTAATTAGGTCGGGGTGTTACATCCTGCTTGGTCCTTTCACACGTAGGGCTCTTGCGAGGTCTCTGGCACATATCATCACTCATCTAGATGAGGACGATGATGCTAAGGAGTAGTAAGACCAGTAGCAATAGCCTACATAGGTTCTGCCACAAGAGCAAGTTCAGCAGCAGCCTGAGGCTCAAGCACAGCAATAGTAGCCACTGGCATACCAGCAGTAGTAGCCACCTCTGTCACCGCAGTAGCAGCCCGATGAGAAGAGTTGAGTAAAGCACTTCCTTGTTAACTGTACTCCACCCTAATTTCGTACTCCACTGTGTACTAACTTCCATGCAGTAGTAGAAGCATCCTCCATCAGAGCTAGTCAGTCGATGTCTAGAAATGAGATAGAGGAAAGATTGGAGCTATATCACGCTCGAATCAGTTCTAACATCAATGAGAGGCTCGATCAGTACTACTCCAAGATTCGGTCTAACTTTTTCTTGCAAATGATGGATGAGATGACATTCGATAGAGGAGCTATCTAAAGCTTATCAGAGATTTTATCTCATGTTTTTCCACCTCCACCACCACCAGAAGCAGATTAGTGATGCCAGTTATAGTTCCATATGAGTGATGAGTGATATTATGTAGTGAGGTTTACCTATATTTTTGCTCACTCATCAGCTATACGTACTATTGACAATTTTTTCCTTTAGCTTACTATTTTGTTTTGGGATACATTGTCTGTTTTAATATCATATATATTTTTCTTATCATTGTGTCTATCATCATTGTTGTCTGATTGTTATCTCATTATATATGATTGTATTACTACTTATTCTTCTACCTTCATGTTCTTATTTCATTGATTCTTGCCTTTATCATCGTGACAAAAAAGAGGAGATGTTATTTGAGCACTTAGTGTGGGAGAGTCACTTAGTGTGGGAGATTTACTTAGTGCACATATTGAGGGGGAGTAGTATATATATTTTATTGCATATGATTGAGACAACATGTATTTTCACTTATTTTGCTCACAGGAATTGATTACAAGGTTATCTTGTTTACTGCACCTTATATTTATTTTGATATCCATCTATTCTTGTGATTTCATTAGATTTGTTTGATATATTTCTCTTGATATGATCTCACGTAATATAGTTGAGTTTGTTGTGTAGGAAACAGGTTGACTACTTTTGAGCATTGTCAAATGATATATAGAGTATAGAATACTAGGTCAAAATATATAATTTCCTTCTATTTGGCTCTTTGGGGTTAGGTATTTTGATGTATTATATTCTTGTACTAGTGTTGCAATTTTGTCACAGATTGCCAAAGGGGGAGTTTGTTAGGACCATGGGGTCAGAGGTTGTAATTAGCTAATCCGGTTTGACAAAATGTGTTTTGATTGTAATCATTGCATTAGTCCTAGGCATAGAGTATCTCAATGCTCGTTCTACTCCAAGACAGTCCAAGTTTCATTGTCCTACACATCACCGGGTCGACTTGGTTTATGAAGGGTAAATTGGGTATTTTGGACTTTGTTTTGATTTAGATCTCATATACTCACACAATGCATACATTGAATATAGTAGACATCATATCATCAAATGTGTAGTTGATTTGTGATTATGAAACCATTTTCCCAAAAATGAATATTTCAAACACATAGGGAAATTGTGTCACATCCCGCACCCCACCCTACGCGGATGCCGAAGATGTGATGCCAGTTAGCTACCTTGCCGGTCTTTCTACCGATAATGCGACCAACCAAAGGCAAAATTCTGAACTTTACGATGAATTGCATTTTAAATATAGGGTCAGAGTAGTAGAAATTAAAACTTTTCTCATCTCGAAAATGCAACTCATCTATATACCACAGAGCTATATACCACAGAGCATGTCTATAACCAGACATCTAATATCTCGAGAGTACCAATACATATAAGCCATATTCCAATACATCAGTCCACAAGAATCCAAGTCTCCACAAATCAATGCCATCAGATCCTTACTTGGAATGCCTCTCGACCTACTAGTGTCATATTTTTGTGCCTTCTAATCCAATGGAGATAAATTCTAAAAAATGTCAGATAAATAGAATGAGCTTAAACAAGCTCAGTGAGTAACATAGGTTCCTGCCATGGATTTCAAAATTAGTTCTTCTATACATGATATCAAATAAAATGCATGATCAAATGCAGCTCAAGTAGAACAAACAGATCAGATCAAAATAGAACAGAACAGAACAGATTAGAATAGAGCCAGAATAGAAAAGATCAGAACTAAACTGAACTGAACTGAGTACCAATCAGTCAAAGGCATATCATCGAATATGTCTAAACCTGTCCTAGTTGCCTATAAGCGGACCACTCGTGGGGCCTCTACCCTCTCGAGTCAGATCAGAACAAAACAGGACAGACTTAAGCTGGGACAAAAATAGAACAGAATGCCAATCATACATACGAGCCTTTCCCTAGCTGCCCATAAGCGGACTACTCATGGGGCCTCTACCCTCTGGGTCATGCTCTGGCATAAATCAAACAGCTCAATCCTGTAGTAGGCATAGGAGTAGACATAACATAAAAAAATAAAATCAGAACAGACTCTGAATGGCGTATAACAGAACATAACAGACCCGAACAAGGTCAGAACAAGAGATATCGAAAGGTAGGACATGAACAAAATCATGCCATGTGCAATGTAGAACAAATGGTATGCATGAAAGCATATGCATTTAAACAGTATAGTATATAAAACAGTTGAGTATATGAAACAGTACAGTATATGAAACTTGATAGTACAGTACATATATACCAAGTTAGGGATTCCAAGTTACTCACAAACTTTATGCTTATCTCCTATGTATAGATACTCTGATATTCTCCTAGATACGTCACGTACATCCTTACATATCTTGAATAATCATCATTAATCATAGAAGAATAAGGATTTATCGAATCATGTCTTATTCATCATCTTAGGAGTCTATCTGATCTCCTAATTAGGTCTATTGGCCTATTACCCTACTCATTGAGTTTCAACTTATGTTATTAAATTCCTTAAGTAAGCTTAGTAGCGTTCAGAATCATATTTTAAGTCATTTGGACTTCATTCGTTATCAATTAAGTACTTATTTAACCTTAGAGGCAAAATCAGTAATTTTGTCATTCTCACCCTAGACCCTATCTTAGGTCCTCAGAATAATCCAAATAGCTTATATGTAAATTTCTAAGTCTTTTAGACTTCATTTGGTATATGCTTTTGATCATCGGGACACATCGGTCATTTCTCATTTTATACTTTGACTATTTCGGAGTCTTATTTAGCCCTTCAATTTTCATACTTATATTTATGATAGTTACTTATATCAAATTGGCCTTTATTCAGCCTTTACTTTGTATTTTTCCATACTTCAAGGTATTTTGGTCATTTTACATTTTATGATATTCTAACCCCAAATCATTATTTAGTCACATATATGAGTTCATAATTATTTGGGCTTTCATTGCTATCAATTTCGTCCAATTTGGACTTTATTTGGGCTTCCTACTATATTAGGGGCATTTTAGTAATTTTACATCTTATGGTGGGACCACCTCGGAGTCCTCAGATGTCCAATCTGACATTTTTATTGTGTCCTGGAACATTCAAAAATATTAAAATAGCATTTTTCGGATCTTAATTTGGACTTTGTTTGCTTCATTTATGGCCCAAGGGTAAAATGGTCATTTTACCCTATTTATAAAATAATTAAATTATTTATTTATTTATTAAATTATTTTCCAAGGGTATATTTGAATTACTTTTTCAAAGACTGGGCCAGAACATGATATTCAGAACTTGTTGGGGTCAAATTATAATTTACATAAGTTAGGGTTTTCTTTATTTTAATGAACCCACTGAACCATTGGGTTTACTAGGGTAAACCCTAGACCGAACCAGATACATTGTGAACCAACCGGTTCAGCTTAACCGGTGAACCGGAATAACATAACCCTGTTAGTATGCCTTAGCCTTGTTTAGGTTATCCTTAAAACCTAATTTCAATTTGTTGTGCTTGCATACAAACAAGCTGAATCTACTTTAAATTCCATCTTTAAATGGCGTCGCTACAGTAACTCAATTTTGTGTTTGGTCGGGTTCCTGACCCAACTCGACCGAAGTCCGGCCCACACGACATTCCGACTATTATGTCAGCGTCTTCTCCAGCGTTGGTCGTCGAAGCTTGCAAGTATTTTCTTTATTTTTCTCCCTATTTTGACGTCGATTTTTGGAGCTTTTTGCACCAAATTAATCCTAGGACCTTCAATGATTTATTTAAAACAGTTTTGGACCCTAAACACCTCAGTTTTTGACACCCACATAGGTTTTTCCGCCATTGTATTTTTTACCCTACCATAGTCATTTTTTGAACTATTTTTTATAACTCCACCTGTTTTGGATTACTAGCACTATTCTCTACCTTATTTCATTAACAAAAGCAGGTTTAGTTGCATTCGAATTTTTCTCATTTTTAACAGTGAGTTACAGAGGCAGTTTTCTAGGGTTTCCTTCAATTTTTTTTACTGAATTTTAGCTTTTAATCATTTTAAAACCAAAGAGAAGGAAGTTGAGTAGTAACCTTGGCCTCTTGCCCAAGTTCTCAAGCTTCCCTTCTTCTCCTTCCATGGCAGATTGCTGGTCTTCCTTATATTTCAGCTTCTCTCTTCAGTCTCTCTCTCACTCTCTTTTTCTTTGTTTTTAGTAGTGATTTGCTTAACCCTTTTTGCCACAGACTGAGAGAGATATATATAGTTGGCTGTAGAAAGTTCCTGATTTCCATGGATGTATCTATATACATATATCTAAAGATATATATAAGTGGCTGTTTTAGTTGCTTCAAGAAACTTCCTGAATTCTCTTTATGTACAGATATATATATATATATAGCTCCTTCCAAAAAATTCCAGCAGCTTCTTTTGTTTGGTCAATTATGGTGGCTGCCCCTCATTTTGTTGCTATTTATTAGGTCATCTTCCAGCAGCTTCTACTGCCATATTATATACTAGTAATTTATACGTAATGGTGTTTACACATTATATACATGCGTATGTGCATATTTTTCGGTATAACTACCGTATTAATATTTTATTTCATGAAATCTTAATTTATGGCATGTTGGTGAATTTGGCTTAAAGCTGGGGGCTCGGTAGTAGTATTACATATTTTATCGATTTTTGGGTCCTCCTTAATACTTTATATTATTTTCATATTATTTTCTTTCTTAATTCCCTTATTGACCTCATTTGTCTATTTTGGCACTCGGTTGACCGGGTTGTCCATTTCTCGAACATGTACCATTTTTGGTATTTTGGATTAATCTCATATTTTTTGATAATTTATCCCATTCATATGAGCTCGGTTACTGTTTTAGTCATATCAAATTTTCAGGGTATTACAAATTAAGTTCACAAGGCAAGTACAGAATGAGGAACACTTTATTGCTCATTCAAACGAACTAATTGGCTCGTTCGAACGAACAATAGAAGGCTCATTTTTTCTCATTCTTATTTGTTCGATAGGACTGCATCAAACGAAGAGCTGCAACCGCCACATTTCCTCATTTGACATTTATTCCTTTCTCGTTCGAACGAGGATGTGCTTGTTTGAACGATCAATGATTCTTTCGAACGAACACTGCATGAAAATAGAAAATTTTCTATTTTTAAACCACTTTTGAGATCCGAATTCCTTGATATAAAATCACAAAAATTCAATTTTTATTTAGTGAGAACATAGTTAGAGGGAGTTTAAATTGTGAGAGTTATACACTTGAGAGATCTAAGAGCTTCTATGAGTGAACATTCATACTTCTATATCATGCATATCTCTATTCTAATCATTCCTAGATTTAGATCAAATCACATGATCCAAGTCAATTTAAAGAGCCTCAATTCCATGTTAATTCACCATTGATGAGTTTGGAGTTTAACCTTGAGGATTTATTGTTGGGCGATCGGTACATATCAAGGTTACGAGGATTTGCAATTATGAAGTGGCCCGATCGGAGGATTCCGAGACTGTAAGGAGAGTCCGGTTGTTTGAAAATTCTGACTATTGAGAGCTTATGGATTCAAGGGAGGTTAAAGACGTGAACGGGTAGAACGGAGCCTAAGGTACAAAGTTTGATTCTCCATTACATTATAATTCGATCTCAATCAAAGTGGAACTCTTCCCCAAGCATGGCCAACTCCCTAGTTTTCTACCATAGATAGTTTTCCATAGTGGTTTCTCTGTCATCACTTCAATTTGCAATTTCTCTTATTATTCATGCTTTATAATTTCTAATTTTCTAGAATTAATTGCTTCTGCTATATAAAAATTTAGGTTTTCATGAATTGTGGAATTTGATCTTCGATTGAGTAAGTGAAAAGCTTAATTGTGAAATTGAAATAGCTAATTGAATTGTGGAATTGACAATTGATCACATAGTCTAATTTCTACTTGAATTGTGAAATTGATAACTGAATTGGACTAATGGATCAATTAGGTTTGAGCTGAATGGTTTGTATGTTTAACACTATATAATTGTGACATTGGATAAATTGGGCATATAATTGAATTGTTGATATTTGTTGAATACTGATGTGTGTTATAATTCATATATTGTTCAATATTAGTAGTTGTTAGTGTTGTGGTTGAAAATTTGATGAAATTAAAGAAGTTAGTACAAACCTATTCACCCCTACCCCCCTCTTCTTGGTTAGTTTCACACCACGAGACCAACCAACATATATATATAAGAGCTATTTAGGGATGAAGTGAATTGTGGGTGCATGTGTGAGTGTGTATGAGGTTAGGTGTATTAGTGTGTGTGTGTGTGTGTGTGTTTGTGATTGGTAGAAAAAGAAGTTGCGTGGGCCTCCTTAGTAGCTTAAAAAGGAAGAAAGTAGAAGGCTACCACCCATGAGAAGAGATGAGATTAGAGGAAAATTAAGGAAGAAAAAGAAAGGGGGAGAGAAAAGATAGAAGTGGTGTAGCATATAAATTTATATATATATATATATACATGTACAAAAAGAAAACTGCAAACCTAAGAAGAAGAGATAAGTGTGTGAGGGAAAGGGATAATAATGATGCGGCTAAGAAGAAGAAGCTACAACCGAGAGACCAAGTAAATTTCTCTCAAGAGTTTTAATATATTAGCTTGAGTTAATCAACTTAGAATGCATATATGATCTTTCTTATTGATGTACAATAGCTTAGAGAGGAAAAAAAGACCTGAAAAGACCCTAGAATGTCAAAAACTAAGTTAAATCACCATTGATGAGACTTTGAAATTGGGTCTGAACCAAAAAGAACCTAACTAGGTTTCATCATTTAGAACTGAAACTAGATGTTCCTAGGATCACAAAACCATAAAAATTAGGTCGATTAGGTCAATGACGAAAGAGAAAGAGAGAATTATAGGTCGCGGTTTCAAAATTAACCCTCACAATTAAAGCCTTAAGCTCTATTTCTTGATCGGGAATTGAATCCCCATATTAAGAGGGTCACAACAAGCCAAGCATCACCAAGTTTGGTGAAGGAATGAGCTTGAATGGAGATTCGATACAGTCAGCCATGGAAGCTTCGATCGAGCTTTCTAGTGTGTTTTAGGGCATGAAATCAACGGGAAAAGTCAAGTTGGACACCTAGAAGTTGTTTAGAATCCAAAATAGAATGAAAAACTTGCTAAAATTGCACAATAGATTAATGTAACATGTGTGATTGCTTCCGCAAGCAATATTTAAGTTTGATGTGATGCGTAATTGTATGGATTTTGGTTAAGTGTATTCATATTCCCTAATCCTCATAGGGTGGGTTTTGGGATGAGACAAGTTCAAATCCCATTTGGATGATTTTGTAATAGTGTTCATAGATGAAGAGATTTAGAGTTGTCATTGGTGACTTCCTGTTTTTTAAGGTCTCACTATCTAAGGGAGTTCTCAAGTTTGGAAAAATAGTGAAATTAAGCCCAAACTATATTGGGATATTCAAGATCGTAGCAAGGGTAGGATTAGTGGCATATTGTCTAGCTTTGCCATGGGAACTAGCCAATGTTCATGATGCATTCCATGTTTCCACTCCACAAAAGTGTGTACTTGAACTAGATTAGATAATAGAATATGAGCCCTAGGAAATTAAAGAAGATTTGAGTTACATTAAATGACCAGTACAGATACTGGACCGAAAAGAGCAAATCTTGCACAACTAGACGTTTCTTTTGGTAAAATTCCTTTGGAAGAATCATGCGATTGAAAAGGGCTACATGGGAGCAAGAGGAGAAAATGCGCACCCAATACCCATGACTGTTATATGTATAAGCTGTATTAAGTTTGGCGACCAAAATTTTTGAAGAGGGGAAGAATGTAACATCCTTACCAAATAGATTAGGGTAATTTTGTAAGATAATTAGAATCAATGAAAACCCCTCACTTTCTTGAACAAACTAGTTGTATTGATTAATAGCTTTATCATTATCTAGCAAGTGTAATTGACTCAAGATTTAACAATAGGGCTGCTTGAATAGACTAACCTATGATTAAATTTTGTAAGAGTTAGGAGGCTAATGCCTTCAATTGAAGATTAAGATAACTAAACCAACATTAATAAACTTAATTAAGTTAATCATGACCATTAGGGAAAATATATGAATGGTATGCTTTGGATATAACATGTATATGCTACATACATGCACATAATAGGTTAGATGCTGCAGTAATGCTCCACTAAAGAGACAAGCTGATCCTAGGCCATGTATAAGCCATACCTACCTCCCTTAGAGAGAGGTCAAAAATGGTGGCAAGAGACAAGTGTCCATGCACCCCAAATTTTGTCTCTCCATATATATAGCTCAAACAACTCAAGACCACCATTTTCTACATGAACTAAAATTTAAATACTGAAATAGAGAGAATTTTTTCATTGAGAAGGTGGAAGAGAAGGCTTGTAGATAAAGAAAAAAGATGGAGAGAAAGGAAGAGAGAAGATGAAATGCAAGCTCTACAAGGTAAATCACTCATTATCTTCCATTCCTTTATGTTTCTATGTAAATTCTAGAACTAATAGACCAGTTTTCAAGGTCTAAAATTGATCAAAAGTACCCCATGCATGGATGACCACTATAGCCGACCACCAAGGTCTGGCTTGGTTATGCATGTGAATAAATCCAGAAAATAACCGTTAAGCCTTAAACTACTTTGCATTTGTAAAATAATGGGAAAAAAATAGATCAAAATGGTCAACAGACCATTGAGAATGAATAAGTACCAGTCAAGAGAGAGATAATCGAACCTATGTAATTCGGATGGATTTTCTTAGTTTTATGAATGAAAAAATAAACCTCATTGTCCTAGAAGCTGATTAGGATCAAAATGGGACAAAACCCATGTGTGAAACAAATTAAAACAATAATAGAAAATACTCGCCGAAGAGACCTCTATAACTACCCATTTGACAGCCAACATTTGATCTAAATTGAGTTTTGACATTGGAAGTGGAATCCTAGGAGAAAAACGATCTAGAAATGGTAGGGCTGATCCCTGGAAAACAATCATCATCAGTTGTCATCGTCGAAGAAGGCAATCAGCACCAGCGAGCCAACCCATTTACCAATCAACGGTCAAACGGGTCAATTATTAGGTTTGGGCTGACCTACACGAAAACGAATCTAAAAGCTAAATAGAATGGCGTCGTTTCACTGATGCTATGCTGACACACTAATAATGCCATGAACTGGACCAAATCGGTCGATTCTCAAGGGATGGGCTACGGTTCAATCATAAGATGACCAGACCGGCCAGCTCATAGTGAAATTTAAGGGGTTCAGTGGTAACCTAATAAAACCAAAGGGTTTAGCCTAATGGTTGAGGCATAACTCTTTTTATTTACATTTTGACCCCCAAGTTTTTATAAAAATTATATTAAACCCCATAAAATATTTTAATGATTATTTTAATACCCATAAGTAAATTAGTAAAATTATCATTTTACCCCTAGGCCTAAATGTGAAGTAACGAAGGCCAAACAAAATGCAAGAAAAGTTATTCCTAATGTTTTTGGGTATTCTAGACTCGATGCCTAAAGTCCAATTTTGGAAATTGGACCCCAAAATATAAGAATAGACAAACTAGACTAATTCTAATTAACTCCTAATACTTTATTTAATCTACAAAATAAACCCCTATTGACCGCGAAAGTAGCTATCCTAACATTTTTTGACGTTCTAGACTCAATGGTGGAGTCTGTTTTTGTCACATCCCGAACCCCACCCTACGCTGAATGTCGAGGACGTGATGCCAGTCAGCCGCCACGCGACCAACTGAAGGCAATTTCTGAACTTTCCAGTGAATTGCACTCCGACTGTAGGGTCAGATGCAGCGAAATTTAAAAACTTTTTGTCAAGGGAATGCAACTTATGTATCCACCGTAGGATATGTATCACACAGAGCAAGTCTAAAATTCAACAGCTAACAATTCTAACCTCAGAGCATATCTATAATCCGACATATAACAATAGAGTAGAACTATAACCTCTAGAGTACCGTTTAAATCCATGAGCCATGTCTATATCTAGTACATATCAGTCAAGTCAGTTGTATTACATCACTCACCTGATTAAACAGATTCAATCCTCAATAATCCAGTCTCCACAGATCAGTGCCATCAGATCCAATAGATATCATTCCTGAAAAATGTTAGGGAATGGGGTGAGTTTCGAAAAGCCCAATGAGTAACACAGGTTCCCTGTCATGGGTTTCAAACCATTGTTGTTTATAAAGCATATGGATGAAACAGGCATTTCGGAGAAGACAGTTAAGTACGTTCAGTTGAAACAGTATTCAAGACGAAAATACAGTTAAAACATCAGGGTAACAGAACAGATCAGTTAAAACATCAGAGTAACAGAACAGATCAGTAATGAGCAGAGCAGAATAGTATAACAGAATAAACAGTACAGTATGCATAGATTAAACAGTGCAGTATGCTCATATAGTGCTCAAGACTGAGGTGGTACTAGGAGTCAGTTGTTCATTCAGAACTAGTTTAAAACAGCGATTTCAGTAATAGAACAGAGAAGCCAGATAGAGTAAAGATTATGCATTTGGGTAAGAGCATGAAATCAGTGTATCAGATAAAACAGTACAGTACAGTATTTTAAAATACAATAACTAGACAGTGTACTTATACACCAATTCAGGAGTTAGGTTTACTCACAAACTGTTTCGGTTATCTCCTTGCACAAACAATCCGATAACCTCCAAGTACGTCAGGCATCTCCATGTATGTCCTGAATAATCATCATCAATCACAGACAGATCAGAATTCATCCATTCAGGCCTTATTCGTCATCTTAGGTGTCTATCGGTTTACCTAAGATAGCGTAGTAGCCTATCGCCCTCTCATCAGGTTTCATCCGGGGCTATTTCATTCCTTAATTAGGCTTAGTAGTCTTCAGAACTATAATTTAAGTCATTTAGACTTGAATCGCTATCAGTTAAGTGCTTATTTAGCCTTAGGGGCAAAATGGTAATTTGTCCATTCTTGTCCCGGACCCTATCTTGGTCCTCAGAATAGTCCACATATCTTAGATATAATTTTCTAAGTCCTTTGGACTTCGTTTAGTATCTGTTTTGGGTCATCGGGACACATTAGTCGTTTCTCATTTTACGCGTTAACTGTTCCAGAGTCTTATTTAGCCCTTCAGTGTTCATAATTATCCTTATGATAATTTATCAGATTAGTTTGACCTTTATTCCACCTCTACTTTGCACTTCATGTGCTCAGGGGTATTTTGGTCATTTTACGTTTCGTAAGATTCTGACTCTGATTCATCATTTAATCAAGTATACAGTTTCACAGGTATCTGGGCTTCTATCGGTATCAGTTTTGTCTGAATCAGACTTCATTTAGGTTTCGTATGGCATTAGGGGCAGTTTGGTAATTTTACATTTCCTGATGTTCTTATTTCGAATCGTAATTTAATCGTATATATGAGCCCATAAGTAATTAGGGCTTCAATTGGTATTAATTTTGCTCAATTCGGACTTTATTTGGGCTTCGTACAGTATCATGGGTATTCTAGGTAATTTCACATATTGTATAACCAAACTGTTCGGAACCTCAGTTCATAAAATGGACCTCACCATTGGGTCCAGAGTGTCCGATATAGTTAACTTGGACCATCTTTTATGTTTAATTGGGCCTGGGTATCTTCAGGGGTAATTCAGTCATTTTACAATTTATGTGTCTATATTTTTCAGGACTTCAGTTCATTAAACGGACTTCACTGTTGAGTCCAGAATGCCCGACATAATTAGAATAGACTGTCTTTTATTTTTATTTGGGCCGAGGTACCCTCAGGGGCAGTACAGTCATTTGTCACTTGCAGGTCTGTATTTCTCGGTACATAATTTCCTAATTTGGACTGTACCATTGAGTCCAGAATATTTGAAATAGTGAAAATACACTATTTATTTAATTTATTTGGACTCCGTTTGACATATATAATGTCCAGGGGTAAAATTATAATTTTACCCATTTAATAAAATAATTAAAATAATTATTTTATTATTTAATTAATTTACCAAGGGCTTAAATGTACAATTTTTCCAAAATCTGGGCCACAGTACAATATCCAAAATTGTTGGGGTCAAAAACTAATTTACAAAAGTTTTGGTTCAGTTATTCAATTTCAAATAGTGGACCATTGGGTTTTCAATTCAAAATCCTAGACCGGATTGGGCATGTGGTGAACCAACCGGTTCACTAGACCTCACAAAACCGGAATAGCATAATCCAATTAACCCCAATTTGGCCCTTATCCTCGGTTTGGACAGTCCTCAATCCAGTTTCAATTTATTAACCATGTTACCAAACAGGTAGGATTCAGGTTTTAATTTAAAACCTTTAACACTAAAACGGCGCAGTTTCAATAATTTGGTGGCATCCTCACAGGCCGACACGTGTCCGAGTCAGCTTGGCTTGGCTCGGTCAACTCGGCCGAGTCGACTCCATCTTCCCCATCTTTTCCCCATCCGTTGCCCTAGTTGCAGGTTTGTTATTTCTTCAATTTCGTGGGTTTTCAAGGGCTGTTTTTGATATGTTTTGATTCCAAAACATTTCTGTATGTGATACCAACAATTTTGCATTGATTTCGAGCTTCGAATCCAAAGATCCAGCTCGGATAACCGATTATTGTGAGGGGACACCGTTCGGTCATACAGCCCCGTTTCTTAACCAAATCGCACGAGGTTTGGCTTGTTGTGACCGTAATTCGATGGGGATCAACATCCCATTTTTAGATTTCAGTTTACAAGCTTATTTACGAGTTTGGGTTCCTAATGGCCGAGATCAATAGGTTCGGTTTTGAGGGCCTTCCATGTGTTTCCAAGTCACGGGTCAGTATTTATGGGGTCCTAGAAGGGTCTAGATCAGTTCTAGACCATCAGATTTCAGTTTTATGGAGGTCGAATCAGACCCGTTACAGGAAGGTCGTTAATGGCGGTTTGCCACAGTTTTGGGTTTCAAGGCTTACCCAACCCTCCCAATCAATTCAAAATAGTTCTAGAGTCTCACAGTAGTATATAAGTACAGTTTGTACAGATCCAAACTATCAGAAACAGTGCTAAAATTTTTGAACAGAAATTTGACAGTTTTGTGTGTTTACCTCTGGTTCAGGCCATTATTCCTCCCTTTCATGGCTCAGTTCAGTCCTTTGGTACCTCAGGTGTGCCTCAGTCCCAGTCGTGCACCTCAGTTCTGGTTTTCCTTCATAGAGCAGCTCCATGGGACACAAACACTCACCATGTTATACACCTGCAGTTCTCACTTTCTCCCTCTAACAGCCCCCCCTCTCTAGCAGATCTCATGCACCAATTTCTGATTTCTCAATCCTCCAATACATATATGGAGACTTGTAAATGCAAATCAAATTTTTCTTGTTCAATACATCTCCCAACCTTATGATTAATTTGCATGTATTTTGGTTGGAGGAGAGGTCATCAAGTGTTGAGGTAGGTGATGATGGGGGCTAGGGTGCATAGGGGTGATGTGTTGCATGTTTGGCCATTGGCCAATTTGGGTGGCAGCTTGGGGCAATTTAGAGATATATACATTTTAGTTGTATAACTAAGCACAAGACATTGGCGCCCTACATGGTTAATTTTTTTGGATAAGAGTTCTTTCCACTCAAAGGTCAAGGGTTCAATTCCCTTGGCCTCCCATTTGGCCATTTTTTCCACATTTTGGGCTAAGGCCCTGTTTGGTTGCGCATTAATTCAGTTTCAATGTTTGCTACATAACTTTCATTCCGTAGCTCCTTTTTCGACGCGGTTTCTTCCGGTTAGTTTCTATTTCAGTTATCTTCAGTGTCAGGGGTTCCATGTCATTTATTAATCATCCGGGACTTCCCGAGTTAGCTAATTCGGATTCCTATTGGTGTTAAAACGGTGTTATTTCACCAAATTAATCAGTAATCGGGTTCGGGTATTATACCATTCTCTCCAGACATATTTAATTATTTTAATCGGTCTATCATGACCGTCGGGATTATGATTAATTCCCTTAATCATTCATTAAGTCAGTGCTAATTAATAATTAACAACTAATTATTAATTACGCAAGGTCGGGGTGTTATAGTTTTGTCAAACGAAGCACCAAAAATATAGATACAAAATAATGTATCATTCCCAAACTTCCCTTAATGATATACGGGCTACCAAACTAACTGAAAAAAGTAGAAAATGGCATACTTAATATTGTTGGATGCTCTGAACGCATTAGTAAGGTCAAATTGAGTATCCGAGGTACTGAAGATGGTCCCGTATAAAAGTATAAAATTAAAAAATGCCCCTAGACTTACAGTAAGCTATAAGAAGGTTAATTAAGATCCGAAAAAAGCTAAATTTAGTATCTTTGACATTCTAGACGCAACGACGGTGTCTGTTTGAAAAAAATAGAATTTTGAAACAAATCATAAAATGGTGAACACATCCCTAAGACTTAAATGAGTTACCAAAAGAGTATAAAAATATAAAAAGAGACTATGTATAAGCTTTTTTGGCCAATAGTGGAGTCTATTTAAGCTAATAAGGCCCCTGAGATAGTAATCTAAACCAAATGTACCTCAAATTAGTGATTAAGGCATGACTAATCATTGATTTAGGATCCGAGGACTAAAGTAAAGCTTAAAGGAAATATTTTGCTTTAGTTTGGACTTTAGGTGAGTAAGCCTTATACCTTAAACAGGTACTATTTATGTGAAGTTCATTTTTGTAAACTACTTTATTACTCAAATGCAAACATGATTTGATGATGATACGAGAACTATGTTTTGAACATAAAGATGCTTTTAGTAGTTTCATAAATGTTCTTAAAGTATAGATAACTAAAGTTAAAATTTTGCAAGCTTGTTCTATTAAGGCCATCTTACCTAACACCCTTACTTGACATAGTCATGCTTTGCCTGGGGCATTATAGCAAGGGGTGTAACTTGGGCAGGCCAACCCAAACCCAACCCTAACCCGGCCTGAATTAGTTAGGGCTTGGGTTTCATTTTTTACACTTTTAGTTGGGCTTGGGCAAAAGAATTCAAGCCCGATCTAAATTAAGGTTGGGCTTAGGTTGAGACTCTGAAAACCCAAGCCCAACTCGAACCAGAACTCAATATTTTATATATTATATTTTTTATACTTTAGTTATCCACCATTAGATTAATATGATTTACTTACAAGAATTACTATTTACATTTTTATAATTTCAAAAACTTGTTGAAATTTAACTTTTTTTAAAATTAAATTATGTTGAAAGAATTATTTTAATGTTTTTTTGTTTCTTTTAGAAGGAGAAATTGAGAGAAATTATTGGAGCTTTTAGTGTATAATCAAAATAAGAAAAAATATAGAAATTTATTAAAGAAATCATGAATAAAATCTAAAAATTGGAATTAATAATCAGGTTCGGTTTGGGCTTGGGTTGAACCCGATACTAATGAATTTTAATTCAGGTTGGGTATGGATTAGGTTGTTCGAGTTCAAGGTCAGGTTCAGGTTGGGCTCGAGTTGACTTTTTTAAACTTAGGTTGAGCTTGGACATGACTTAACCCGAGCCCAACCCGTTCGAGTTGTACCCCTAATTATAGCATGACATCCACATAAACCTTGTCGGGGATAAAGAGCCGGTAGATGACATAGTCATGCTTCACTTGGGGCACTATGGAATGACACTACATGAACCCTATTAGAGGTAAAGAGCCGATAGACTTCGAGTAAGTCTTTATAGTAGACATTGTAAGCCATGAACTCTAAATTGGTACAGGTCACAATGTGACAACCCTGTCTTATCTAATCTATCATATTGGCATACTCATTTTTATATGATTTCTTCAAGTAAAGAATTGTTTTGATGTATTGACAATTTCAAATCTTACTTACTAGGTATAGCATTGCCTGAATTGATGTATCTTTGCAACAACTAGAATTTCAAATATGTTTAAAGAATGCCGGTAGTTTTACAAATGATTTTTAAATGTTATCCATAAAATGTATGTTGGGCTTCCTTAAAACCCACGACAGTGCACTAGAGTTACTCACGAGCTTTTCATAAAGCTCACTAGGTTTTTATCGTATGCTTTCAGGATAAGGTCCTAGTGATAGGGTTTAAAGTAAATGCCAAAAAGATAAAGATTTTGGAAGGACCCTGCTAGACACAAGAAACGTTTGTAGTCCTAACTCTTTTGAACTAGATACATCAATGTAGTAATGTCGAGAGGCTTTTTGTCAAGACTATACAAAAACCTTTTGTAAACAGTAAGATGTATCTAGTGGGTTGTATGTATAGTTGCTCTAACTAGTAATATTACATTCTCTAATTAATTAAGAAATTAAAAATTTCGTTGTGTAACAATGATTACGAATACATTTTACTAAAGACAAGTTATGAGGCCTTTGGTTGGTTACCTTATCAACATTCTACATAAAGACGAAATATTGGCAAGGTAATTAACTGGCCATTCACATATCCATCATCCATACAGGGTGGGGTGTGGGATGTGATAGTTCATATTATGGTTGTGGACGTGGACATAGACGTGGACGTGGACGTCGTCGTAGTTGTGGTCGTGGTCGTGGTAGAGGCCACAACGTTTTAGAGAGCACTTATTGTGGTGGTACTAACTACGAGGTCTCCACATGCTACAGATTACATGGGTCTCCTTCTCATGTCTCTATAGGCTCGTCTGCTGCTCACTCAGTTGTTACAAGAGGACTAGATACTAGTAAGCCTGTAGCTTCTTCACTTTGTTCCTCTTTTAGTATAGGACCATTGAATTCTCATATTGATGCCATCATTTATGAACGACTAGTTGCCTACCTCACTCAACCTCCCTTAGCTACTTACTTACCTCTATCTCCACTCATCATGCTTATGCTTCCACCTCCATCGTTCGTTTAGGTACAACATCGACTTTTCATACTACGGTTCCTAGCTCGATATCTATATGAGTTATTGATTCAGGTGCTATTAATCATACGACTAGTAATCCCATTTCTTTTGTCCCCTCATCTTCTTACTCATGTTCACTTTGTACATCTAGCAGATAGTTCTTCTACTCTTGTTACTTGCACTAGCAATATCTCATTATCCTCTCTTGTTTCTCTTTTTTCTATTCTTCATGTACCTAAATTATCTACTAATTTTTTATCTGTGAGTCTTATTATCAAGTCCCTTAACTACTCAGTAACCTTTTTTCTTGATCATTGTATTTTTCAGGATTTGAGTCTGAGAAAAAGTTTTGGCAAGGGATTTGAAAAGGATGGCTTGTGCTACCAAAGTGAGCGAGAGTCCATCGGCTATGTCCATCCCATCTAGTCTTTCAATTTCTATTTTGTCTCATTCAAATAAACATGTGTTTAATTCTAAGATTTTAGCTTTATGGCATGCCCGTTTAGGCCATGTCAATTTCTAATATTTATGTTTGTTATTTCCTGAGTTTAAGAGTGTATGTAAGCACTACCATTTTCATTATGCTATTTGTGAGCTTTTTAAACATAGTCATTCTTCTTATATTTCTTATTTACATCGCACTCGTACTTTATTTGATTTAGTGCATACCGATGTTTGGGGTTATTCCCCTATGTCATATTTTGAGGGATATTGATATTATTCACATTTATTGATGATCATTCATGATCCACTTGGCTCTATTTGTTGAAATCTTGCACTGAAGTTTTTTTCACTTTTGTTAATTTTGTTAAAATAGTTCAAATGCAATTTAAAATAACCATTAAAGTTGTAAGGTCTGATAATATGGTAAGAGTATATCTCCATTTCTTTTCAATACAATTACAATAATGTGATCTTTTACAATAACTCACTTGTTCTTATACTCCAGAGCAGAATGGTGTAGCAGAACATAGGAAGAGGCAACTCATGAATATCACTCATTGTCTACTTAGGGCCATGACTATTCTTAAGCATTTTTGGAGTATAGCTATTCTTACGGTGAACTATTTGATTAATCAGATGCCAAATTGTTCTTTTCATGGTCAAGATTTGTTGAGTATCTTGAAAACTTACATTACTTTGGTTCCTATCAAACTAAAGATTTTCGGTTGTATTTGTTTTGTTTAAGATCATCGTCCTCAATAGACCAAATTGGATGATAATTTCATTAAATGTATCTTCTTAGGGTATTCTACTTTGTCTAAATGTTATCGATGTTATGATCCCATATCCTGCAAAGCATTTACCTCTCTTGATGTTACATTCCTTGAAAATGTTCCATATTTTTCTTCTTCTACTAATGTGCAGGTTCTTAAGGCTCCTTCCCCTTTGGTCATGTCGATACCACATATTCTAATGACTTTCTCTTCCTCTACATCGTGAGTTGTTGACAAATTTGCGAAGGTCCAAGCCTTCCATTTCACGCTCTATGCCACTATCTTGCCTGGATTTAGGCACTCCTCTCTTCCAAACCATCCTCTATCTACCACCGACACTAACTTATCGATTACTTTATGTAAACGTCAGTAGAGTTGTGTCACTCCTCACCCTATTACTAAATTTGTGCCATATTCTCTCTAGAGTATCATAATTATTTATGTTTAACCTCCTTAGTTACAATTTTGTGGTTTGTGGGTGAAGCCCTTTCTCATCCTTCTTGGTTACAACTATGATTACTGAGATGGAGGCTTTTAAGAAATATAATACATGGGCTCTAGTTGATCTTCCTCCTAATAAATGTCTTGAAGGATGCAAATGGGCATTCACTATCAAATATCATGAGGATGGAACCATTGAACATTATAAAGCTCGATTGGTTGCCAAAGGTTTCACTCAGACTTTTGGCCTTGATTTCACTTCTACATTTGCTCTAGTTGCTAAACTTACTACTATTCATATTCTAATCTCCATTACTGCCCACCATCACTAACCTCTTTATCAGACAGATCTGAAAAATGTTTTTTTTCATGGTAAACTTGATGAAGAGATTTATATGGAGCCACATCCTGGCTTTCCGTCTTCATGGGGAGTATTTTGGGAAGGTTTGCTGACTTCTTAAGTCTCTTTATAGGCTTAAACAATCTCCTCGAGGCATAGTTTCTGTCACATCCCATACCTCACCCTATGCGAATTAGGAATAATAACTAGTTAGTTAGGCACCTTGCCAATACTCTATCCCTTTTGTATTACATTGATGACGTGTCTAACCAAAGTCCTATTTACATATCCGAGTAGATTACATTCAGTCATATAAAACCATGCAGTAGAATCTGAGTTTGTAAAATCTTTTGTTTGAATGCAATCACACTTGGTAGAGCATAAGTAACGTCACATCAGAGTTGCAATAATATGAGCCCAACATTACATTACACATGTGTCTAAACTATTACATCATCGGTAAACATCATTCACATTCTATTCTTTCTCTAAGCTGTCACATCAATCTGATAACTATCACATCCGGCTAATACCTCCATAGTTGGGATACTAATCCTCTTTTAGCTAGATTCTCTATTCATCATAGCTTACTAGCATCTAGATCTGTAAACTTTTTAGTCATTCTTGAAAATATATAGGATAAAACTTTGTGAGCTTTATGGAAAGCTCACAAGTTCCCTATCATCGGTTTCTTGAAACCCCTTTTTTAAACTTCCATATCTTTCGTGGATAGCAGTTAAAAAGAGTTGCACTAAAAGCTATTGTCATTCTTTAAAAACATGTTCATATAATAGTGAGCTTGCAAGATATAATATGAAATCAAGCAAGGGTTCATGCCAGTCTAGTTTTGCAAGATAATCATGCTTATCATAAATATTATGCTCGTATACAAATAAGACATGCCAATCTTTCTTAAAACATTTGTCCTTTGGGACCATAGGTTGTCACATGGTGACCTTTAGTAATTTAGAGCTCTAGGGCTTACATGAGCCTTTAATGGCTTAAACCGGGCATGACTGTGTGTCATGAACAATTGCTTAACCCCCTAGTCGGGCATGATTATGTCAAGAAAAATGGTTTAAACCCCAACCGGGCATGACTGTGACCCATGAACTAAAACATTTGTAATTGTAAACATTCTTTAAGTTAATCATATCATATAAAGGATTTAAAAAATGCTAATGAAGACATGCAGTTGAAATATTTGGCATAGTATTCTAAAAATATTATAAAACTATAAAAGACTGCATGTAACATCATAAAGCTGTAAAAGACTGCATTTAATGGAAAGATCTTTATTTCAAGGTTCAGGTTTACTCACGTGTGGTCTAAAGTCCACAGTTACTTGCTTACTTGACTTGCCTATTTAGTCATCTTGTCTTCATTCTTCTTTTAGTGATCCTAAATCATGGATCAAAATACATTAATACTAGATCAGTATATTTATTAGCTTAAATATTTTCTTCCTTAATGTTCTTAGTTTCTTCTGGCCTTACTCTTACTATTTAGGATTCCCTTATGGTCTTTAATTTGGGTTCCTAACACTTCTTAGCTCATCGTATGGCTTACTTTAGCCTTTAAGGGTATTTTGGTCATTTTTTCTTTATATGTCTTATACTATTCAATACCTCATTTACCTTATTGGACTGCATCTTTTAGTCTAGAGGGTCTTTTAATCATAAGGTAGGTCCCTCTTTTACTTCCTGAGTTCATTTGATCTCTTAATTTAACCTTAAGTGTAGTTTGGTAATTTTACCATTCTTATGTCGTGCCTTAGGTACCCAATTATCTTAAACGAAGCTCATTTTTGAACTCAGAGGCTCATATATTTTGGGGACCAATTTCCCAAATCGAACTCAGCCATTGAGTCCAAAATGCCCAAAAATATTAAAAATGTCTCTTTTAGCATTTCAATTGGCCTTCATTACATCATATTTAGGCCATGGTGTAAAATAAAAATTTTACCTACTTAATTAATGCCATTAAAATAATTATTAAATTATTTTCTAGACTTTCATATAATTTCCCCAAAATCTTAAGGTCAAAATGTAAATATAAAGAGTTCTGATTCATGGAATTAGGGTTAAACTATTGGTTCAGTGGTTCAATTAGTCAACCCATTGATTTTCACTATGAGCCAACCTATCTAGTCATTTTATAAGTGAACCAAGGCCTAAACCCTTAAGAACCAACTGATCTGGACCGATCTAATGCGACATCAGTGCATTAGCATGATGTCAGCAAAACAACGTCGTTCAACTAATCTACGTAACCTCAAAATGGCAACGTTTTAGTTAGATTTAAAGCTCATAATGCGCGAGTCGGCCCAAACCCGATAATCGACTCGTCTAACTGTTGACTGGTCAATAGATTGTCTTGTTGGAACCGATCACTTTCTCCAGCGATAGCTACCGGCAAAGATCAATTTCCAACGACGAGTCCAATTGTTTATGAGCCATTTTTCTACAAGGATTCCATTTCTGATGTCAAATTGGAATTTCGATCACCTCTTAGCCGTCAACGGGGACTTATAATTGGTGCTCTAACAGAGCCCAACTTTTTGGTAACCGAATTGCAATTTTATTTTGTGGTGTTTTACACACTGTTTTCCCTCCATTTTTAGTTCCTTTTGACTTCTAGGACATTAAGGAAACTTTTCTCATCCTTAAATCTAGATGAAACACAACCAATCTCATCTTTCCAAAATTGTCACTTTCAACTGTGTTCTCAATTTTCTCCCTCACTCCTTAACCATTTTTGTTGGTTTAAATTGTAGAATTTTCCATTTATGATGCTCTTTCAAGCCATTCATTTAGTTTTAATTTTGATCAAGTTGGGTTCAAAACCCAGAATTTCATCATTTCATTTATGGAAGTCCTAGGGTTTTCTAAGCCCGTTCTCTTTCATTTTCTCACCATTTTCATCCATGTAGATTATTTTGTACATGCATACTAGTTTTAACAAGTGAAACTAGAAGTAGCCACAAGGTTTCTAGTGAGGGAAACCTACCTTTCATAGTTGTTCTCTCTTTCTCTCTCTGATCTTTGCATGTCCCTCCTTTGAGCTTCACCATGCCACTTTTGAGACTTTAGCAAGTCTCCATTAGTATACCTTGGTGCAGTACACAAACATGCACACATACTTAAGCTTGAACCCTCGCTCTTTCTCTCTCTTCTTTCTCTCTCTCTCTGTAAATAGTAGTATGTAGCCTTTTTAAGGTTGTTGCATGCAATTTGTTAGGGTTGTTGCAGGTGGTCACTTCCCCTTTTTTTCCTCCCTTTTTTTCTTTGATATTTTTAAACTACCCCCCTTTATACATATATATATACATATTTTTTCCTTACATATATATATATATATACACATACCAACACACCCATATGTGTGTATCAGCTTTTCTTATCATATGCAAGCCACATAATGGGCAAAAATAATTTTTAATTATTGTTTCCTATATTTCCTTATTTATATATTTATACACACACACACACTTGAGTGTGTGTATTTGGGTCTTCTCATTATGTATAATTTTTACATTTTTATTTTATTTTTTCTTAGTATTTTATGTATTTGTTTGTATTTTCTCTATTTTTTTCATAATTAATAAAGAATTTTTTTATTATTAATTCATAATATTTGATGTAGTGTTTTTTCACTTTAGGTTAGTGATGTATTGGTCACTTAAACAAATAGTCTCACTAACCTAGGTTAGGTTAGACTGACCCACGGTTAGGTTGAATCTTAACCCTACATGGGGTGATGACTTAACTAGGGCTATGGCCTATTATTGGATTAGGTTACTTTTTTTTTAACCCTGGTTTAGATCATGTAATGATATAGTGTCCAAGGAACTTTGAAAAGATGTTTTTTTAATAAATTTTTCATTACACTATACTATTTGCCTTATTTTATTAAGGATGTGTGTTACATTCTCCCTTCTTTAAAAAGAGTTTTGTCCCTAAAACTCAACTAATCTAATTGGGAAAATTATTCGTACATTTGTTTCATTAACATTTTTCAGTTTCTCATTTTGATACAATTTTTACTTCTTGTTATTTAAATAGTAGTAGTCTTGAGATTTAAAGGTATGACCAGATTATTCTATCTCCACTATTGGAGTGTATTAAATATCTTTATTCAATACCTCTAGTTTTAATGAGGACTAAGTTTTCGCTTAGTTCATCTAATTTTTTGTTCTTAACATATTTTTTTTTGACCGCATAATCTCTTTTATGCTTAATTCATCATGCCAATTTGTTTGCTTTCCTCCTTCAGGTTTATTATTGGTACCTAGGACACTATGTCCTTAAATAAGAAATCTTTTTAAACACATTTCATCTTCCTTCATAGTTTTCATTGACTCGCTTAGTAGTGTTGTTGAAAGTCAAGGGCTTGACTTTCTAGTTCTTACTCTAATGCCTTAATTTCTAGCTTACAGTCTTACTGATGCTATGTTAGTATTCCAGTGTTCTTTCTACTAGCCTTGAAATTTGTGGTTGTAAGTTCATTATGCTTTTGCAGTTTATTCTAAACCATTTTTTACGGTTTTGGCTATTTCACTCTACCCATATTCCATTAAGTACCACTTCTAGCTATTATATTTATTTCTAGGGAGTAAGTCATAATCGCATTACTTCTTAGGATTTTCTAGTTTTTGGCTGTTTTGAGTAGTGGTCCTTGAAAGTCATAAATGTGACTAGACTACGTTATTTTCGTTGTTATGAGAATACTTAATTCCTTATCTCAGTACTTTTATTCGGTATTAAAGATGAAGTCATTGGCTAGTTCATTTTAAATTTCTTCTTGGTTGAATCTTTCTTCGGATTTACTTTGTAAGTTTGGTTGCCTAAATTGCAATGTCGTTTACTCAAACTTCCATTCTTCATTTTAACTCTACTTGTGAGTTTCAAACATTTTATTTCACTTTTATGTTATGAGTATTCTTTAGTTTTGAGGCTGATTTACTTACATGTCTTTTGCATCATAGTGCTTACTTATGCAAAAGTAACTCGATCTTATTTTCTTACGTATCTTAATACTTTTACACATGGGTCTATTACATGATCTACTTTAATAAGGGTAAGTCCACTCGTTTTCTTCTCGTTTCAGGGTTGACTTATTGGCAATGCACCCTTTACTTCCTTACTATACTTTGCTTTGTTTTCTTGTGTACCAATTTCATAGGTTGGAAGAATTGAAGGACTTATAGTTCTTTAATTTCTTCCCTATAATTGTCTGAACCTTTCACGTATTCGTACTTTTCTATTTCTTTAAGAGTTGAAGCATAGTGGTGTACCTAACTTTTCACCCCTTTAAGCCTAAGCAGACTTATTGGAGGGTTTTTAGGGTATAAAATACCCAATTTCCACTGATCTTTCAAATTCTGTCATTAGTTGCTTTACAAGTATCTTTTTGATTTGAGGTTATACTTGGTTCATCGATGAACCTTATAGTCCATTACGAGTTTTTATTTTTGATTAATCCTATTCTTAAGGTTCTTTGACTTCTGCTATCGTCAGTCATTTCCTTAATCACTTAGTTTTATAATAATTCTCAAAATTCTTTTAGATTCATTAGTCTTTTACTTGTTGTACCATACAGCTAGCTTATTTGAGCATTACCGATAGTGAGCCTTATTTCTATTCAATCCTTAGATCTTATCAGACTTCAAGAGTCATTAATCAAATAACAGTCTTTCCTATTTTCCTTTATAATAGTAATTTTTATAATATTGTCTTTGGCAGTGTCCTTTGATAGTAGTTTCATCTCACATACTTTATTTGTGAATGTTGGACTCTTAGTTTCATGAGTACCCTTGGGTTAAGGCTGGTTGTTCTCATGGTCTCTTCGCATTAAGTTTTTCTTTAATGTAAAAGAAAATTTCCCTTTACTTTGTACTGGGGATTCTTAAGTGTGTCCCCACTTTTGTGGGTTAGTGAATTCCTTATGTCTTATTACTTACAAGACTTACATATCATTTACTGTTATTCAGGCTTCATACTTGGTTTATTCCAATTGCCATAGATTATTTTATATTTAACTCTAATCATAGAGTTCTATGTCTGCTTTTGTTAGTGGTCATTCTTCAACTATCGAATCTTTCATATTTTTATTCCTTAAGTGTGTCAAAACTAGTTTGACTATTCTTTACTTTGATCCTCAGAGTTCATTCTTGTACTTCGGAAGCTACCTCTTTATAGAAGAAAATTACTCATCTACTTACGTCATCATTACTAGGATCATGATTAAATCACTAAGTTACATTTCTTCAACTCTTTCTCTTGTCCTCACTGATTTTATCTATTAGAGATTTTAGCTCAATAGTTGGATATGGATTGTCATGCATGTTTCCTATAAAGACCTAGAAACTTTTTCCTAAATTATAAAATAATAATAATAAAAATAATATTGTAAAATTTTATTAAGAAATTAAATTTGTAAAATGAAAGGACTAAATAGGCTTGGAAATAAAAATGAGGAAAAGAAATAAGGAAGGGCAAAAAGGGGAATTCATATTTTGTCTTACTTTTGGCTTATAAAGCCAAATTCCTGCACACCTAAAATACACACTAAAAACACACACGCATTTACGTGAAAGTAGAAGAGAAAAAGGGAAAGAGAGAAAAAGAGAAAGAGAATAAGAGAGAGAAATCTAGGGTTTGAATAGTTTTAGAGAATTGAATTTTTTTCTTGAGAGATTAAAGAAGCACAAAGCCCCCTTACTTACAAATCTCAACCTAGAGGCAAGAAATTTGAAAAATTCATCAAGATTCAACAAGGGAGAAGTTAGGGTTTCTACCACAACTTGAAAAAATTAAGATAAGGGATTTCTAAACCTAGGAACAGGAGACGTGCAGTTAGGTTCATTGCATGTCTATCTCATCTATTGCCATTAGATTGCTCATGTTTGCATTTTAGGGCATATATGGCATATACATTGAAATTCTATGAAATTGGTGCATTCCTATCATGAGATAGTTTATTTTGATCTTGTCTAACTATTAAATGCACTCTCGGTTATTTACAAAAATAATTGCTTGGTGGAATCATGAAAAGAGTTTATATGATTGATGCTTGATATTGTACATGGCATGCAATGTGTTTGTGAAATTGCTTGAATGAATCATTGATGTGAAATTATGAAAATTTGATGAAGTCACTTGAATGCTTAATCCTCATAATAGATATATGATGAATTGTGAACATAATTATGAATGTTAAGCCCCTTGAAAATGTGAGAATGAATACTTAGAAAATAATGAACATGGGGCTGGGATTGGGCACGTCAATTGTGTAATTTTAAGCGTGGTGAGATTGTGCTTACCCAGAGATTTGATTTATGTTGAGGATGGTGTCATAGCTTGCGAGTCATAAACCGGCATGGGTGCTCGTATGTCTCTATCGAATTAGTAGCCCGTAAAGCACACAAAGCTTACTGGAACCAACTAGGAATATAATCTTGAAATTAAAACTTGAGAGATGAAAATGTAAACTTTGAATAATTAAAAGAACTCAAATGAAATGAAACCTTAAATTTTGGAATAATATACATTTCTTTCCTTGACAGTGCTTCTTTGTAATGTTTATATGCTTTAGTACATGAAAACTTGGCTATTGGTTTGAATCCTTATTGTTGATGATGCATGCTTGATGAACACTTGATTACCACTACACGTGCACAAGCATACACATGCCACCACATTTTTTTACCTCCATTTAGATCTTTCCTACTGGGGTTGTTCTACTAACCCTTACTAGATGTAGGAGCAGGCAAAGAAACGACTGCAGGTTGAAGAATCTTTTAATGCTACTTTTGGAAGATCTCATTTTGTGTACTTGGATGACCCCCTTTATGTGGAGGATTGCAATGACTTTCATTTTTTAACACAATTGGACATGTATAAACTTATGGTGGGTCATGTTTTTGGGTAACACTTGAATGACTATTATAAGCTACTTTGGAAAGATCACTATTTTTGTATATTTGACTACCATGAACTTTTTAGAAGCTTGTTAATTGTGTGTTCATTTGGAATAGACCATGTGAATAGTATCTAGAATAAGTATGAACTCTAATGATGATGTCAACGTAATTATGGTAAGGCATTTGACCATCCTTTGATTCCTTTTTAGATTTATAGAACATGAAACTTGCCTTTGAGGTTTAGGTGTTATTTCTAGATAAATGGAAATGGTTGCGGGATGATTAATGAATGATTATATTATGTTATGGATGCTAGATGAATTGAGAATGAATGATTTTGACAATTGAGAATTAGGTTGAACCAAGAAAAAGAGGCGAAACAAGGCAAGTTTTCAAAACGGGCCAAAGTAGGGGCCCTAGGCCTGATTGGCACACGTGTGTGCCGATCGGCACTAAGAGGTGGAAAACGTGTGTGCTGATCGGCATTCGAAGAGGGTCCTGACCACTCTTTCTCATGTTTTGTCGATATGGCTTTCGGACAGACTTTTGGACACTCGATTTGCCTCCAATGGACTATTTAACTTAAAAAATAATAAAAGAACATGTTTTGCATTTAATTATATCATTTTAGAGTGACTCAGAAATGGGGTCACTCACTTCACACCCAAGCCCCCTCGATTTTGAGGCATGACATTTCCTAGCTCCAAAGTTACATAATGAGGTGGCTAGCCTTATTTGTAACTAAGGATCTATCAGCATTCTAGCATGTACCACTATCCTTTCATACTTTCCTTCATCTGGATATTTACTAATAATATGTATCTCTTACGCATCTCAATGCATAAACATTCCTATCCTTAAGTGACTCATCTCTTATTGTAGACAAAACTAATTCTAAAGATTCCCATCTACAACTAAGTCTTGCTAACAATAGTTTCATCAAACCTCGAGAGTCATCAAATCATCTTGCCATACTTCTTATCATATCCTATCAGATTACTGTTTAGGAAGGTGTGTCACTTGAAAATTATTGTTGAAGTGGCTCTAATCATCCTACCCTCTAAGGGTTTAACTTACAACTTCAAAGGTCATTAGGATTATTATTCCTAATTCATCCTTAAGTCATCTGCAATAGGTAATCTAATTAACTCCAAGAATGATACATATAATCACTTTCTTTTATTGCTCTATCATTCATTTCCTAAGAATGACAATACTATTTTTACACCACTTTCAAGTTTCAAGGATCTATGGATTCCGAATCTAAAACCTCTCATCAATCCTTATCTTTATCCCTTAGGTTCATCAATCTGATATCTATCACTTCTGGCTAATACCTCCATAGTTGGGATACTAATCAACTTCTAGCTAAAGTCTCTATTCATCATAACTCACTAGCACCTAGATCTGTAAATTTCTTAGTCATTCTTGAAAATATACAAGATGAAACCCTGTGAGCTTTATGAAAAGCTCGTGAGTAACACAAGTTCTCTATCATGGGTTTCTGGAAACCCCTTTTTAAACTTTCGTAACTTTCATATCTTTTATGGACAACAGTTAAAAAGAGTTATACTAAAAGCTACTCGCATTCTTTAAAAACATATTCATATAACTGTGAGCTTGCAAGATATGCTATAAAATCAAGCAAGGGTTCATACCAATCTAGTTTTGTAAAATAATCATGATGTCATAAAATATGATGCTCATAAGCAAATAAGACATTCCAATCTTTCTTAAAACATTTGTCCCTTGGGATCATAGGTTGTCACATGGTGACCTTTAGCAATTTAGAGCTCTGGGCTTACATGGACCTTTAATGACTTAACCCTCTAACTAGGCATGACTGTGTGTCCTAAATAATGGCTTAACCCCCCCTCCCCCTAGTCGAGCATGACTATGTGAAGAAAGATGTCTTAACCCCCCACCGGGCATGCCTGTGAGTTATGAACTAAAACATTTGTAAGGCATGTAAACTTGAACTAAAATATGCTTGCAAAACATTCTTTAAGTTATTCATATTATTGCAACTCTAATGTAACATTACCTATGCTTTGCCAAGTGTAACTGCATTCAAACAAAAAAATTTACAGACTCAGATTCTACTGTAAGATTTTATATGACTGAATACAATCTACTTGAATATGTAAAGAGACCTTTGGTTAGAACATCATCAATATACTAAAAAATGGATAGAGTATTGATGAGGTGCCTAACTAACCGGTCATTATCCCTAATCTGCATAATTACAGTTTGAAATATTACCGAACGCATTTGAGCGAGCAATACTCTATTTGTGAGTTTTATACACATTCATAGGTTTGGAATGCTTTTGGAAGTTAGCATTCGATATATAACTCTTTGAAAGACATTCATTATTCACAAGTGGTCTTTACTCTTATCAGTTCAAGTTTGTCATTGCCATATCATTTGTGTAGCTAGGAATTCGAAACAACTCAATTGTCTTTTAGCAATTTTTTTTCTTTAAAAAAAAAAAAACAAAAGGAAATAAAAAAAAGATGTAGAGTTTGCATGTCATAATAATAATGATATATTAGTTTTTTTTTAAGGAGCCTCATACATTGTTGGCAAGAGACTCCACCTTTTTTCTTAAAAAAAAAAAAAATTCTTAGTAGAAAATGAATGTAATGATCACATTTTTTATGTAAGACGGTTGAGTCATTTCACTTTGAAAATACAGTCCTCTATCCAAAAAAAAAAAACAAAAGGGTGTGCAAATAGAATTTCAATTTTGTTTATTTTATTGTCAAATATTTATAAAAACAAAATTATCTTTATTTTTAACTTTGATGGATGCTTATACACTTATCCTTTTATAATTAATATTCAATAAATTAATAATTTTTAATAATTAATAAACTTTTAAAGAATTGACTTGATTTTACAATAAATAATTAATAATTCTATTAGTTAATAATTAATAGTTTTTTTTCAAAAAATTATTTATAATATAAATTATTAGAGAGATAAAATAATTATATATATATATATATACACTTATATATATATATATATATCTTATTTATGATACGTCTTGGTAATCATATTTGTAAACTCTACTGTAAACGTGGAAACATAATTTCTTTAGTTTAAAATGATATTAGAGATTTTTGTATGTTTTAAATTAAACATTACATAAAATTGTTTTATGAAATATCAAAATGTCATTAAAAAGTTTCATATATGGTCTCTTTTTGTGTTGAAATTTATATAAATGTATGAAATAATATTTTATTGTTAAAAATTTAATAATTAATAAAATTTGAATAGGTTCATGGTCCTTGTCTAAACTAAGAATTCATAAAAGATGGCAATCACCACTGGTAAATAGACTGCACCACCCAAAAAAAAAGTCCTGGCCCAATAACTTATAAAGAGGCCAGCACTGGGCCAAAATGGACCTCCTCCGCAAAAACCATATGGGCTACTTCTCTTGACCATACTTCCCCCCCCCCCTCCCCCCCCCCTCTTCCGCCGACCGCTGACGCTTCGGTTAGCGCAACAAGTGAAGCAGTTTAGTCACTCGCAATTCACAATTGAAAATCAAAGCCAAATGCAAACCATCGCTTGGGAAATAAGCAATGCATTAAACCTTCATTTTGACGATTTATGTGTCGTATATATTGATATATCAACTCGTACATTTCATACTGTTTCCATCGATCTCACCTCATGCACTTGCCCTCGTTCCGTACAATCTATGCTTCATCGCGGTCCAATTGTACTTCCCGCCAATTTACTCGGCAATTTTCTTTTCCCGGAAAGATGAATCGTGGCAGGAATTCGCGCCGTAACGGAAACTCTACACTTCATCATGAGCCTGTAAGGTTTTTTTCCCTTTCTAAATTCCTTTAAATTCTATTTATCTATGCGTATTAGAATTTAAATTAGTCTGCAAGAGCTTCGCTTGTATCTAGAGTAGGTATTCAATCACTTAAGCTTGAAACTCTGTTCTTAGACCAAATTCAACTGTTTCGTGAGATGGGTTTGTGAAACTCACTGCATTGATATTTGAAACGTAGAACATAGATATAGATATAAAAATAAATTTTGCATTTTGATTTCTTTAGGGTTTGTAAGATACAGATGTGAATATGTAAACTTAACATTATTTAATATTGGTATTTAACGATGGATGAAGGCTCAAAATGGTTAATTTTAACAGGTTTCTATCTCTTTTAGTACTCGTTATATAAATACGGACTGGCCTCCTGAAATTGCAATCAGCAATTGTCAGTTGGGTTTGGCTCATCATTGCTCTATTATATTTTTTGATTAGCTTTATGATCCTTAAAAAATTAACATTAGGTTTTTTTTCCTCTCTTTTTGATTGACGGACTTGATATTCATATTATAAGATCATTTATAGTTTTTTTTAGCATGACAATTGGGGGGAGTTGTGGAATTGAATCATACTACATTGTCAACTTTGTTTCAACCATTAATGGCTTTCAAGGCATTCATTCACATTAAATTCTCTTGTTGGAATCCTCATATTCAGGCAGATGGGTTTCCACTTGATGTTTCTACTGTTGCTAAGGGTGGATATTCCCATCTCAGAAGGCAGACATCACAGCAGACAACAATGGACAGTGTTCCAAAACAACCCAAGTTTTTGCCTGCTTTGGATCCTGCCTGCGAGGAGAATTGGCCTTCACTTTCTGCTGGCATTAGTTTTGGTTCTAAGGGTAAAAAAAGGAGGACCAAAATTGATTTGAGAACTCAGTTTGACCAAGGATCAGAAGTGGGACCAGAGGACATTGGTTCATCACAACTTGAGATCTCACCCTTAGCAAATTTTACAAATCAGGAATATAAGCCATCGTTGCCTACAAGATTTGGGAAGAAACAGGGTGCCTTCTCCAATTAGAAGACACGAGATTCACCAAACTCTTCCTGCATATGCAGTGGGTGTTGGAAATTCAGATTCTGTTGAGGGTTTGCCTGTGCTTGAACCTTTTGATATCTGCTTCCCAAAAAGTAGAAGATCAGTTGTACTCAAAGCTTCTTTTCATGCAAAGAATAGAGGAAAGGAGATAGAAATGGAGCACTCCATGCAAGGGACTGGAAAAGTACTGAGGCCTGGGATGGTTCTACTAAAAACTTGCTTCACCCTCAATGAGCAGGTGCTGCTTCAAGCCATCGCTTAAATTTGAGAATTTATACCTGTTATAAGTGCTTGAAATTTTTTTTTGTACTTTATAACTAAGAAAATTTATTAGTTTACTTCTTGCAGTCTGTTTCACTGAGCAATAGTCTATTTCATTCGCCTCACATGTGTGTACTACTTCTTTATGCACCTCTTATGCTACTAACTTTATATATAACAATTTCCTAATCAATAGTATCATCATCGTAATTCATATCTTCTAGAAAAGATGTTGGTTACATTTATGTTTGCACTTCCTAATTCAATGTTACTTAATTCCTTATATCCGTTTAATCGTCTTAGGTTGCAATTGTCATGAAATGTCGAGAGCTTGGTCTTGGCCCAGGGGGGTTTTACCAACCTTGTTACCGTGATGGAGCAAAACTTCGTTTGCAGATGATGTGTCTTGGTCTAAATTGGGATCCAGAGACAAGAAAATATAAAGATCGACGACCACTTGATGACTCTGAACCACCTGATATTCCTCATGAGTTCAGTTTATTGGTTGAAAGAGCAATTCAGGATTCCCATGCCCTGATAAAAAAGGACTTCAGCAAAAGCTGTGTAGAAGACATACTTCCTGGCATGTCACCAAACATATGCATTGTCAACTTCTATACAACCAGCGGGCGACTTGGTCCTCCATCAGGTCAGTAGTAAACTATCATGTCACTCCTAACAGTATAACTTACACTGCAATTTTTATTTCACTACATTAGTGACAGAATTTAAAATATTTTCAAGTGAGTGAAAATTGTCAATGCATCAAAGAGAACTGCAAGAATGTCCCAAATTCAGAAAATGAAAAAAATCTTTCTTGAGAGTTTTTGAACTCTATATATGCAGTCCTCAAAACTCTAGCAACCAGCACAACCACATTCCCCCATTTAGAAATGGAATATGAAAAAATGATTGGATTGGGTTTCCAATTTTCATGTTGATGTGATTCTTGATATGACCTAGAGGATAAATGGATTCTTGATGTGATTCTTATTATGTTTGCCCAAATCGGAGGTAAGTCTTTTGATGTTCTTCATGAGGAGGATGAGTCGGGAGAAATCTTCCAAATTATTGAAAGGGGTCCAGGTGCGATTCGAAGGCTGTGGGTACGGCAGTGGGAACTCGAATGGGTGTGTAACACCTTGGAGGCTTTATCAATAGGTCGGAAAAAGGTGGTGTTTCCGATTGGTATTATGGACGGAACCGAAGCCTCTATCTGTGTAGAGGATCAAATCGCAGGGGGAGCTTTATGAGGATGGAGGGTAGATCACAGAAAGGGATTCGAGCACTTTTTTTGCCAGAAGATTATGAAAATGGAGGGTGGTCCTTATATGCACAAGCCTTCAGAATGTTAGGCTTAACACAAAAAAGATTGGTCGCAAGGAGAAAGGAGACATACCTGTATGTCTGTAAAATTGGAGCTTGGCCTATGGACCCTGTCATGGTGGCAACGAGTCCAGCGCAGACTTGCGACGGCATTGAGGTTCATCTCGGGTCATGTGGAAGCTGTCTCAAATTCCTTCAACATTGTCTAATCGGTCGATTTGGTGAGCTGAATACTCCGGTTCCTGACCGGAACAAGATCCACAGTTGGGCTCTCAAAAACTGGCGGATACAGACTGGCCTAAAAGTCCTCTACCTGAATGGTGCCTGGTTCCTCTTCGAGCTAGCCTTCGGAGGCGGAGGCCAACAGAATCCTTCAACGGAACAACTGGACTTTCGAAGGTCTACAGGTGACCCTGCACCCCTGGTCTCCGTCAGGATGTTGCTCGAAGGTGGAAGACGAAGGCTTCATATGGCTTCGTATGATGGGTCTACCAGCTTTCTTGTGGAGTTCGGAGGTTTTCCGAGCTCTGGGAGATCGGTGCGGCAGCTTTGTGACTATAGACACAGACACGGCCGAACGTAATCAGCTGAGATGGGCTAGAATCTTGGTCAAAAGCCGACCGGAAGACATCCCCGCCTCCATCACCATCAGGTGCGGGAGGTGGTCTTTCTTTATCCCGGTCTGGTCGGAGTCGGGTCCTAAGTGTGTCGAAGACGACTCACAGTGGCCGGAAGAAGCAGAGAGGATCGGAAGAGATGGAGCTTCAGTCCTAGATACTCACGCGCCGATGGCGCGTCCGACTGCGAGGAACCCTTCTAACAGCGGGCCACGTGGCTATTCACGTCGGATTTTCGAAATTCAAATCGCAGAAGCCTGCGCAGGGGACGAAAGCAGTCAGGAAGGCTCCCGTACAGCCTCTTGACAGAGGTCCACGTGGCGAATCTCTGAGGGTTTGAAGCTGACTCCTGCGCAAAAAATCCGATCCTCACATTGCAGCAGTTGGAGAACGGGATGGGAGGAATCAGGAAATTTCCAGAACGTCATCGTGGGTGGGGCTACACGGGCTTTGGATATTTAACGGACAATCGCAGTGGGCCACATGGTCTGGGTCACAAACAAAGGAAACAAGCCCACCGAAAAAGTTCAAAGTCTCATGGGCATGAGGCCTTATATAAGGGGCGACCCATTACGACCCATAAGGCTGCAGCTTCAACAAGATCATTTGGACCGGCCCACTTCTCCTATCCGAAGCCCATCTCGGGGCGCAGTGACGACCCAGGGAGCAGCAGAGTTCAGCAAATTACTCATGGGCCAACCAGCTTCAATCACCCCCATAGATCGACCCACACGTTAGAAGCCACTAATGGGCTAATGGGGCAGAGTCTCTCAGTTGCAAATGAGCCCAGCTCAGAAGGAAAAGGGCCACAAGCCAGCCCCTCAGGAGACCTGGGACAGAGAGCAACCTTATGCCCACTGACGCTACAGAGGGCAGATGCTACCTGTGATATCTCCCCTAGGAGATCTGGGACAGGAATGGAAAGAACTAGAGGAAGCTCAGGGAAGCAGCCTATGCCGGCGGAGGACAATTCTATTTGGCAAGATTCTGATCGTACTAGCACGATGGACGAACGTGAATTTCTTCAGCATTTAGAAAGTAGCTACTGCTCAGACCCTTTTAAACAGCATTGGGAAGCTGAAAGTTCTTTTGCTACTGAAGCTGAAATGCTGTCAGCTCAGGGCATGCACCCGTTGTCAATAGAGTAGGCGGGTGAAGAGGTTATGCCCTGCCAGGATTCTTTGGTGAATCCAGAAGATTATAATCCGCTTGCCGTTGTGCTGCCGATTGAGTACTCCAACGACTCCTCCCAGCTTCAGGAGGCGACATCTACAGATATCTGCTGTCATCAACAGGCTCTCACTAATGAATGGGTGCTGCGGAAAATGGGGAAGGTTAGCAAACTCCTGGGTGTTCCGTGTGAAAGCTTTCAAGATCGTCTGCTAGACTTATTTAAAGAAATTGTGCTGAGGAATTCTCTGTTAAGACCGAGCTCTAGAATGGCTTCAGAGAAAGATAAGAAGGAAAAGTCGGCAAAACGTTTGAGAAGAGTTATGAAGGAGCTGTCATGCTCGGTCAATTATGAGGGCAGCAGGGCGATGGCGGTCTTTACCGATGGCACAACAACAGATTAGTTTCCCTATGCATTTAAAAATATTATCATGGAATGTGAGAGGTCTGAATGATCCCGACAAACGTTCTATTATCAAGGGTTTACTTCAGGAATGGAGGCCTACAGTTATATGCCTTCAAGAAACAAAAATGGAGTGCATCTCGAGATCTATTGTTCGCTCCATTTGGAGGTCCAGATGGATTAAGTGGGTTGCCCTGAACTCCCAAGGCACTGCAGGAGGTATCTTAGTGGCGTGGGACTCCCGGCTGATTACTTGTCTTGAGCAGAGGATGGGTGAGTTCTCCATCTCCTGCAAGTTTAACTTAGTGTCTAATTCTTTTGTGTGGGGTTTTTGCGGTATCTATGGGCCAGTGGTTGATGGGGTCAGAGGTTTATTATGGGATGAGCTGCAGTCGTCGATTTCCTCTTGGCAAATCCCCTGGTGTTTAGGGGGGGACTTCAATGTTGTTAGGAATCCCGATGAGAGATTGGGGGGAGGCAGGTTGACCTCGGCAATGAGGAGCTTCAACGAGTTCATCAATTCTCAAAGCTTGGTGGATTTCCATTTGGAGGGAGGCAGGTTCACGTGGTCCCGAGGAGGTCATCAGTCTGCTATGTCCCGCCTGGACAGATTTTTGATTTCTCACAACTGGGAGGACGCATTTCCAGGAATCTCTCAGAAGTGTCTCCCGCGTCTGTGTTCTGATCACCATCCCATAATGTTGTCTTGCGGGGGTTTTAGTGCAGGCAGAAGCCCCTTCAGATTTGAAAACATGTGGCTTGAAGCTGAGGGGTTTGTGGAGCTGGTGAGAAACTGGTGGGACTCTTATATTGTGACAGGGTCCCCAAGTTATTGCATAGCTAGAAAGTTGAAGCTCCTCAAAGAAGATCTGAAAAGGTGGAATCGTGAGATCTTTGGTTCTATTTAGATTAGGAAGCAATCTTTACTGAATGACCTTCATGAGCTGGACAAGGAGGAACAACTGGGCTCCATATCGGATGAGAAAAGGGTTGAGCGAGAAGGCCTTAAGGGTCAGATTGGGCAGCTTCTCAGGATGGAGGAGATCTCATGGAGGCAGAAATCTAGGGCCATCTAGCTTCGGGAGGGGGACCGCAACACAAAATTTTTTCACAGAACGACTTCTTCTCATTACAAGAAGAATCATATTTCCTCTATTGGTATTGATGACGAGATTCTTAATGATGAAGTTCCTATCAGAAAAGGTATTGTGGATTTTTTCTCATCTCTGTACTCTGAGCCGCATAGATGGAGACCGGGGGTGAATGACCTCTTCCTGAATAGCCTGAATGGGGATGATTCCTCTAATCTAGAGATCCCTTTTTCGGAGGAAGAAGTGGTGAGAGCTTTGGATGCCTGCAACGGCGATAAAGCTCCAGGTCCTGACGGTTTTACTATGACCTTCTTCAAAAAATGTTGGGGTGTTCTGAAAGCAGATATTATGGCGGTCTTCGAGGCCTTCCACAAGGAGGGCGGCTTTGAGCGTAGCCTCAATGCCTCCTTCATTGCCCTCATTCCAAAAAAGGAAGGAGCCATTAGCATCAAGGATTTCCGTCCTATTAGCCTGGTGAGCAGTGTGTATAAGCTGATTGCAAAGGTTCTTTCTCTTTGGCTCAAGAAGATTATGGGCAACATCATCTCTCCTAGTCAGCATGCTTTTGTGGAGGGCCGTCAAATTCTGGATGCGGCTCTCATTGCCAATGAATGCATAGACTCAAGGATAAAGCAAAAAAGGAAAGGGCTTGTATGCAAGCTGGATATTGAGAAGGCCTTCGTTCATGTTAGCTGGAGTTTTCTGATGAGTATGCTGGCTAAGATGGGTTTTGGGGGTAAGTGGCGGAAGTGGATTCAGTCATGTATCTCCACAGTTTCCTTGTCTGTCCTTGTCAATGGATCCCCTGCAAGCTTCTTCCGCTCCTCTAGAGGATTGAGACAAGGCGACCCCCTTTCCCCCTTTCTTTTTGTGATTGCTATGGAGGCCTTGAGCTGGTTTTTGTCCTGGGCGAAGGAGGTTGGTCTCATCAACGGCTTCAAGGTGGGGGGCAGAAGTGGTGGTGGCATTGGCTTTTCCCATCTTTTGTTTGCGGACGATACCATCATTTTCTGTGACCCTTCGGTTCGTCAGCTCCGTTTTGTCCGTTGCATTCTTGTGTGTTTTAAAGCTGTTTCAGGTATGCGGATCAATATCGCAAAAAGCAGTATTACTCCGGTTGGGCTGATTCAGGACTTGGACCTGTTAGCTAGCACTTTAGGGTGCAAAGTGGGCAGCCTTCCCACGGTTTATCTCGGCCTTCCTTTGGGTGCTTCTCCTCGTTCCACTGGGGTATGGGACCCGGTGGTTGGTAGGTTTCTCAACAAACTGTCTGGTTGGAAGGCACAACTCCTGTCTAAGGGAGGCAGGCTCACCCTAGTCAAAAACTCTTTGGCCAATCTCCCCACTTATTTCATGTCCCTTTTCCCTATTCCAAAGACAGTTAGTAGAAGGCTTGAGAAGATTCAAAGGGACTTCCTATGGGGTCATGAAGGGGAGGTTAGGAAGATTCACCTTGTTGCTTAGGACAAAATCAAGAAACCGGTGTCTCACGGGGGCCTTGGGGTGAAAGATTTGAGCATGTTCAATTCAACCCTTTTAGGGAAATGGCTATGGAAATTTGGTGAAAGTAATAGGGAGCTTTGGAGGGACATCATTATTGCTAAGTATGGATGCGATCATGCAGGTTGGTGCTCGGGTAGTGTGGAGGGGCCGAGGGGTTGTGGCCCTTGGGGATTCATTAGAGATGGGTGGAGACTTTTTATGGAAAGATGCCGTCTTGTTCTCGAAAATGGCGATAAGTTGAAATTCTGGTATGATGCATGGACTGGGGAGAGTGAGTCTTTGAGGGCGAAATTCCCCAGGTTGTATAGTCTGGCTAGCAACAAAGAGGCTCGGGTTAGTGAGTGCTTGGAGAAAGATGGGAACAAGCTTATCTGGACCCCTTACTTTAGGAGAGATTTTTATGATTGGGAGCTTGACGAGGTGGGCTCTTTTCTTCGGTTACTTAACAATTTTCAGGCTTCGGAAGATAGGGAGGACAAGAGAGTTTGGTGGCCAGATAAGAATTCTTTTTCTGTCCGCTCCTTCTATAGAAGCATGATTGCTCCAGTTAGTTCTCCCTTTCCTTGGAAGCTCATTTGGCATGCTACTGTTCTCCCGAAACCTTCTTTCTTTGCTTGGGAAGCTTCTTGGAAGGCGATCCTTACGGCGGATAACTTGAAGAATCGAGGCTTCTCCTTAGCTAGCAGATGCTCCTTGTGTAAGAATGAGGAGGAAAGCATGGATCATGTGCTTATCCACTGTCATGCTACGTGGTGTTGCTGGAATGTTATTTTTGCTCTGTTTGGCTTCTCTTGGGTTATGTCAGGATCGGTTAAAGATCTTCTTTTGGCTTGGGAGGGTTGCAGTCTTCCAAAGGACCTCAAGAGAGTTTGGAGATTGGCCCCAATCTGCCTCTTGTGGTGTATATGGAAAGAAAGGAACAACCGTATCTTTGATGATGTGGAGCTCTCTACTCCTTTCTTCAAAGATGCCTTTTTGCGTTTATTATTTTTTTGGGCCAAAGAGGCTTTCCCTGTAAATGTTTCTTCTTTTGTAGGTTTTTTGGATTCTCTTAACCAGATGTAAGTTTTTGGGGTTTTCGTCCTGGTTGCCCATCTTGGGCCCCATATACATACAACTCTTACTTATCAAAAAAAAAAAAAAAAAAATTTTCAAACAACAAAGGAAATGTTTCAATAATTTTTTGTCAGTATATTGGAGGATTTATTTTGTAAATATTGAGGAGTGAACTAACTTCAAACTGCCTGCTATAAGAATCCAATAATTTATGAGTGTAGAAACCCCATGGATATTGAATTGTGCATTTGTGTTTTCTATATAGTATTATGGATAATTCAATCATCATGAACTTAGTCATTAGAGGGGGGTAACCAAAACGGCAACCATCTTCACAAAAGACAGTTATTTGAATGGCAGGACATCAAGAATTGCTGAAACTGATCATGGACCACCAGCATTGTATATCTCAAATTTTAAGTAATGGCCCTAATTTTTTTTTCTTCCTCTTTTTTTTTTTCTTTTTTGTTACATTGAGGACTAACATCCCAGAGAGAAATCTACTTAGGAGCAAAAACAACTCCAGGTCTAGCAACCCTTTCATATCATTCAGTATGAACTCTGCTAGACCAGGAGAGGGACTGTTGTGGATAACCAGGCGAGTTTGATGGATCAACCTGTGGTTTGCTGTTTAATTTCCTTTTTTGATTTTGGATGAATCATTGACATGGGTAGGACACCAAATCATGCCAAAAACTCAAATTACTGTGTACGGGATATGAGCTGATATCCATTAGCATTCATATTAATGTTTGTGCATTGTTGCACGTCCAAAGTGGGATTTACCATTTTAGTCTAGTAGATTTTTATTTTATTTTTATAGGTAAATCACACACACACACTTTTGCCCCTAAAGGGGATTTGAGCCCTCAACTTTTCATATGGAGAGGTGGAGGAGGTACCAACCAAGATAGAGCTTGTTGGTCCAATTTAATTTAGTAGATGATCTCTACTAAAGCTTGACGTCAAGTTTATAGTATGTATACATGCTTCAATGTTTTGCATATTAAGAGTTGTCCCAGAATTTCTATTGATTAAGTTCTACTAAAATTACTACTTTGCGTATCTATTATTATTAAGAAATAAAAGTTGCCTTTGATAAAAGTACTTTGTTTTAATTTATCTAATAATATGTTTCTTGGATGATATATTGACTTCAGAAATATTTACTTACAGAGATTCCATAAATTCATCTTGTATTTTATAAACACAGGACCGGGATGAAAGCCGGGAGAGTCTTCTTAAAGGATTTCCTGTCGTCTCCTTCTCTATTGGTGACTCAGCAGAATTCTTATATGGGGATCAGAGGGATGTGGAGAAGGCAGATAAAGTTCTGTTGGAATCAGGAGATGTGTTGATATTTGGTGGCATGTCGAGACATATTTTTCATGGGGTACGATCCATAATCCCCAACACAGCTCCTCCTGCTTTGTTGGAAGAAGTAAAGCTCCGCCCTGGCCGTCTCAATCTTACCTTCAGAAAGTTTTGATAAAGAATTGAAATGATCCATTATTTTGCCAGATGTTTCAGTACTGAAGTAAGATCATCTTTTGCAACTTTTGTTGTTTGGCATCATACACCTACAGGAGTTGAAAGATTAATAGTTTCAGTGAAGTTCTTTATGTAGTTACGTATTTGAACTTTTTTTTGAATTATGTACATTTGCCATTTGATTCAAGATTGTAAACATTTTGATAGTGTGAAAAATAGCATATGGGTGTGCACAGACTTATGAAGATTTTTCTCCATGCCTTTGATTTTTGGATTTCCAGGCGCTCTCCCGATTTTTTAAGCTTTTGTCAATTTTTTTTTTGGAGGATCTATCGGTCTATCTTGTGCAGATGGAGGTATTCTTTGGCTCTTTATTTTTTGGGTTGGCTCCCTTTTGCACCTGTTCTTTCTGATACCCTTATTCATCACTTACAAAAATTACATACGGGTATCCAGCCATGATACGACTAAGAGTGCATTTTATAATATCATATCATATATATATATATATATATATATACACACACACACACACACACACACACACACTTAGCACTGGCTGTGTTATGCACGGGTGTCCCTAAAAATATTTGATAAATGAATTAAAATATAAGTAAGCATAATTTTATATTTACTTTAATTATTAAGTACCAGAGAAGACATAATGAATTGAAATAAGAAAAAAAAAATTAAAAAAGAAGACATTTTTTTTATATAGTGTTGTCATTGTTAAACAACTTTTTATATATAAAAAAAATACTTCCTATTTAATAAATTTATTTCAACACAAAGCATGCTTTTAAAATAAATGTTTAAAAAAAATTAGTAAAATACTATGAAAATTCATTCAATTAGGAATAAGAAACTTTAAAATAAATATTATAAAACACATGGCCACAATCATGAATTAATTAAATAAATATAGTGAGAAACAATTAAGACATGAAAATAAATCTCCACGCAAAATAAAAGCAAAGATAGAAAGGTTACATCTTATTATATATCTAAAAAATTTAAATAAATATAATGTGCATCTCTATTCACTTCTTATTCTATAAAGATAATGACATAAAATTTGAAGAAAAAAAACGTGACTAATATTTTTCAATTCTAAATACAAAAGAAGTTTATTAAAAACATATATAGAATGCAATATCAGTAAAAATAAAAATAAAATTAAAGAATAAAGTAGTATTTAAAGAATTTAAGAATATAGAATGCAAAAATATTAAAATTGACAAAAAAAAACTTGGGATTTTAAAATGTAGAAGTAGATAAAATGTGAAAATTAATTTATGAAAATATAGTTATAATTTGTTAAAAAAATATATAGAATCTTAACAACATTTTTGAGGAGTTAGTGACAAATATCATATGTTTTTATCTAACTTCTTAAATTATTTTTAAAAAATAATTAGCTCACAAGTTATATGTTATTTATTTTAAACATATATATTATTGTTATCTAATAAGAATTCAAAAATCAAAATAGAAAATGTTTATGAAAAACGTGTGAACTTTTGTCTTTACTTTAGATTTCTTACCTTGTGAGCTAAATTTATATAAAGAAGTTTAAAATTTGAAATAGAAAATGATGAAGTTTCAGTGACGATCTGCGTGAAAAAAAATAATTTGATTAATTTACCGTACATAATAAATAATCTTTCATTTAAAGTTTAACATTTTTTTTGTTAAAATTTGAAAAATGAAATAACATAACCATAATCTGTGTGTATTGCTAATGGTGTTATGCATTCTAATGTAAATAGCAAAATAATTACTTGAACAAAATATTGTGTCATGTATAACTTTGGTAAAATAGCAAGAGTTGACCTTTCATCTTAAAAAGGCTATAACTTTGTGAAACAAGGGTCAAACTTTAGTTTTTAGTAATTTTTATCATTTTTAGTAACTTTTGATTCTAGTCGAATATGGGTTAAATAAGCTCGGATCTTCTTTCCGTTTTCATGAGCGTCTTATTTTTAGTTGTATTTCAGTTTTTAGAATGTTTTAGATTTTGCCATATTTTGGTAAAATTTGTATTTTTCTTTTATTTTATGTCTTTTTGGCAAGTAGGGTTTTTACCTTATAAATATAATGATATGTAATAATAGTGATACCTTTTTCGGTGATAATAAAAATTCTCTTGAAAATTATTTTCTCTTGCCTAAGTCTTGATATTCGTGAGAATCAACGAGTGTTGGATGCCTTTTGTTCTTGTCATCTTTTTGTGAGAAGTTCAACAAGTTCAAGAGTGGGTCGTGTTGATTTTTCCACTACACACTGCATCACATGCCAAGGCTCCCAAGAATAGGTATTTAAAATACTTTGAATTGGACTTGCAAAAGTCTCATTTTTTGTTTCTTAGGTATCCAATAGTCTAAAAACTATTTTTAATAAATTTTTGCTCAATGGTAAGCCACCTAACTAGGTAGGGGTCAAGACACAAATTTTTAGAAAATCTGTAATTTTTGTTTTTGAAGGGGAGAGTTGACTTTTTATTCTTTGGGAATTAGGTATTGGGACTATTTTTATTGAATCCAAATGGAGGGTATTTGCTTATTTACATTTAATGTCTTAAGTAATAAATGACATTTAATGTAAATAAGATAAGCTAGTGACTATAGTGAGGGACAGAAGACTAACAGTGAACTGTCTTGTTTAGTGTCAATCAATGGGAGCAGGTGATCGCCCAGACGTACCTGGCGGTCGTTCACTTTACACCTAGTGGTCGTCCGCTTTATTCATATTTTTCAAAAGTTATAATTCCAATAGCTTGGATTGCGCGGCTCTGGGAACCAGACTTTACAGCGGACGTTCGCTTAGTGTAAATGAGGTTTTCTATTTCCATTCTAGTGGCTAGTACCAACTGGCTCTCAGAAACGGTTCTCAAGGGAATGTCTAGTTAGTATATTTTGGGCTTCAAATTTTTAATTGATGCCATTTCCAGTAGCTAGAGTCAACAGACTTTAGAGGTAGATATCTAGTCTTTCCCTAGAAGCTAACCTCTGCCCAATTTCAGTGAACTATCTTGTTTCTATTTAAACACAACAAACTAAGAATTTCTCAAGGTTGGGATCCTTTCAACTCATAACCAATAAGATATACATTGACCAATACACACTTTCATGTATTTCACCATTTAACATAATCATTTACAAGAATTCACAATTTACCAAGTTAATCACATGCAACTAGCTTTGAGTTATACAACTTATCAACAAGACTAACACATGGTCATTAAAAATTCATAACAAGAGGTTGAGTTGCAATAAAAAATGGAAGTTTAAATGTCCAAAACAAGAGAATATGGCCTCCAAGGTCCAAAATAACAAAATATCCCAAAAGTAGTCCTCAATTACGTGGTTCTTCAAGGAATGGGCTCCTTGCCCTTACCTGCATCTGGTAGGGGTTAGTTTACACTACCTTGTAGGACATCTAATCAAAAGAAAAATGTGATGTTGCATAGTATGTATATGAGAGTATAGTGGTGACTAGGCATTCTCTACGATGCACAACATAAACAAGAATACATAATATATTAAGTTATAAATCATCAATGAGAAGGAATATTTATCAAATGTGATTCTTTAATGTTATCAAAGGCAAGAGGTCGTCTTCACTCCGATATCAACCCCACATGAACCTAGACTTAATTATGGAATCGGCAATACTCTGATATCAATTCCACTGAGACTAGCTCTACTCCGATATCAATCTCAAAATAAGCACCCCACATGGATTTACGACGCTAGCCCGAAGGGAGACTCTATCCCTATCACGACCCGAAACCCACCCTATGCGGATTAGGGGCCGAGACCGACACTGTCACTCAGACAGGCTGTACAAAATCAAATGAATTGCACAAGAATAATAAAAATAATTTTACTAAATGTGGAAGCTACACATATGCAACTCATTTGATAACAAATCGAACTCTAACAATCATCAATAGGATTATCCCCAAGTATAATTTACATCATCACAAATCACTACTCAAGTCTAATATCATTTCTAGTGTCACTATGTCACAATATCTGATATTAACATTAACCTTACAAGAAATTGTGACTTGGAGCTATACATCATCAACGTTACTCACAAGCACATCGTAGCTCTACTAGTTGCCATTATTGCATGTCCTTCCACTATTGTGTTACTTGAAAAATGTTTATAAATCTGGAGTGAGATAACTTAGCTCAGTAAGTAAATCTTACACTCTGCCATGGGTTACACAAAGGTGTATAACAAGAGAATAATCATAGAATTTCTAATTTAAAGGGATTGGCCATTAGGCTAGAATAACATAGTACACAAGGGGTTCACAAATGCAATAAGAATGACTAAGCAAGTCAACAAGCACAAATGTATCAACATATGATGTTTAACTGCCCAAATCAAGAGATTCAAATCGAACACAAAAGATAAGCCTCAAAGGCGTATTTCACATTTAAAGATGAGATCATCAGATAAATAAATAGTGTGGAATTTGACATATAGAATCTTAAGTCAAATAGATGCTATCAACAAATAGGGTCTGACTATCCCCAAAAAACACTCATCTAGGTTTTACCCTAAATAGCACCACGAGCTCTTATCAAATCATGTTCTCATCAAGCTATGTGTTGGGTATCATTCCTAAGCACTGACCTATAGGTTATTAGAATCACAAGCGGGCGTTATGACCAGCACAACCCCGAGTAGTCACAGATAGCATTATCAGAAAAAGGATTCCACAAGGTATGTACATATACATGGGTTGCAAATGTCTATAACAGAAATGATCATAATGATCATAAAGATAGTATATAGTCAAGGAGTCAAAGGACTCACAGATATTCACAACAAATAGGATATCAACAATCACAAATTTTCACATAATGGAAACAAACTAATCAATGGGTTGTGGACTTGAAGAAATTACAGATATACAATTTCAAGAAACAACGATTGGTTATACAAGTAGGCCACATTGGCAGAGGAGAAATCCACATATTAGAGTTTGGGTTTACTTATTTTGGGTTCTTAGCATTGCATTCCCATACTAGTACCATAACAACTATCCCATAGCCTTGTTTCATTTTTTCATCATTTGGGTGATCCTATATTCATGGATCAAAAATACATTGCACATTGAATTAGTATTCATTCTAATTTCAAACATTCTTATTCAGTATTTTTAAGTTTTTTTAAAATCATTCTAATTGATTAAGTGATTCTCAAATTTTCAATTTAGAGTTTCTTAATGCTTTATAGCTTATTTGGCCCTTCAAGGGTACAATGGTAATTTATCCTTTTTAATATCTCATATTTCTACATACAAGATTTTATGTATTCAGGCTTCATTTTTAAGTCTAATTGGTCCTTATAACATTTATGTGGACCTTTTAATTTCATCTATACACTTCTTGTAACTTCATTAAGTCTTAAGGACGTAATCATCATTTTTTTAGTTCGTTACTAAGTCTTATTTTTCATAAAAGGACGTCACTGTCAAGTCCAAAATATCGAATATAGTCAATTTAGGCTTTTCTGGATCTTAATGAGCTTATTTGTGGCTTAAATTAAGCCAATGGGCATTTTCGTAATTTTACGCTTTCACGTGTCACATTTTTTGGTACTTTGTTTACTAAAATGGACTTTACTGTTGAGTTTGGAACATCAAAGAAAGTCAGAATATGTCATCTCTGACATTTAACTAGCTTTTGGATTACTAAGGGCAAAATAGTAATTATGATATTTCACGTGTCTATATTTTTAGGACTTCGTTTCACAAAATGCATGCCTGCCATTAGGTCCCAGAATGTCCCAAAATGCTAAGGTATGTATTCTTATAGTTATTAGAGTTTAATTGGTCAATTAATTAATCATTAGGATACATTTGAAATTATTCCAGTTTACCCGTTTATATTTTTTAGGTATCTAATTTCACAAATCGGACTTCATCATTGAGTTTGAAATGCCCAAAAACATTGAGTTACACTATTCTTTTATTTTAATTGGCCTTCATTTGGCCTAAGGGCATTTTGGTAATTTTTTTATAATTAAAAGGATTTAAAATTAATATTTAATTAATTTCCTAGGCCATTTCATAATTAACAGAAACTATTGAGGTTTAAATTATAATTTCAGAAACTTTAAAACCCTAAACCATTTGATTTAGTTAGGTTCCAAGTAATCAATCTAAAAGATGCGTGAACTATCCGGTTCATGCGATTCGTTGCATCATGCTGACGTTAGCATAACGTCAGCCCTACTTTTATATTTTTTTAATTCTTTGGATCAAAACAACTGCATTTCAATTAAAGTCTAAATTCAATTAAACAGTGGGTCAGGACCCGACCCGAGATCTGGCCTAAGACCCGACCCGCACATTGCCTTCTTCCTTAAGTGTCCGACGAAGGTTCTGGTCACCCTCTCCAGCACTGGCGACGATCATTTCCAGCGACCAAACCAACAGGGTTCGACCTATTTTTTGACGAGGATTTCAATTCTACAATTGGTTTCTTGATTTGGTGGGTTTATAGTCACCAAATAGAGGGTTACAGTCAGGCTTCGGTGAGGGCTCGACTTTCCGACGAGATACATTTTTTTTATTTCGAAGCGTTTCAGCTACTATTTTGACCTCTTTTTTATTCCTATGGATTTTTGGGAGTGTGGGGAGTGTTTTGCCATTCTTAAAATTAAGAAATAAAGGCCATAAATTGATCTCCCATGATTATCACTTCCCAACTGTAAATTATTGTTTCCCAATGGTTTCTTAACCATTTTTAATGTTACAAGTTGTAGAATACTCCAATTTTTATGCTCTCTTGTTTTAAGTTTTGTTTAAGTTTCCTTCATAACCCAATTTTCTCTAGGTTCAACCATGGTGTTTCTTAAGGTTTGTTAAGGCTAAACTGTGCCATTTCTTTCCAATTTTCATTTTAATCACATGCATGTACATTTAACTCCAATTAACAACACTAAACAGTGGTATATTCTACCTTTTTCTTAGAGAGAGAAATTGGGTTTGAGGGCTTTACCTTCAATAGTGAGTTTCCTTGCTTGGTTTTAAGCTACTAATTCCCTTAGGTTAGCTTCCAAAATTGTATGCAAGTTCCCTTCTTTTCTTGTAATACCCCAAAAATTTGAAATAAATAAAATGCCCCAATATTTTTGACTTATATAATTCAGTATACATAAATTACAATGACCCAAAATAACATAACTAAAAATGGTTGCATTGTTGGGCTTTTGGATCGGGAAAGTGTTCTTTAAGCTTCTAGGAATTTGTAGTGAAAATTTTGAGCAAAAATAAGTGGCAGAAAGCCACGAAATAGAGGAATTGTACCTCGCCAGAAAGTCATGGCTCGTCGGAGCCCGACCTATAACTCCCTATTTCGAGCATGGAGAAGGTTCAAATCATAAAATGGAAACCATAAGTGGAATCCTCATGACTAGTAGCTTCGAACAACATTAAGAATATAATGTGTCACGACCCAAAACCCATCCTATGCGGATTAGGGGTCCATGACCGAGTTTGTGGCCCATGGGCCGTTCCCCGTCAAAAGGATTCGAAATGCTAAGTAAGGTTTTTAATAAATATTTTATAATCAACAGTAAATCTGGTAGCATAGTCAGGACATCATTTAATACATGTCCAAAAACATAAGTGTTTACAAATATAGATCCTCCAAAAACGCAAACTGATAGGACCGTGGTGACATGGGAGATATTATGACCTTCTAGTATTTAATTTAATACAACAACTCGTCAAAAAGAGCTACCAGTGGCTAGCAAGCCTCTAAACCTCTGGAGTGCTTGAGGGTTCTCCTACTTCCTGTTGTCTTGAAAAAACATAAGGGAGGGGTGAACTAACAAAGCCTAATAAGTAATTTCCTAGATTTAACATGGGTCAGGGTTAGTTCACAAGGATAATGAGGAAAAAAGATAACAGATATCCAAGAAAAGATATCATGTATAAATATAGCCAGTCATTCGAGGTACAACAATAATGACTCGAGGGTCCAAAAGAGGCATATCCCACAATACGATACAAGAAGGCAATGACAAATTCAATCAAATGGGGTCTAGCCTATCATGATGAATCACTGCCATAAACAAAATGTTAGCTAATCAAAAATGTATCATGCTTGCAATAATATGATCATTCACAGGGCATAAAATATGATCATTCAACAAATACAACAACATATCATCATCGAATTCTAATAACTTAGAAATGCGTGAATCACCCGGGGCTCGGCATACCCCATTAGAACATACATTCAAGATTTGCCTCTTTATCCCGGGCTTACTGAATAGCGTTAGAGCTCTTATTTCTCAGGTCCCGAAGGACATATAAGACCCCCAAAGGGTCTTTCCCCACGTAATCTGTGAATAGATGGGCCATTATGACTGAGCACAACCCCGGGTACAAACCAAATCTCATGATCAATAAAATTTCACGCGAGATGTACAACCGTACAAAACAATTGATACCACAATCAATGAGTCATGAAGTGTGTGGAATAACAAGATTTCTAATAACATGATATATCACAAGATCAGGTCATGGTATGATAGTATAATGATGTAAGCAAGCAAGTTAAATCCAAAGAACAGGTACAACCGATAACTACAAGTCGATTGGCTTCAAATCAAGTACATTAGGTAGTGATAGAATACAAATTTGGCAATATATGAAAATAAGTGTGACTGGCTAGGAAAAACTCATATTAAAGCATCGAAATTACTTACCTCAAAAATAACTTTCAGCAGTTCTATTAATTCAAGTCTCCTACTCCATTCCTTTAGAGGTTCCTATAAATCAGAAATTTAATTTTCATTATCCCATTTTTAATTATTTAGGTCAATGCTAATGTGCGTGACCTATTTAACTCTCTTGGTATTATTTAATTATATTCTTAAGGTTGTTAAATTTATTATATCGGCCTTCAGAGTATTTTATTTGGGTAAACGGACTCCACCGTTGAGTCTGGAACATCCAAGAAAATAAATCTAGGCCTTCGCGACTTCTTATTTGGCTTCGGGTACCCTTAAGGGCAAATTGGTAATTTCATACCTTATAGGACTAAATTTTTTGGAACCTCGGTTGACAAAATGGACCTCGCCATTAGGTCCAGAATGTCTAACATAATCAAAATACATTATTTGTTTAATTAATTTGGACATTGGGACATTTACCTATTTTTAAATAATTTAAATTAATTAAATTAATTTAATTTAAGAATAACAGTATAATATATATATATATATATATAGATATATTTGGTTGGATTTATGACGGGCGAAAATTGGGTGGCACGGTGGTTGGTTACGTGTCACCCCCCCCAACAGGTCACGCGTTCGATTCAAGGGAGCTGCGGCTCCCCCCTTTTTTTTTCGTGATTTTCTTGATCCAAACGGTGGATAGGGCTTCAAAATCAGGATAGGCTATCTTATTCGTATTCGGGTTATCAAATCAGGCCTAAGACCGAGTAACCAAAAGCCCATGTCCAGGTTTTTAAAATTTTAAAACCCTTAAGCCCAAACGACACCGTCCCATTTATGCGGTTACTAGGTACCTCGCCTCCTAACACGTGTCCGAGTCAATGCACTTGGTTCAAGCGAGTTGAGCGAGCCAACCCATCATCTTCTTCATCACTCAAGGCCATTGTTGCCCTAATTTTATGGTTTTCGAGTTTTTCAATTTCGTGGTTTTTTAGAATGCCTCTTCTTTCTGTTTTGAATGGTATTGATTACTGAGGGTCTAGGAAGCATTTTGGCATTTGTCTTAGGGCTTGAATCAAGCTCTAGAAGCCATGGTGGGCTGGATAGTCGCGACCTATAACTGGCCTATAAATGGCCATTTCGAGCATGGTTTGGTTTGTTTTGACCATCATGGCAAGGGGGTTTGATCATCATCCTAAAACTAAGATTTAAAGCTCCACAAATGGAATTTGATTTAGGACCCGAGACCTGCAAGTTCAGTTTTAGTGGTCTTCCCTAGGGTGTTTGGGTCACGGTTTAGGGTTTTTAGAACCCTCATGAGGTCTAGTTCAGGGCTTAACAAACCAAACTTGGTTTGGCCTCGGTTGTTTCTAACCTGCACCCATGAAAGTCTGTCAATGGTGGCCTCCTACGGCTTATGCACTTCGAGCTTCCTAGGCTCTCCCATCTTGCTCAAAATCTATTCCTTAGTGTCAATCCAATGCAGGCATGCAATGTAAATACTAAACAAAGCTGAAACAAAAAAAAGAATTCAAAAGGAAAATCTTCAAAGTTTTGGTATTTTATACCTTAGGTCGACCCTTCCTTCTCTTAGGCTCAGTTCTGCTCCTTAGTGTTTCCTTAGAGAGCAGTCTCGACCTCTTCTTTGGTGCACTTCCGAATGGACACACACACACACACACACACACACACTCTCTTCTCTCTCTCACTATCTCTCACGCACACCCACACACTCTGGTTTGTCCTTACACACTCGAAGTATGTAGCACACACACTTAGATGACGTAGTCACAAGACCCAAATATATATATATATATATATATATCAAAAGAGGGTTCTAAAGCCCTCCTGCTGCACCTAATATATATAAATATAAATATAAATATATATATATATATATATACACATATACATATATATATATATCCAGTCCATAGCTCTGCTCCCTTCTCTACTTCGGCCTTACTATTTCAACCATTATGCTGCATTTAGCAGCTCATGAGTGCATCTATGGCTAGATTGCAGCTCATGTATAATTGCATCTATGGTCAGGTTGGCTTGCTTCCTGCAACCATCCAGCAGTTATCATACTGTGTGTATATATATATATATACACATATATTTATATATACATATATATATATATGATGTTTTAATAATTGTTTTATCTTAATTATTTGTTCTAGAGTATCCTTTATATATATATATATATATTTATGTGTAACATATAACATAAAATTGGTTGGTAGCCCAATGGTTATCTTTTTGGGTAGCAAGATGCTTGCTTCACTTGATCAAGGGTTCAAAACCCATCTATTGCAATTTTTTTGATATTTTTGCCATGTTTTGCCTCAAGGCCTTGTTTGGCTATTGGAATTACAAAGTTTAGCTTCTTCTTCTTCTTCTTCTTTTTTGTAATATTAAAATCTAGCTATGATGATTAGATCAACACATTAAATTCTGGAAAAAAAAATACATCATTATATTAATTAATTGATAAAATAAGTTCGGGGTATTACATAATGAAATCCCACCGGCATCGAAGAAGACACCAGAGGTGTCACCGGAGAAGAAGAAGTATAGAGTTGGGTCAGTCTCGGGTTGGATCCAGGTTCAGGTCGGGACTCAACCCATCACACATGTGGGTTTAATAGAACGATGCTGTATTGGGAGATTTGTTTTAATTTTAAAACTGAATTAGTTATGTTTGGCAACACGGATAATAAATCTGATCTAATAGCCTTGGATAGACCAAGGATATCCTATCCCTAAATTGGACCTTGTCCACTGTTTGGCTCTGAACCAATTAGAAGAAAAAAAAAAGGAATGGTACGGTCAGTGGGATTCGACCCACTGACGTGCATACGTGTAAACCCTAGCTCACACATGTGGACCACTGTGCCACCATGGTACATGTGACATAATATTAACTAAATAAATATATAATATAAAATTAATTAATTAATTTAATTATTATAAATTATCCCGTTACCCAAATAAATTAAACAAGTATAGTATTTTAACTATTTTGGGCATTCTGGACCTAATGGCGGGGTCTATTTTACGAGACAGGATCCTAAAAAATTAAGACACATAAAATATAAAATGACCGTTTTCTCCTTGGACCTTGAATAGTGCAAATGAAGCCTAAAGCGAGATCCAAAAAATGCTCCCTTAACATTTTTTGACGTTCCGGATCCAACGGTAGAATCGATTTTCTCAAATTTGACCCCTAAGTTAGTGATATAGGAAAAATATACCATTATTTGATAACTGATGTGCTGTCTAATCACTGTTATAGGACTTCCAGAGTTAATCTAAGCCACGAGTGGACATCTTGAGCTATTCCCAACGAACTGTGAGTAACTTGAAACTTCTGACTTGGTGATATTTTAACTGTCATAGAATCTTCATATACTATATTACTTAAATGCATACACTTTGTACTGCATTACATTTAACATGATTCCATTCTGTTCTACTCTTCTATTCTGTTCTATTATATTCTGTTATGTTCTGATTCTTAGGGCCTAATACAGGATTGAAGTAGTGTGGCATAAGTAGGCCAAAGCAAAACCCAGAGGGTAGAGGCCTTACTAGTGTCCTGATTATGGGCAGCTGGGAAAGACTCCAACATACTTGACTGATATACTTGATTGGCATTTTGCTCTGTTCTATTCTGTTCCACTCAATTCTGTTATGTTCCGTTTTGTAAGCAAAACCCAAAGGATAGAGGCCCCACGAGTGTCCGCTTATGGGCAGCTGGAAAAGGCTCAAACATACTTGATCATATGCCTATACTTCTTATTGATATATTGGCATTCTGTTCTATTCTGGTCTATTTCGTTCTGTTTTGTGTTGTTCTGATTTGTTTTGTTCTACTTGAGCTACATTTAATCATGCATTTTATTTGGATTTGTTATAGTTAAAAATGATTAAACTATCCATGTTCTTTATATCCAAAAACTAGGTTTTAAAACCCATGGCAAGGAACCTATGTTACTCACTGAGCTTGTTAAAGCTCGCTTTATTATACTCACATTTTTTTCAGGTGAAGATCCCAGTGGCAAAGACTAAAAGGTTAAAATCCTCAGAAGTTTTTAGGAGGACTTTATGAAGCCATTTCATTTTTGTAACCTACCTCATTTTTGGAGATTTTGTATAACCATACGAACAATGATGTAACTTTTGTAGTTAGACTTTCTATAAACCTACTGTGATCATATTTAGTTGCTCTGCCAAGTTAGCATGCATTCTCTTATTTAATTTTTGTTGTTTAACTATTATTTAATGAATGCATCTTACTTGAATGTTACAAGTGAATGGCCTGTGGTTAGGATTACTATCAGTATTTTGATAAATAAAAATTTGATGGGTGCCTAACTAGCTGGTCGCATATCCTTAATCCGCATAGGGTGGATTTTGGGATATAACATTTCTTCTTCTTCTTCTTCTTCTTCTTCTTCTTCTTCTCTCTCTCTCTCTCTCTCTCTCTCTCTAGCCGCACATACACAACGTCTATTTCTCTTTTCTTAACTCACACACGCAGCACACACATTATATATATATATATACACACATATAGCATATATATATGTATAATTTGATTTTTGCATGAATTGTGATTAGGTAATGTGAAGGTCCAATGAGGTGTTGACACCTCAGCTTTTGAGTATGTAGACCTGAAAGTTTATATGGGTTATATACATTTCTTATGGGTTATATTACACAAAAGTGCTTGTAGCCCAACTAGGTATTCATTTTGGAGATTTATCCTTACCTTGAGCAAGTGCAAGGTTTAAGCCTTGGTGAAAGCATTTTGCTCATTTTTCCCTCATATTTTCTCTTTTTATGCATTATATTGCATACTTAGTGTATTTCTTAAATTCTCAAAATTGTATTTTAAATGTTATAAAAATCTTTTGGAATTCTCGCAATACCTTTGATTTTTGCATGCTTCATTCTATCATTACAAGTCTTGTCTTGGAGTATTTTAATGTACTTAAATTATTCCAAAAGTCTATTATAATTATTGGAATAATTTTGATTAAATTCTCTTTGTTCACATGTCGCGCTAATCTTGCTCAAATGCACTTCGTGCACCAATTTCTCATATTTATTCAGCGTGTTAATCTTTGATTAACGCTAATCGTAACTCATTGTCAATTTCTGACCCTTGGCATTAATTTGCATTCTCAAAATTGATCGTCTCCAATTTTAGAATTAGTTGTTCTCATTATACTTTTGCTTCCCTATTTATGAACTAGTAGTCTTAATTAAAATTGGCTATGATTAATAAGCAAATTAACTTATGATAATTGTCATTATTGTTAATTGTTTCACTTAATTGGGTCAGAATGTTACAATCCCTGACTCAATCTAGGTGTGGGGTCATGGTAAAGGTGATTTTGTTCCATTCATTATTCATTTCGAAGTATTTACATTTCTATATATGTCTCTAAAGAACACTAGAATTATGATAAGGGGTATTTTATCAAACATATAGTATGTAACTATGATATTCATACGCATTCACTGGTTAGAATATATAATAGACGCCAAATGAACTCATCTAGACTTTATTTTTGATTTGAATGCAAGATATAACATAGAGATAGATGTGGTATAAGGGAATACATCATACAACTTTATTTAAATGCATTTTGGTTGGTACACCAACATATAATAATGTCAAAATACATACATAAACATGAATATCATCATGAAATTCTATGGAATACACCCTAATCATCCTATTCTCAACTAAGGATTAAAAACCCTACCTCTTTGAAGTGTTTGATGAAGTCTAAGACCAAAAGCCCTGATTTTTCTTGAACCTTACCTCTTGAATCTCTTCACAAATGCTTTCCATTGATCTTCTAGAGAACCAAGATTACATGAAGTATGTTTATAGTGGTTGATCTTTGCAAGGAATCAAGAAAAATAAGAGAGAAATTTGATGAAGGGGGAGGGTTTCCTCCCCTTTCTAACTTGTGTGATAGAGAAAGATGAGAGAAAATTCAGATTTTTCTTGTTTGTGTTTCGGGTGTTTATGTATATATGTAAGACAAAAGATTCTCTTTTGTCAAAAGACCCATCTATCACCCTTTAAGTGACCCTCATTTGTTCTATCTTTTATTTTGGTAATTTCACACCCGATACCCATATTTACACCCCTCACATATATATTTATAGTTACTTACATTTAGGTGAGTTATCCCTCATTTATTACTATGGAACATCAATGCCTCTAATTTACTATTTTGCCTTTACTGACCAATTAATGTAGCCAAATCAACTCGAATTGTTTCTAAAATCATTTTAGTCCATTGTTATACATTATTTATCAATTATTTATATTATTTCTGAATTTCGGGTTGTTACAGTATCTAACTGAATAATTTTGGTTTTGGAAACAGAAAAAATAAAAAGGAAAAAAGTATCAAACTAGATATTTTTTGTTTAATTTTAAATTTAATTGAGAATAAGGAAGAGATGAGGAAAAGTGTATAGGGCTTTCAAGAGTGTGCCACATAGAATTTAGAATTAAAGAAAATGGTAAATTACACTAACCTCCCCTGAGATTTATGACAATTACACTAACCTCCCTGAGGTTTTTGAAATTATACTAACATTCCCTACTTTACAAAATAATATACAAATACCTCTCTCCAATAAGTTTTTTTCTTCAAAATAACAAAACTAACCCTTATTATATCTTTTTTTCAATATTTTAAATCTTGACCACCCTTTTTTTTTTTTTTTTTCAAATAAATATTGATAAAAACCTTAAAGAAAGAAAAAAAAATAGTATCATGTTGTTGTGAAATTAATGATCTATGCATTAATAGTTAAAGAGAAAGAAAGAAATCGACATAGAAAATTTACATGGTTCATCACAATGTGCCTACGTCCATGGGTGCAGCTATATTTTTCACTATGTAGAAAATAGGGTTACAACGTATTTATACTACAACGCAGTTAAATCCCAATCCTAATCAGATATATTGAAATTTCGTAATATAACCTTACCGTACCACGAGGGGCAAGCCCCTCGCACCTCAACTTATTATTCGTCCCTAGCAACACAACAAGGGTTAAGCCCCATGGATATTATGTGCTTCGCTATGCTCCGTACATAATACCTATATACCTAGTTTTACTTGTTACAAGAATATAGATCATATCTCTAACAATCTCCACCTTGGCAAAATATTCAACCTTTTAGAAATTGTCGACAAGTTCTTGTGCCTCCTACCTTGAATCAATAGGTTGGGAATGTCTTCCTTTAACATGTAGAAACATTGACTAAATCCAAACAATACTTGAACTTGGCTATAGGAATAGGCTTTATCAATATATCAGTTGCATTATTTGAAGTGTGAATTTTCTTAAGTATCACTTAACAATAAGCTCTCTAATTTTGTAAAACCTCACATTTATATGTTTTGTTCTTGCATGGTAGACGTGATACTTTGATAAGTATATGGCACTCTAACTATCACAATGCAACTGAATTCCACCTTATTTTAAACCAAGCTCTTTGACTAGCCCCTTTAACCACAATGCTTCTTTAGCAACTTTAGCCACTACCATGTACTCAGATTCTGTAGTAGACATCGCTACTAAGGGTTATAGCATGGATCTCCAACAAATAAGTCCATTTTCCATCATATAAACATAACATATAGTAGATCTTCTGCCATCTAAATTACTTGCGTAATTTGCATCTACAAAACCCACAATTGAAGCACATCCTTGTTGCCTTGCATAAATAATTCCATAATCAGTTGTACCTCTCCAGTATCTAAATACCCATTTAACTGCCTTCCAATGTTCTCTTCCAGGATTTTCCATGTATTTGTTGACTATTCTAACTGCATATGCCAAATCAAGTTTGGTACAGACCATTGCATATATCAAACATCCTACCACGCTAGCATATAGGACCTTTGACATGTCTTCAATTTCTTCTTTTGACTTTGGGCTTTGATTAGAAGATAATTTGAAATGATTCACCAATGGTGTACTTACTGGTTTAGAATTATCCATACTAAACTGTTCTAGCACCTTCTTGACATACTTTTTCTGAGACAACCATAGTTTGTTTGCCTCCTTATCCCTTCAAATCTCCTTACCAAAAATATTTTTAGCAGCACCGGACCCAAATCTTTTATATCAAACTCCTTGTGTAACAAGGATTTTAACTTGTCAACCTCACATATACTCCTAACAGTAATAAGCATATCATCCACATAAAGTAATAGAAAAATATAAAAACCATCTTTAAAAGCCTTAACATAAGCACATTAGTTATACTCACAGCGCGTGTAGCCAATCTAAATCATATAGGAGTCAAACCTATTGTGCCATTGTCGTGGTGACTATTTTAGCCCAATAAAGTGACTTATTCAATCTATAGACAAGATTCTCTTCCTTGGGTTGCTTGAACCCTTCTAGTTGTTCCATGTAAATCTGTTCCTCTAAATCACCATAAAGGAAAGTTGTGTTTACATCCAACTACTTCCAATTCTAAATCAAGATGAGCTACCAAAGCCAACACTACTATGATAGAGGTATGCTTGACAACTAGAGAAAAAACTTCATCGTAGTTAATCCCTTTCTTCTGCAAGTATCCCTTTGCTACCAAGCAAGCCTTTAACCTTACTTCTTCGTTTTCAGAAGTAGCTTCTTTCTTTCTAAACACCAACTTGCAACCGATTGGTTTCCTTCCATTGGGAAGTTCAACCAACTTCTAAGTCTTGTTCTTGTGTATTGATTCCATTTCCTCCACCATAGCATCCATCCATCTATTGTTCTACGAGTTACTAATAGCTTCTTGAAATGTAGAAGGATCCCTGTAGTAATAACCAAATCATAAGAGACAAGATCTTCAAAACCATATCTAACTGGTGGTTTAATCTTGTGTTTAGGCCTGTCTAAAACTGTAATTTGATGTTTCTGGTCACTAGAACTGGATTCCCTTCCTGACTGGATATGTGATTCTTCTAGCTCCACTTGTACCACTGATTTCTTGTTGCCATTCTTTTCAGATTCCTTATTTTCATCTCCCTTAAAAGCCTTCAACATGGACTTTTCATCAAACACCACATCTCTACTAATTATCACCTTTTAAGTCTTTAGATCCCAAAGCGTATACCCATTTACCCCTTTCTCATTCTCAAGAAAAATACATCATTTTGAATTCAGATCAAGCTTTGACCTTTTTTCGCTGGATATATAAACAAAAGCATAACATTCGAATTCCCTCGTCATAGAGAATATACCTCTTTCCCCTATCCATACTTCCTCTGCGACTTTTCCACCAAATGCAACTCTAGGTGATCTATTGATGAACTAACAAACCATATTTACTACCTCAGTCCATAAGAACTTAGGAAGCCCATCATTTAATCTCATGCACCTTGCTCTTTCAGCAATTATTCTATTCAACCTCTCAACCGCACCATTCTGTTGAGGTGTCTTCTACACTGTGAAGTGTCTCTTGATGTTTGTTCTTCGCAGAACCTCAAGAACCCAGTATCCTTGTATTCTATACCATTATCTATTCTAAGGCATTTGATCTTTCCCCTAGTTTGGTTTTCCACTTCAACCTTCTATATTATAAACTTTGAAAAAGCCTCAGTCTTCGACTTCATGAAGCATTGGTCCATTCTGTGCACATAATACTTATATGCCTAATTTGGTCATATCTCTAACAATAGTACAGGCATTGGCCCATGCTATGCACAGATAGCGCTAAAAATATTGACAAATAAATTGAAATATAAAATAAGCATAGTTTTATATCTCCTATAATTATTTAGTAGCATAAAAAGAAACAATGAACTGAAATAAGAAAAAAAAAATTAATAAAGGAACTTTTTCTTCTTATCTAAAAGCCCAAAAGGTCTCTCTAATTAAATGAATACCAAGTACAATCATAAGTTCAGTATACTATTCATAGCATACCTCTCACGTATTCTAAATAGTTATGAAAATATTTTATAAATTATTTGTATTTTATTTTTAATTACTCAATTACAATCCAACAAATTATAATTAGGAAAAAAATAGTGGCGGGAACTAAACAAAAAATCAGGAACTATGTTTTTATTTGTTTTAATAAATTAATGTATTTTGTCATTGTTAAACAACTTTTTCTATAAGACTACTTCTGATTTAATAAATTTATTTTAACACTAAGCGTGCTTTAAAAATAAATAGTTTTTTTTTTTTTTTTTAAATGAGTGAGATACTATGAAAATTCATCCAATTAGGATTAAGAAACTTAAAAATAAATAATGTAAAATATATGGCCACTATTATGAACTAATTAATTAAAACCATAATATTAACAAAACATGAATATGTCGACTTTGAATAGGCTAACGAAACATGTGTGCTTTCACATACTATTAACAAATCATACAATGTTATTAATAAGACACGAACTAATAATAAATTGTGAAAAAAATACTTGTTTTGAGAATGTGTGATCGCTCGAATGTGAGACAGAGCAATGATGAGAAGAATAGGTCAAAGGCTTCACCAAAATATTTTGAGTCAAATAAATATAGTGAGGAACAGTTAAGATATGAAAATAAATTTTCACGCAAAACAAAAGTAAAGATACAAAAGTTACAAATAAGCGGGTCACATCTTATTATATATTCAAAAAATTTAAATAAATATAATGTGTATCGCTATCCACTTCTTACTTTATAAAAATTTGGGGAAAAAGTGCGAGTTATATTTTCAATTCTAAATAGAAAAGAAGTTTATTAAAAGCATACATTGAATGCAACATCAATAAAAGGAAACAAATAACACGTAAAGTACTATTAAAAGAATTTAGAGATATAGAATGCAAAAATATTAAAATTGACAGAAAAAAACTTGGGATTTTAAAATGTAGAAGTGCATCAAATGTGAAAATTAATTTTTAAAAATTCAAATTTGTTATTTTTGTGGTTATAATTTGTTAAAAAAATATATAGAATCTTAACGAAATTTCTGAGGAGTTATTGACAAATATCATCTATTTTTATCCTAACTTCTTAATTTATTTTAAAAAATTATTAGCTTGAAAGTTATATGTTATTTATTTTAAATATATATAATATTGTTATCTAATAAGAATTAGAAATTCAAAAATCAAAATAAAAAATGTTTATGCAAAAGTGTGAATTTGTTTTCTTAGTTTAGATTCCGTAACTTGTGAGCTGAATTGACAGAAAAAAGTTTAAAATTTGGAATAGAAAACGATGAAGTTTCAGTGACAACTTGCATGAAAAAAATAATAATTTGATTAATTTAGAATACATATTAAATAATATGGACATAAATTTTCATCTAAAGTTTAGCAATTTTTGTGAAAATTTTAAAAATAAAATACCATCACCATAATCTTTATATATTGTAATAGTGTTATGTATTCTAAGTTAAATAACAATTCACTTACATGTACGATCTGTTCAACAACATAAAGTATTATAGAATACAGGTTTAATTGAAACCAACTATTGCATCAACATTGCATAGCATGGGGATGAATATTTTTTTTCTAAAAAAAATAAAAAGTATTATAAAGATATGGCTACATCAATACCTATAGACACCTCATTTTGTGACCCTTGATTAAATAGTAGCAATTCGGTAATTATGCCAAGAAACTTACTTCAAGTAGGATTCTTCCCGATAGAATCCTATTTCCATTAAGACTTGTCACATCCCGCACCCCACCCTATGCGAATGCCGAAAATGTGATGCCAGTTAACCGCCTTGCCGGTCTCCTTACCGAAAATGCGACCAACCAAAGGTAAACTTCTGAACTATACGATGAATTGCATTCCAAATGTAGGGTCAGAGCAGCGAAATTTAAAACTTTTTCATCTCGGGAATGAAACTCATCTATGTACCACAGAGTTGTATACCACAGAACATGTCTATAACCAGACATCTAATAATTCTAGAGTACCAATATCATGAGCCATGTTTCAATATATCTATCGCATATCAATGAATTCAATCATATCATGTCACTCACCTGAATAACCGGAATCAGTCCACAAGAATCCAAGTCTCCTCAATCAGTGTCATCAAATCCTTGCTTGGAATGCCTCCCAACCTACTAGTATCATATCCTTGTGCTTTCTAATCCAATGGAGATAAATCCTGAAAAATGTTAGATAAATAGAATGAGCTTAAACAAGCTCAAGGAGTAACATAGGTTCCTACCATGGGTTTCAAAACCAGTTCTTATGTACAAGATATCAAATAAAATGCATGATCAAATGCAACTCAAGTAGAACAAACAGATCAGATCAAACAGAACAGATCAGAACATATTAGAACTGAACTGAACTGAACTGAGTATCAATCAGTCAAAGGCATATCATCAAATGTGTCTGAACCTTTCCCAGTTGCCCATAAGCGGACTACTCGTGGGGCCTCTACCCTCTAGGATCATATCAGAATAGAACAAAATGTTTGAACCTCTCCCAGCTGCCCATAAGTAGGCTACTCGTGGGGCCTCTACCCTCTGGGATCATATTAGAATAGAACAGGACAGAATTGAGTGGGACAGAAACATAACAGAGTGCTAATCATACATACGAGCCTTTCCCAGCTGCCCATAAGCGAACTACTCATGCGGCTTCTACCCTCTAGGGTCATACTCTGGCATAAATCAAACCACTCAATCCAGTAGTGGGCCTAGGAGTAAGATACAACATACCAAAACAGAATCGAAACAGACTACGAATGGCATTATAGCAGAACAGAATAGACCCAAACAGAATCAGAACAGAACATATCAAAGGCAGAACAAAACAAAATCATGTCACATGTAATGTAGTACAAAGAGTATTCATGAAAGCATATGCATTAAAACAGTGCAGTATATGAAACAGTACAATATATGAAACTAGACAATACATTATATATATACACCAAGTTAGGGTTTTGAGTTACTCACAAACTGTTCGCTTATCTCCATTCATAGATACTCTAATAATCTCTAGATACATTAGGCACATCCATGCATATCCTTTCCAAGAAGAAGTTCTCTAGATGAAAGAGACACCACTAAAGGCAGGGCAATCCTCTTAGAAGGAAATACCTTAGACAATGCACCATTTGTGGCATTCAATATCATGTATTCCCTTCTAATCCCCAACATATATTCTCTCTAAACCAAGACATTGACTTCACCTTGTTTGGAACACCAAATTCTTTCAACCAAATAATATCTTTCACTCATTGAAGGAATCTCATGTGCTTGAATGTGCATTGGCTACACCCTTAACGTTTACCCATCCAAATGAAGCATTTGCATATGTTTGTGCTCCATTAATTAAGTTCAGAATAGCAGCTGCACTTGTATTCAGTGTTGGCTGTAACAGAGGACCAATGACCATTGCTGGATTTATTACAGCCATGTTAATACCCTTCTCTTTTGCAAATTTCCAGGCAGCATCCTCAGCTAAAGTCTTTGAAAGCACATACCACATCTTTGATGCCTCATAGACCTCTGGATCTGAAAACCAAGTCTTATCAACTACCACATCAGAAGTACGAGGCCTACCGTTGTATGTAACCGCAATGACAGAAGATGTCAAAACCACTCGATTAACAGATGCAGATTTTGCACACGATCCAAGGAAATTGAGTGTCCCCTTTACTGTAGGATCGATTGATTCTACCTCTGGATCAATGACTGCATGGTAAAAGGGAGATGCTGTATGGAAAACATCTGCACACCCATAAACCAACAAATGGATATCTGCCTCACTTAACACTTTAACAAGTCTTTCTGATGCTTTCATCAGCTCATGCCTGTAGTTCTGAGAGCTCTATAACTTCTGTAATGTAGTTATCAATGCAGAAACAATAGTAATCCTTTTATGGATCTTTCTTCGACAAGTCCATCAAATTTTAGTGCACCTTGCATAGATTTCGGCATTAATTTTATATCTCTTGTCCCCAACACCATAGGCAGGACTCGCTCTTGTCTTCCTACACATCAGCGTCCTCATTGGGCATTCCATAAAACAATCGTGTCTTATGAAAAGCATAGAGCTCTTCACAAAAGTAAGAGTAATACTCTATTTTGCCTTCATTTTCTTGTAAATCCAATCGACTAACTTCGAAAGTGAAAGATTGCTCTTTTCAAGCAAGCACGCAATTGTTGAATTGCTTGAACCACACTCACCCAAATCTGAATTTAATTTCTTATCCAAAACCTTTCTGTAATACTTGAACAAAACGTTGAGTTCTTCGCAAAGAGCATCAATTCGAGCCGTTTTCTCTTCTATACTCAACGATTCGACTAATGAAGCTCTCTTCCTCTTCAACGACTAATTCGCACTGTTATCCACACACACACACACACACACACACACATATATATATATATATATATATATATATATACGGATATTAAATCCTTCCAGAATGCCTTGGGCAACACCTTTCTAGAAGCTTCATGCTTCTTCTTGTTTTTGTTTATATATATATATATATACATATATATATATGATACTATATATATACACCGGTAGGAAACCCCTTTTGTCAACGTTGGTTGCTTTTTTATTGTGCCAGCAACTTCTTCATGAATATATATATATATATATATACATATATATATATACGAATATTTTATTTTATATATATATATATGTATTTTCATTTATTATCTTGTAGGTAGGAATACCATATACACATATACGTAGGACATTTTTTGATATATATATATATATATATATATTACCTTCTTTATTATTATTTTATTTCATAAAATATCCATTTATAGAATGCGAGCAAATTTGGTATAAAATCGGGGTTCGGTATTATCGTTACTCATGTTGTTGATATTGGGTTCCCGTTAATGCCTTATTTATCTCCACATAATTTTCATAATCAATTATTCGTATTGGCCCCATATTGTTTATTTTGGCACCAGTTTAAGTTATTTTGATTCGGTTGACCAGGTGGTCAACTTCTTGAGCATGCACCATCTTTGGAGTTTTGATTAATTTAATATTTTTTAATAATTAATCCCATCATGGCTTACTTCATTTTGAGCTATTTCAAATCATTAATGTCACAGAACTTATTTTTATTAGGTCAGGTGCAATCTGCGTCATATCGGATTTTTGGGGTATTAAACTCTACCCTCCTTCAAAAGAGTTTTGTCCCCAAAACTCAACTTGCTTTATAGTGGAATAATCATCTATCAGTCAGGTTTATCTATGAGGGAGTCTAATGATTCATTAATGTATCATAAAGTTTTAACCTCGAGCACTTCTACTGACATGTCTCCAATTATCGCAAGTGTCAGATCAAATCTAGAAGATCCATAATAAATTTGATTGACAATCCACAAAATCTAAGCTAACACCAAGATTCAATATTAGATCATTTAACATTAAATCAAATTTGGCGATCATCCTCAAACGATTAGAAATCATCTACTAAGATCATTCAATCACATTTGAGACCACAAATAAGCCTTTTGATATCCACAATTATAATGATCAATACTAGAGTTAGCTGACCTTTAGTAGTTTTCCTCCCAATTGATATATCCACCATCATTTGTATCATTATCGACATGTCCCAATGTCACTTGTCATTTAATGTCCTTATGACTTCAATGAAAATGTTGATCCCTATCCTTAGATGCCTTAAAATCATAGATTCATCGTCTTATGTGAAGACCTCCACAAGTTCATTTCTAATATCCAAAATTGGGACTCGTCACTTTGATACTTTCACCATTAGTATCCACGGCTTAGGTACTCTGTGGTCCTTAATCCATGACTTGCTACTTTGATGTGGACAATGATTCCTGAACCATTTCACATCTTATTGTCCTCAAGTTCCCATCTTGTACAAGAAACCTTAACCTTTTACTTAGCTTTGATACCATTCTGTCACGCCCATGGATCTTAAATTTTTACAACCCTCAGCTCTGATACCACTCTATCATGCCAGTGGTTCTTAAATCTTTACAACCCCCAGCTCTGATACCACTCTATCACATCCATCAACCAACAAACGGATATCTACCTCACTTAACGCTTTAACAAGTCTTTCTGATGATTTCATCAGCTCATGTCTGTAGTTCTAAGAGCTCTACAACTTTTGTAATGTAGTTATCAATGCAGAAAACAGCAGTAATCCTCTTATGGATCTTTCTTCGACAAGTCCATCGAATTTTTAATGCACCTCGCATAGATTTGGCATCAATTTTATGTCTTTTGTCTCCTAAGACCACAAGCAAGACTCGCTCTCGTCTTCCAACACATCAGCGTCCTCATTGGGCACTCCATAAAACGATCTCTATCCTATGAAAAGCACAAAGCTCTTCACAAAAGTAAGAGTAATACTCTTTTTTGCCTTTATTTTCTCATAAATCCCATCGACTAACTTCAAAAGTGAAAGATTGCTCTCTTCAAGCAAGCACGCAATTGTTGAATTGCTTCGAACCACACTCACCCAAATCTGAATTCAATTTCTGATTCCAAAACATCTCTATAATACTTGAACAAAAGGTTGAGTTATTCACAAAGAGCGTCGATTCGAGCCGTTCTTTGTTCTATACTCAACGATTCGACTAATAAAGCTCTTTTCCTCTTTAACGACTAACTCACACTGTTGTCTATACACAGATATATATATATATATATATATATATATATATATGTACGGATATTGGATCCTGCCAGAATGCCTTGGGCAGCACCTTGCTAGAAGCATCACGCTTCTTCCTATTTTTGTTTATATATATATATATATATAATATAAAGAGATGTTGCAGCTAACGAGAAGGAATTTTCCAAATTAAAACTAAGACAAAGAGCGAGAGAGAGAAAGGCAGAGCAGGAGATTGATGCTACAACAGATCGCTATATGTATATATGTATGTGTGTGTGTGTGTAGCGGTGTAGAGGGGGAAGAAGCGGTAGTTTGGTGAAATCCCTAACTCGCGATGGTTACCCTCTCTTGACTTGGTTAAAATAGATAGCCACAAACTCGAATGCTCTGTTTCTCTCAATTGGATGAGCTATACTAGACGTTGTGAGAGTTGCGTGGCTTGTTTGTTTGCCTGTTGGTCGGTGAGCTGGTGAATGGTGTGGGCAGCGGTGTAAGAGAGATGGAAGCTCTATGATGGGCGTTTTACTGGCCAAGCTGGTTGATTCAAGCATTAAAAATTGTAAACCAGTAAATACAGCTGCACAAATCAATTTGGGGCGCAAGAACTAGCTCTTGGCCGCTAGTGTTTGAAGCAGAATAGGAGCTGTGTGGCAGCAGCTTCAGCTTCTTGATTTTCTTCCTCTCTAACGATCTACCAATCTGAAGCAGGTATAATCTGATTTTCTGAATTGATAATCTCTAATCGAATTTCATTCTAGTCATAACAGTGATCAACTGCTGGGGGAAATTAAGAAATGTGTGAGTATGTGATTATGTAATGAGAGGAAAAATCAGATTTAGCCGCTAGTTGTTGAGTTGGATATAGGTTCAGCTATTGATTTATCTTTTGAATTAGTGGCTGCTAGCTATCGCTTTGGACATTATTTCAAATCTGTATATAAAAGAAATAATAGGTGAACATGGATGTTCAGCAAAACCTGGGTACAAATAAGTGAATGTGAATATTTTAATTGAGAGATTTAATTGCTCTTCTTTTCAAAGTTCAGTGATACCTGCTAGCTATTGAATGAAATTAAGACCACTTCGGATACTTTTCTAGGTCAATATAGGTAATCAAAATCAGGTTTGATATCGTTTTGAATTGATAATTACGCAGACAATTAAATCCAAGGAGGCAGTTTACTTTTATCAACAATTGGTGTTTGTCCAACTTCTTTTGAGATTAGCCCTATATAATCTGTCTACAAATTGACAACAAATATATATTAAGAAAATCAGGTGGCCACATTTGATTGGGATAATCTCTAAAAGAAAGTGATTATCATAGCTAAGGAAATTATGGGATTGACCATGCCGTACTTTCTTCATTTTCATAACCTGTAGGTAAATAACATCCCCTTTAAACAAAATGCTACCTTAAACTAATAGGTAATTAGTAACTAATAACTGCATTCACTGTTCTAGGACACTTGGATCTAGGATCAGCTGGAAGGGATTCCGAATTAGTTTCAACGAACTGTGAGTAACTCGGACTCTTGACTTGGCGTATATTTTCTGTATTACTTAAACTTGTATACTGAACTGCTTAATATGCTGAACTATTTATACACTGAACTGTTTTAAATGCATATGCTTTCATGCATACCTCTTGATCTGCATTACTTGTGGCATGATTTTGTTCTATCCTGCCTTCTGATATATCCTGTTGATTCTATTGAAGTCTGTTGTTCTATTACCTGTCCTTTGGAGTCTGCTTTGATTCTGTTTATCATGTTGAGTCTTATCTGGGGCCCACCACGGGATTGAGTATATCAGTAGATGGATAGCTGACTCTGTGGGATGCCCAGAACTCAGCATCCGCTCAATCCTATCTGATCTGTTCCGCTCTAATACTAACCTCAAGCGAAAATGTGCTGCGGGGACGCGGGCCCTCCATGTGTGGGGGTGGGTGACTGACGGATTATCTTGTGCGGCATCCCACATTGCTGGGGAAGGTTCAGGCATTTGGTGTTTCGCCTTTGATTGATTGGTATTCTGTTCTGTTCAGTCTTGTTCTGTTCTGATCTATTTGTCCGTTCTGTTCTGTTCTGTTTGGTCTGATCTGTTCTATTTTGTTCTGATCTGATCTGTTTGAGCTGCATTGTTTTATTTGAGCTACATTGTTTTATTTGAGCTGCATTTGGAGCATATATGTATATATGAACTGGCTTTGAAACCCATGGCAGGAACATATGTTACTCACTGAGCTTGTTTAAGCTCATTCCATTTATTTAACATTTTTCAGGATATATCTCCATTGGATTAGAAAGCACAAGGACATGTCACTAGTGGACTAAGAGGCATTCCCAAGTGAGGATCTGATGGCAATAATATGTGGAGACTTGGGTTCTAATGGATTGATCCTGGCTATTCAGGTGAGCGTGATGATATAGTTGACTTTATTCATATATAATAGATGTGTAGGGACGTGGCTCATGGTAATGGTACTATGGAGGAATCTGATATGCTCTGTGTTGTATATCTGTTATAGATGTGCTCTGTGGTTAGAGTTATTAGCTGTCTGATTATAGACTTGCTCTGTGGTACATACTTATGAGGTATATAGTTGAGTTGCATTCCCGAGATAAAAATGTTTTAATTTTCGCTGTTCTGACTCTACATTTGGAATGCAATTCATCGTAAGTTCAGAAGATTGCCTTTGGTTGGTCGCATTGTCGGTCGGAGACTGGCAAGGCGGCTAACTGGCATCACATCTTCAGCATCTGCATAGGGTGGGGTGTGGGATGTGACAGAGTGGTATCAGAGCAAATGTTTATAAATAGTAAAGATTCATGAGTGTGATCATGCTAATGTTAGTAACTTTTAAAGATTCATTGGTACCACAGAGCAATATTCGGGTGAAAGGTTGAGGATTACACATACAGGATAAGAGCTTGAGGACAATAAGTTAAGAAATGATTTAGGAATCAGTGTTCATAACAGAGCATTAAGTCATGGATTAAACCACACAGAGTACCTGAGCCATAGGATACTAGGTCCCACTTTTAGAGACTAGACGTGGGATTATAGAAGTCTTTAGGAATAGATGATAAATCTATGATTCTAAAACATCTAGGGACTAGGGATCAACTAATCTGAAGTTGTAAATATTGGAGATTCACTAGCATCACCGAGTGATATTTGAGTAATGGTCTTTGGAGACATGATTGAAGTTGATTTTTCTTTGGATGATTAGGATGATCAGATATTCGATACTTCTTGGGAAACAGAAGTAGGCCTACAAATGAAATTGATGATCTTGGGTATTCAAGGATGATATCAGAGTAGTGCAATGGAAGAGTGAGTTCTAGGTTAATGATTCTTTGGGACAAATCAGACTAGAATTGAGTTTGTAGGCTATTGAGTGATTTAGATGATTAAATGATTGAGTGATTATTGGAGACTATAACATGTTTAGGTTAATAACCTTTGGGAAAGATTATGCTATTGATGGCTCTAGGTCGATTAAAAAGATTAAATGGATAGTGATATTGAACGACGAGGGAGACGAGTACATGTCAATAAGGACTGCTATTGAATAAGGGGACAACTTGACATGGTTCGACAAAATATCATTATGCACTGCACTTGTTTATTTATAGCTTACTGGTTAGGGATATTGAATAAGTGGGTGTCACTTGCATGGTTAAATTTTAATGCTTCAAAATAAAAAAATCTCGTAAGTTCAATGTTGAATGTTGTCAATTCATTATCAAAGCTACGAGATGTAGTTATAGCTAAACCAGGGCTATTTTTGTACCAGCAATATCTATATTTTAAATGATGAAAAATCTGGTCAAAAATTATAAATTCATGAGAAGAGCTTTGATTGGGTTTGACCTTGTATTGAACTGGGTAGCATTGGCTTTCTGGGCATAGGGTTGTAGTATTGTCCTTGATGTGTAGGCCTTAACTTATGATTTTTGGGTATTATTAATAAATATGATGGATTGTGATGGAAACTATCTGGAAAATACAGTTATCCTCTATTTTCCTTTGTTTGTCCTCAGGAATCATAGATGTAGCTTGTTGGTTTTTATTTCTTGTTTTCATGAATGATCTTAGTAGATGATTTCTACTTATTTGAGGAAAAACTTCCAAACTTTGGGGTAAAAATGGATCTAATATCGAATCTTGGCGTCAGTATATATTTGGTGGATTACAAATCGACCTTACTGTGGATTTTTGGATTTGCTTTGCATTTGTATGATTGAGGATATATCGATTGGGACGACGATGAGTATAGGTCAGCTAACTCTGGTATTAATCATCATAATTATGGATACCAAAATAACTATTTGGTGGAATCAGATATGATAGAGTAAACTTAATGAATGATTTTAATCAACTGAGGATGACCGTCAAATTGATTTCATTCGACAAGGATTAAATATCGAATCTTGGTGATAGTATATATTTTGTGGATTGTCAACTAGACTTATTATGAAATTTTCTGGATCTGGTTGGATACTTGTGATTGAGGACTATCAAAATGATTATTTTGTGGACTCAAATATGATTGACTGATCTTAGTGGTTGATTTTTAACTATTTAAGGATGATCTTCAAATTTGATCTTGGTCATCGCATGTATTTGGTGGATCTATTGATTAAGGGGAAAGAACTATAGGTAAGCTAATCCTGACATTGATAATTATGATTGTGGATACCATGAGGATTATTTGGGAACTCAAATCTAATTGAATAATCTTAGTAGATGATTTTAATCATTCGAGAGTGATTCTCAACTTTGAGGTAACATAGATCTGATATCAAAATTTTGGTGACAATCTATATTTGGTGGGTTATAAATCAAGACTTCTAGGGGATATTCTGAATCTGATTTGAACTTGTGTGATTCGAAGTTATAGACTCGTGATATTTAGAGACATGATTGCATTTTGCTACAAGACAGGGCTGTATAACCTAATTGTGTTATTGAATTTGGGTGACAGGGCTGTATAACCTAATTGTGTTATTGAATTTGGGTGACAGCGTATATTTTGTGGTTCGTGAATCAAACTATTGTGAATTTCCTAGATCTGATTCGACACTTGTCTAGTTGAGAATTATAGACTAGTGATAATTGGAGACATATCAGTAGAAGTGACTAACGTTAAAACTTTATGATACATTACTGAATCATTAGATTCCCTCGTAGATAAATTTGACTGCTAGATGAATGCTTCACTATAAGACTAGTTGAGTTTTGGGGACAAAACTCTTTTGAAGGTGGTTAGAGTGTAATAGCCCCAAAATTCGACATAATCTAGACTGTATTCTGACTTAAGGAAAATAGACTATTTGACGTTAATAATTTGAAATAGCTCAAATACGATAAGCTATAACGGGATTTAATGCCCTCAGATATAAAATCAATACGCTCGAAAAATGATTAACCCAGATGACCAAGTACCGAGATAAATAAATGAAGCGAATAATTAATTATGCGAATAAAACAAATTTAATATACGATACGAACGGGCACCCAGAGACGGTAAAATAAATAATATTGATATTGAGCCGGCTTTATGCCAACTCTACTGACATTTTATAATTAATATTTTATAAAATGAATTATTATTAAATACGGTAAAAAGATGCTCCGGCTTAATGTTAAATTTACCGGCATGTCAGAACTTAATATTTTGAGGAATAAAATATTAATACAATCACTGTATAAATAATAAATATATCATTAAATAATTACACATATTATATATATGTGTATACATAAAGATATATAAAAATATTATACATTAAAGCTTCAAAGAAGCTATTGGAAGCATGTGATAAAAAATGAAGCAGCCGTATCTATATATGGATGATTTAGGAAGCTGCGGGACTAATTGAGAAGCAGCTGATATGTTTAAGCAAAAGGGGCTGCCTTATGTGTATCCATATATATGTCTATAATATATGTATATATATATATATAAGGGATATAAAAAGAGAAGCTTCTTAAAGAAACTGGATAATGAAGCTGCTAGAAACGGTGAAGCAGCCGACCTTCCTCCCATGCCAAATATCTATGGGTATGTATAAATATAGATATATTAAGTGACAAATCAGGAAAATACAAATGAGTGGAAGGTTCCAGATACAAGGATATTTCAGTGACAACCGACATAGAGAAGCTTCTAGTTCAGCTGAAGCTTTAGGCAAATAGGAAGGAAATCTGGAGAATTCCATTAACCTATATATATATATATATATATATAATATAAAGAGATGCTGCAGCTAACGAGAAGGAATTTTCCAAATTAAAACTAAGACAAAGAGCGAGAGAGAGAAAGGCAGAGCAGGAGATTGATGCTACAACAGATCGCTATATGCATATATGTATGTGTGTGTGTGTGTGTGTGTGTAGCGGTGTAAAGGGGGAAGAAGCGGTAGTTTGGTGAAATCCCTAACTCGCGATGTTTACCCTCTCTTGACTTGGTTAAAATAGATAGCCACAAACTCGAATGCTCTGTTTCTCTCAATTGGATGAGCTATACTAGAGGTTGTGAGAGTTGCGTGGCTTGTTTGTTTGCCTGTTGGTCGGTGAGCTGGTGAATGGTGTGGGCAGCGGTGTAAGAGAGATGGAAGCTCTATGATCGGCGTTTTGCTGGCCAAGCTAGTTGATTCAAGCATTAAAAATTGTAACTCAAAATATCAAACATGAATTAAATGCAAATCAGAAAGATAAGAAAGAAAGCAGAAAGGAAGTTGGGAAGGGAGAAAAATAGAGGGAAACCGTGGGCTGCAAGTGGTGGTTTTACATATATATATATGTGTGTGTGTGTGTGTGTGTGTGTGTATATATATATATATATATATATATATGGTTGCTTAGGTTAGAAAAGAATTAGAAACCACAAGGGAAAAAAAACAAAAAAAAAAAAAACAAGAAGACAGGGGGTTTCTAGAGTTTAGAAGGAAAGGAGAAGGGGGAAGAAGGAAAAGGAGTCCAGTGTTGAGGTAAACTTACAAAAATCCACTATCTTTTCTCTCTAAAAGTTATGCATATATGCAAGTTGTTTTAGGTTTCCTAAAGCATACATGAGTTCATTTTTAACATTAAGAACTATCATAACTAAACTAGAAGGTCATAAAGGGCTTGACAAACCCAAACCATGAAGAACAGAGAGAACCTCTGTTGAAACAGGTCTGAAATCATGTGAACCAAACTCCATTTGGGTTGTGGGGACCTTAACTAGACGCTAAAGACGTTTTAAAAATACTAAGATACAAGGTAGAGACTCAAAGAAAACCATAGAAACCTGAGTTACAAGTTTGGGTTTTGAAACCCAAACTCACAAACTTGTAGTAAAATCTGATTTTTTGAATGCAGACTTGAAACCCATGAGAAATAGTTCACAATAGAAGAAACCCCGAGAGTTTTGGGCCAAAAACGACCATGAACGACTAAGTTGCAGGTTTGATTATCGAACCTTTAACCGAGCGCCTGAGCTCCATTTGGGCTTCTATTTGAATGCCAAATCCTTACCTAGATGTCCCAGAAATGATTTTGGATGAAAATCAAAGAGAGGAACCAACTAGAAACCCACGAAATTGAGAAATTTAAAAAGTTGCAATTAGGGCAACAGTGGTCTGGGCATGGGGAAAAAAATGACCCCGTTGAGCCACCTCGTGAGTTGACTCAGCCGAGTCCTAATCAAGATGGATTACCATTGTGTCGAATCAGACACGTGTCATGATGTGGGGTTATCCACCGCATTATTGGGACGGCAACGTTTTGGGCCTTAAGGATTTTAATTTAAAATTCGAACATGGCCTGTTTAGTTATAGGGTTAATCAAATTCAATTTAATGGCCACATTTCGAACAGGGATGACTTATCCCTGAATGACCCTTGTCCACCGTTTGGCCCATAGAAAATCAGAAAAAATAAAATAAAATAAAAAGGGCCGCAACCCTTGAGACTCGAACGCCCAACCCTTTGAACCCAACCCCATGTTCTTACCATTGTGACAGGAACGCGCATGCTATATAATTGTCACAAGATATATATATATATATATATTATATTTTAAGTGATAAATTATGAAAAAAAAAAAAGGGACTACGCGCCCCTAGAATCGGACCCTCCACCGTCCAAGACCTAAGAACCCTAACGCCACCCCCAAACCCACTTGGACAGGCAAGCCCTGGGATTATTTGGGCAATAATATATATATATATATATATATTATATAAATGTAATAATTAATTAATTAAATTAATTTAATTAATTAAATAATGATAAAATGACCCGATGTCCAAATTAAACATGTGAATAGTGTATTTTAACTATTTGGGGCATTCTAAAACCAATAGTGAGGTCCGTTTTGCTAGACGGGACCTGAAAAAATAAAGACACTTAAAAGTGTAAATTTCCAAATTACCCCTAAAGCCAAATGGAAGTTTAAAAGGGTCTAAGTTGACTTTCTTTAGCGTTCCAGACTCAATGGTAGAGTCTATTTGATAAAAATATATATATATATATATACTTATAATAAAGAGATATAAAATTTGATGAATAACATATATTCATGTAACTATAGACTGAAACGCTTTCCGACGTTGTGGGCTCAATAGTGGGGCTCGCATTTTGAAATAAGGTACGGAAAGACACGACACATAAACATGTGAAGTAATAAAATCAAAGTTAAAAATAATGGAGCTACCAGAAGAGTATAAATTGAAATGAAATTTTATTCCTAACACAATAAAATTTGTCATAGGTTAAGATCAAGTAATCATCATGGATGAGTTGATTTGGGAAGGAAAAGTAATCAGAAGGAAGATAAATACTGCTAAGAAATTTCAAGTCCTCTCTTGGAAGCCATTTATGTACAAGACCCCTGTTGTCCCAAAGGGGACAACTTATAAAAGAAGAGGCTGCAAGGAAACTTGCTGAAACAACATTAAAAGAAGAAGAAGGAATGCGAGAAAAAACTGAAACACTCAATGACATGCTTCGAAGGTAATGTCTATTTATCAATGAGTATATAAGGTAAATAGACATGTAATACAACTATAAATCATTTTGAGTTAGTTCAATTTATAAGAATAAAACCAATCATAGGATTAGGCTTGCACAATCTAAGAATAGGTTAAGATCACAAATTTAATGACAATTAAATTACATGTGGAATTTATGAAATTTTTCATAAATTGTTTTAGGCTCAACAAAGGGAAAGGAAAGGCATATCAATAGCATCAACCCAGAAGTATAAGGTGAGTAACCCTGTATTTGAAGTGGAGATTTAACTCAATGAATTTAAAGAAGTTTTAAGTTCAAAATATCTGAAGCATTTGAATATCAAATTCAGTATTACACAATTCCTGTTTTAAAATATTTCTATTCTTACAAACCCTATTGTGACAAGCTCAGTGAATGGTTTCTACTACAGTTTTTCTTAAAAATATATTTTAGCATGTCTAAGTTTAAAATGCCAAATCTCTTTAAATATTCTGAATTTGGATATTCCAAGTATTTGAGGACTCTATTGAAGAAGTTATGTGTTACATGTTTTAAAATGCAACTATAGGGAGGTCATGTTTTAAATGTTTTAAATAGCATCTATTTGCAAATGTTTATATGCCTCTTGTTGCCACTGATGATGAAAGATAAGCTATGCTTAAGCACTACATGCGACATTGAGTTTCTTCGAAATTCAACTATGACACGAAAAATGTCAAGTAGTAGGATCTAATCCCCCAAGCATGAGATATCTCCATCGTAGTAAAACTGGAGTTTGGTTCAAAACGGATTCTACTAATGAAAGTGATAAGATGATATGTGTGAAAATGAAAGCAGGTTTTACCCTCATTTTACTATGCATACCTACATGTTTTGAAGTTTATATACTCTATTTGAAGAAATATATGTTTAGCTTGAATACTTTAAATGTTTCAAAGCTGTTTGTTTTAAAAAATGCATATATTCTGTATTCGAAGTATACGAGCAATTGGTAGTGATTGTTTTATAAAATCTCTTATACTAACCACTGCCAATTGAAAACCCATAACAAATACTAGAATTACTCACAAACTTAGATTAGCTTACCCGAATTTTTATCCAACCCCCTTTCAGGTGACTGACAGTCTTGACTTGATGATGTCGATGATTAGAGCTTTGCCCATTTTGAGGAAGGGCGTAAGCAGCTATTTGTAGGACTAGCAGTCTTTTTGGAAAGCATAATAAAATTTTAGTAGTCACATTTTGTATTAGAAGATAGTAAAACTATTATGTATTGAGCCCCACGGGGAAGCTGAACATATATTAATTATAAAGTCTTTAAGTTTTTATTATGTTCTGAATGTATAATCATGTGTACCGTTCTGAGGAGCAGCAGTACCAGGCGGATGTGCAAAAAATTAAAATAAGAAAAGAAAAGAAAAAGTTTTTTTCATGCTTCCGAAAACACAAGCCACACCGCCGTCCAGCACCGTCGCTTATATGAGCTTCGCCCTCAGGCCTCCAGGCCGAAGGGTGGCGGTCGTGATTCGGGATCCACACGGGGTGGGTTTTGGGTCGTGACAGAGTTGCTATATCTAGATTATGGACTTAATGTTTACAATTGGATACTTGTTCTATATTATGGGAATTATTGAGGATTGAATTGCTACACCTAGGTCATGATTGTTAGTACACCTTGTACCATGGCTTGAAAGATAGATTGTTATGTTTTTACTGTAAGTGAAACCCGATCTCTCACATGTGATATTCTCAGCCACGGTTATTTCTTCTACTGCCAAAGTTGTACTCTTATACGTACTCGATGCTTATTGTTTCCATAATGTGATGCTTCTCCTATCTTGTGGACATTATTGACTGTTATATTCGTGATTATTTGTACACTTTATACCGTGCCTTGAAAGGCCAACAGATATATTCTCGCTACTGAGAAAAATGATATTCCACATATATATTGTCACGACCCGAAACCCACCCTATGCGGATCTCGTGTCGTGGGGCCAGCCCAATGGCCGTCCCTACTTTTTTCATTCTTTTAACAATGATAACAATAATCAATATAACCATAACATTAAAGTGCGGAAGCTTTATTACAACATTGTTCAAAAACTGAAAATAAGTCTGACAATAACCAAACATAAACCAATCATAAATCACTTTTAGATGGTGAGTGCATGGGAGAAACTACTGTATTCTATTGTGCTCCTCAACCGTCTCCCTAAGCTCCAGATCTCCTACTGTGGTTCTATAGCATTCTCACCTGAAAAATATAATAAAAGGGGTGAGATAACAAAGCTCAGTAAGTAAAAGCCTATCTTTAACACGGGTTAGGGATGACATAGAAGAATATGATAGCCAGTCATGACAACGATTGCAGTAAACAGTAAGATGCCACAATGGCCAATGAATAATAAAGCTCAATAACCAGTGTGAGTGATGGTGTAACATGAATGTGGATAGCGCTCAATAATCATAATCAACATGAAAACTGCCACAATAAAACGGTCGCAATCAAGTCCAATAAATAGGAACAATCAAAACAGAAACTATTCATAGGGAAATGAACACAACCTATGAATCCAATGAACGTCATTCTAACAATCTAACATAAATGATGCATTTAACCCTCGGTCTTTTGGGGCCCGACATACCCCCCATTTTCATGTATATAAAATGCCCATTAAACCCACTGCGTAAAAATGCCATTTTTGCCATGTGTCCGTTTGACCCATAAGTCCTATAAATTGACCCGTAGGTCCTAGTCAATCAAATAGCTTCAAATGGGTATTGTGACTGAGCACAAGACCCTGCATTTAACATAATTCAGGATTCTATTGTATTCCATATGAAGTGTATAAAGCATGGAACGTCATAACATAAGCATACAGTGAATAGACATCAATACAATGAATCAAGTCATGAGATATCAACCAATAGGCATCCACCAGGTAGAATAATATCCATGGTGGAAGTAATAACAATGGATATATATACATGAGTACAAGTTTTGGCAGTAATAGAAAGATCTTGGCTTGAAAAACCACGTATAAGAGATAGGAATTCACTTAACTTATCAATGTGTCTTAGTATTTTGTGACCTTCTCTTTCCCTTTCGAGTCTCCTATATATCAGTAAACACATTTTAGTTTTAATTCCATTTATCAATTTGAACACCTCGCTATACTAAATGTCTCTTTTACTAATTTAGGCTTTTACGATTTCCAATTAAACTAATTTACCCAAGGGTAAAATGGTCTTTTATGTGTCTATATTTTTTGGGTACTTTTTTCATAATTTGGACTTCACTGTTGAGTCTAGAAGGTTTGCAATCATTAAAATCCACTATTTACTTAACTCAATTGAAGTCCATTTGACTCACCTTCGATTTAGGGGCATTTTGGTCGTTTTGGCGTTTCTACGGGTATTTTATTTTTTGGGACTTCGTTCGTAAAATGGACCTCAATATTGGATCCAGAAGGTCCAAAATAGTAATTTTACACTATTCATTGGACAAATTTGCATGTTAGAATTTAATTCGAATTTAATTAATTTAAACTAATTTATTAAGTTAATTAAATGTAACTAATACATATATTATTTGAGCCCAACTTGATCACATGTGCCTTAGTGGCACAATGTTCTGTTCTTCTCATCCTCCCCCCTTTGGTCACAAGTTCAAGTCACAGGGCATGCAGCCCTTGTGCAACTTCTTCTTTTCTTTTTTTTTTTTCATTTCCTTTACACTTGTAGCCAAGGAGTGGATATCTTAACATTCATAACCAAAAACCCCCAAATTCAAATTTAAAAACACAACCCATAATGTAACAGTGTTGGGCAGCCTTCTAAATGGGTGGGTTGGGTCTAACAAAACCCGGTTTGGCCCAAACCAGGAAAAAACCCAACAGCGTGTTCTTCTTCCCCACGCTTCCCCGGCGACGCTCCGACCGTCTCTTCCGGTGACGGCGGCACGACGGGGGCCATTTTTCTTGGGTTTCCTCGATGGGCTCGATTGGAAATTTCAAGGGGACTTCATATCCACTGCTAAAAGGGAAATGGTAAGCGTTTGGGGTGCCAAAAATGCCACGACAATGGCTGCGCTGCTGTTGGGCGGTTTTCCAGTGATGGGAATTTTCCCATTTTCATGGTGTTTCCCTACTGATTTAAACACAAAATGACCCCTAAAATTTTTCTGCACCTTAACATGCATAACTCCGAAGCATTTAAATTGAATTTCATGCAACAGGATCATAAAATCTGTTTGAATAGAAAAACCTATAACTGAGTTTTTCTCGCTGTTTTCTCCACCATTTTCCCCTATTCTTTTTGCAACATTTTTCCTAATTCCATGCTCATGCAGCCCCTAAAAAAATATCTAGCATTCTTGCTTGAAAAAAAAATGAACAGAAGTATAGCTGCTTACCTAATTTCCAAGCTTCTCCTGTGTGGCACTTCTCTCGGTTTCTCCTTCTTCTTTTCCTCTTCCCCACTTCTAGTTCTCTTTTCAATTCTCCCACGCATGCAATGCATGCTTCATTCATTTTTTTTTATACCCGCACCCTTCATTCTCTCTCTCTCTCTTTCTCTCTCTCTCTCTCTTAACATTCCACTAACCCTTCACTTGCTGCGCCCATAACTCTCCCCCCCTTATTTCTCTCCCTTTTAACAGTCACATATTGTAACTGATCACATATATATATATATATACCTATATATAGACATAAATATATATATATATAACGTCCACATTTCAAATTCCTATTTTCATTTCTTTCCAATTCTTATCTTATTTTTATTTTATTTATTTATTTCTTATTATTATTTTATTTTATTTTTTAATTTTATTTTTTATTTTTTGTCGCTATTCGTTTGCCCTAGCATCTTCCATATATTCAAAGCTATTGAAAATCCAAATCGTTTATTTCATCATCGCAACATAAGGTCTTATCGGCTTGGTTACAATTGGGTCAAGGTATTACATTCTCCCCCCCCCCCCTTAAATAAGTTTGATCCCCCAAACTTGACTAAATCATGATGCAAATAAATGAGGATACTGAGCACTCATTTCATTTTCTTGTTCCCATGTGGCTTCCTCAAGTCGAGAATTCCTCCATAATACCTTCACCAGTGGAATGGTCTTGTTCCATAGTATTTGCTCTCATCGGTCTAAGATCTGTACCGGCTTCTCAATATAACTCAAATCCTCCTGTACATCTAGCGGCTCGTGTTCGATTATCTAATCTAGGTTGTGCTCACATTTTATTAACATTGACACATGGAACACATCATGTACATGAGCTAACTCAGATAGCAATGCTAGCCGATATGCTACTGGTCCGACTCATCCAATAATCCTGAACGGTCCAATGTATCGTGGCCTTAGTTTCCCTCTCTTGCCAAATCTGACTACTCCTTTCATCAGTGATACCTTCAGGAACACGTAGTCACCTGTCATGAACTCCAACTCTCATCTCCTCGTGTCCACGTAACTCTTCTGTCGACTTTGAGTTGCTAGTAAGCACTGCCTGATCAGATGGATCTTATCGGTGATCTGCTCTACTATTTCCAGGCCCAAATAGTTTTCTATTACCCACTTCTGTCTAGCATAGTGGGGATCTACACTACCTGCCATATAAGTGCCTCATACGATGCCATTCCAATAGCGAATTGGTAGCTGTTGTTATACGTGAACTCTACTAATGGCAGTTGATCCTCCCAACTTCCCTTGAAATCAATGACACAGAATCTCAGTAGGTCCTCTAATGTCTATATCGTCCTCTCGGACTGTCCATCTATCTCGGGGTGATATGCAGTGTTAAGACTTAACTCGGTACCCATAGCGTTCTGTAAACTCCAGAGCTTAGACACAAACTGTGGATCTCGGTCGGATACAATGGATATTGGGACTCCATGTAATCGAACGATCTCCCTGATATAGAGCATGGCCAATCGTTCTAAAGTCTGAGTCGTCTTGGCTGCAAGAAAATGGGTTGTCTTTGTTAGTCTGTCGATGATCACCCATGTAGAATCATTCCCATGTGATGTCTTAAGCAACCCTGATACATAATCCATCGTGAAATGCTTCCATTTCCACTCTGGTATCGACAATGACTATAGAAGCCCTCCTGGCTTCTGGTGCTCATTCTTGACCCGCTAGCACTCCATACATCGGACAATGTGCTCAGTTATATCTTTCTTCATCCCTAACCACCAGTAGGTGCCCTTTATGTTGTGGTACATTTTTGTGTTTCCTAGGCGTATAGCAAATCTAGAACTGTATGCCTCTTCAAGAATCTCCTTCTTAATCTCAGGTACGTCTGGCACACAAATCCTGTTATGATAGTACAACACCCCATCTCGTAAAGAGAAATCTTTACTCCCTCCAATCTCGACCTCTTGACGAAGCTTAACAATCTTGCTGTCGTGAGCCTGTAATTTCTTGATATTGTCAACAATCGTAAGACCGATTGTGACATTAGCACACATGGCCCTAGAACCTGGCAGAATCACCTCAACCTCCATAGTCTCTAAATCCTGCAGTAGCTCTTTCTATGTAGTCAACAAGTAAGCAAGACTACTTGATGACTTCCTGCTAAAAGTATCAGCCACTACATTTGCGTTCCTTTGATGGTACTGAATACTAAGCTCATAGTCTTTGATCAACTCCAACCAACGTCATTGGCGCATATTGAGCTCCTTCTGCATAAACAAGTATTTGAGGCTCTTATGATCAGTCAAAGTCTCACATGTGGCTCCGTATAAATAATGCCTCTAGATTTTAAAGGCAAAGACAATAACTGCAAGCTCGAGGTCATGAGTTGGATAGTTCTTCTCATGTGGCCTTAGTTGCCTTGGCGCATAAGCTACTACCTTTCCCTGTTGCATCAGAACACATCCCAAGCCTTGGTGTGAGGCATCACTGTAGATCACGAAGCCCTCTGTCCCATCTGGTACTGTCAAGATTAGAGCTTTAACCAATCATTTCTTCAGCTCTTGAAAACTTTGCTCCCTTTCTTTAGTCCAGATGAATGAAGTATTCTTTCTGGTTAACTGGGTGATTGGCATGGCTATCTTGGAAAAATCCTTGACAAATCTCCTATAGTAGCCAGCTAAACCCATGAAACTACGAACCTCCGTGACAGTAGTTGGTCGGGGCCAACTGGTAATAGCCTTTATCTTTTGGGGGTCTATAGAGATCCCATCCTTACTAACCACATGCCCTAAAAAGAAAATGCTTGGGAGCCAGAATTCAAACTTCTTCAACTTAGCGTATAACTTCTGCTCCCCTAGTGTTTGTAGGACCTTCCTCAAATGCACCTCGTGTTCCTCCTGGTTTTTAGAATAGACCGAAATATCATCAATGAATACAATCATGAAATCATCCAAGTACGGCTTAAACACTCTGTTCATTAAATCCATGAATGTGGCTGGGGCATTAGTCACTCCAAAAGGCATGACCAAATACTCATAATGTCTATACCATGTTCTGAATGTCGTCTTTTGAATGTTTGTAAGTCTAACCTTCAATTGGTGGTAACCGGACCTTAGATCAATCTTTGAAAACACCTGAGCTGTAATAGCCTGATCCAAATTCTGACACATAAACCAAGGTAGACTTGGGGTATGGCACTTATACCGAGGTAAACCTAGTTAAGTACACGTAAATCGAGATAGGTCGGGTCGAGTAGCGTAATATCAGTTGTAACCGAACATGAGTTCTAAATAAATAAAATAATTCCATTTTATCTAAAAAGAGTCAAGTAATAATACCGAGCTTTAACCAAGCAATGATCATAATATCAAGAGTAAACCGAGACCGGTCCAGACCCAGAATAGTAGACCCCAAAATATACCGAACTATTTTAATGAGTAATATACAATAACGGATACGATTACCAAGGTAATCAGTAGAAGTTATAATCTCAGAGAATTACGAGATTAAGAAAAAACCAAGTTCAACCGACCGAGCCGATAAGTATAATATCAAAATAAACCCGAATCATCATAATAAATTATGTATCATAATAGGCACGCCATTCGAGATAGATAATACGATTCATTAATTTTGTAATATACAGTTTAAAAATACGAGAAGTGAATTATCAGTAATCCCGAGTATCCAGTAGTACCGCATAATAAATCCCAAGCGGTATAGAGAATCATATACGTAGGCCAGTATATGCCTCGTTATACGTGGGCAATGTATTTTTAATAAATACAAGGATATATATATGTGATTATATATATATATGCATATATAAAAATAAATATAAAATATGTATGCAAGTATAAATATATATATATATATACGGTTATGTGTTGATGCTGCACTTTTCGACTCGCAATAAGTATGGGCTCCGTGACCTGTAGAACACTCAGAAAGACGATCAGAGGACCACCAGATTGGCTCCGGCGGTAGCCGCTCTGATGCTTAAGTAAGTAAAAGGAATTGAAAGACTGTATTGAAAGCCAAAAGAATGAGCATGAAAATAAAGCGTACCTTTAGGGTTTAATTTATAGACCGTGGCCTTCCTAAGTTGATTAGGATTCGGAGCCATGAATGTAGGGATTTGATCATCGGAGATTGCAGTTACCTTGTGGAATATTGCATAGAGATAACCCTAGATGGTAGTTCCCTTGTTGAAGACTATTTCCTTGTTAAGGATTGCTTCCTTATTCCCTGCTCGGCATCCGCTAAGGCGGTGACGAAGTCTGGAGTATTGGTCTAGATCCTGTAATCAAATCTGAGATCCTTGTCCAGATATATGTGCTCTGAAGGCATATGTTCGGTCACTTCCGACCTTTTGTACTGATCTGGATGCTCGAGCTCTTAGTCATTGGCTGAGCGAGAGCTGAGTTAGCTGAGCATGAGTTGGATTTATGATCATACGTGTCAAGTGCTAATTGGCCTGCTCTTTTATGGTATATTAGTTACTCCCCCCCCCCAAGTCCTAGTTTGATGCTAACAAACAACTAGGGCTAAGCCTTTTTCGGAGAGTCACGTGTCCTGTCTGTTCGCCTTCCAAGGCAATTGTTGGGGCGTCATTTATTGTGCAGCCGGAGATTAGGTCTTTTCAAGGTCATCATTGTACTGGGCCAATAGTTGGGTTTCTCGAAATCATCATTGTTCCGAACCGTCATGGCGTTTGGGCTTGGTGGGTCCCTTCTGATACTGTGCTCATAAATACAGGGTGAGATTTTGAAATGACCTTTTCCCTGTCATTTTCACTGTGCTAGAAGATCTCGTCCGCCATTGTTGGTTTGTGCGACCTTGAAGAACACCGATTTCCTGGGTTAGAATAGGTTCGACCGATCTTTTCTCTTCTCTTGCTTCTTTCTTCTTAAGTCCGAGAGTAATGTCTGCTCCTCTTGAATCCCCAAATGTAAGTGAGGAAGTAGGAAATCCTTCTGAGATGGCTTGTGCCGTCTCCTGTGGAAAACGTAGGTAACCTTACCCCCGTAGATATTGGGGAAAGGCCTAATGAACCTCCCCCTAGTCCTGAGGTGAGGATAGTTGATGCCTTTGGAGAGTCCCTGAGACAGGGCTGGGGAGACCTCTGGTAGGTCTTCCCATAGAGAAGAGGGTGAGAGTGCTTGTTACTCAGAGCCTTCTGGACGAGTGGAGGGTAAAATATAATTTTCCCCCAAATGTGACCTGTAGAGTACCAGGCCCCATGGATCGTCCCCAAAATGTTGAAGCCGGGGAGATATGTGTTTATCTCGCCTGGTTCGAAATGGGTTTGAGACTTCCATTGCCGGATTTAGTCAGGCAATTTTTCTGTTGGTATAAGCTCTACCCTGCCGACCTGAATCTCAATAGTTGGCGGCAACTTCTAGGGTTTGTAGTGTTGGGACATCAAAACGAGGTAGATGTGTCCATGGATCTGATCCGTAGTAACATGGATCTGAAGTTCAAGAAGGCAGAAGGCCTTTTTTACATGTCCTTTGAGAAGGGGTTCCAGGCCTTTGTCCTCCGTTCCCACTTCTAATAAAACGTGGAAGAAGTGGTACTTGTTTGTTGGAGGAGGATGGGAGCATGAAGACTTCCAGGATGGTGAGGCCTCGCTATTCCCTCGTGCCACGGGTCATAAGGGTGAGGCTTCTTCCCTTAGGTTTGCTTTAGCTTTGTTATGCCTTCCGAACTAATAATCTGATATGTCATTTCTTACTTATGTGCAGTCAAGAGTGCTTGGAGGAGGTTCGAGTTTACCGACGTACTGCGAGATCAATACCGTGTGCTGCTTTCGACTTCCTAACCGGGCTCATACTGTTATTATTACCCCGGAGAATTTGATGGCTGCTCGTTCTGCAGAGCTCAAGAAGAGGCTGACGTCGAAATGGGCAGCGGCGGAAGCTCAAGTGGTAGGGGAGGCTTCCTCCCGAGCTGAGCTTGATCCCCCTCTTGAAGTAAAAAGGAAGAGATTGATTTCTGGATCTCCCGAGCCAGCCCCTGCCGAGGCTGAGAAGGAGGCCGAACCTGCCGTTCCTGTTTCGGCCGTTCCTCCTGCCCCTTCTGTTCAGAGCAGAAGGGCTCGGAAAGGGAAGGCGCCTGCTTGCACCGTCCGAGCCGTTTGATGAGCCGGGCTATCAAATTGCCAAGAAGGCTTTTGACCAAATATGGGCTCAGGGCCCTCATCGGTACAGGGGGGAAAACCCCTCAAAGCTGATGAATGAGATGATGAATCTCCAAATGAGGGTAACTTCTGAAGCTTTTTTTGTCTTTTCTGTTTGTTTGTTTGTTTAATCTAACTTGTTTGTCTTGCCTCGTGCAGAGCATGCGCAGTTTAGCTGCTCTGATGGTGATTCCCATGAGCCTCGAGGAGGCTGAGAAACTGAAGGCTGAAATGGACGAAATGAGGCTGGAGCTTGGGACTAGCCCAATCCAAGGTTCAGACTGCTGAGGAGGGTCTGAAAGAAGCTAGCACCAACCTTGCCATGGCAGAGTCTGAGAGGGACATATATGCTCGGCAAGTTACGGGGCTTCAGGTGGAGTTGGTTGAGCTCCTGAAATTCTTTTGATCAGAAGTTTCAAGAGGCAGTTGATCATGCCAAGATTGAGACTGAGACGGAATTGAAAGAGGAAGTTGAACAGATGGGTGATAACCTGATCCGGTTTGGTTTTGAAAGCTTCCTGAACTAGATTCCTGGCTAAGTTCCCAGATTTTGACGTGTCGTCAATTGTTCCTCCTGAACCTGTCTCGTCTGGTCCTGACCCGTACAAGACGGCTGGGGCTACTGCCCTTAATTTGGAGGAAGACCCAGGCCCTTCTGACAAGGCTTGAGGCTTTACGGGCTTTTATTTTTCTTTGTTTTTGCCATTTCCCTTTTGATGTAATGAATATACCCTTTTGATCAGTAAAATTGACTTTCCTTCAGATTCTTCTTGTGTTCTTTCCTTCTATGAAATTTGTCGCAAGTGTAGCTATTCTAAGCCTCTTGCATGTTAGATCAACTGTCCAGCAGTCAATAATTGCCTTCTGAGCTTCGATACCTGTCATTGAATAGTGAATGTAGATTAACTTTAACTGTCTCATCATAATAAGATAAGAAAGCAAACATAATCAGATAGACAGAGCCCAATAGAGTAGGGAGTAAACTTCTGCAGAGCTCTAAAATAGACTGCTCTGAACCAAGGGCTTGTGAAAATAACCAGGCAGTTTGTGCCCGTCATTTACGATGACCGACATTGCTGTTTCCGAGCCTTTAGGATCAGGATATATCAGAGTTGTTGGCCTTTGCCATATGAACGGCCTATCATAAAATAGATAAGACTGGAGGGTCTGTATACCGGATGGGAGGCTTGTACATTTAGACTTTGCCTCCCTTTTCTTTGCTATTGTAGTTTTTTGTTCAGAGAGCTTTGTACCCTGTCTCTTGGTATATCGAAGAGGCACATTTAATGCACCGCTTATTTATTCGATTGTCAGTTTGGGATTTCGAGGCCAATCTCTTTTTCACCGTTGCGACGGTTCAGTTGGGTGGCTTTTGGACTTCAAGGGTCTATATATATGGAAACGAGGGCATACGGTTGCTGCTTAACCCTCTTGTTCCCAAATTGTTCCCTTGTAAGAGAGACTCTAGATGCTGCCGAAATTTTTCCATTCACCCGGAGATGATGGAGGATTCTTCGTCTGAGTTAGGAATGATTAAACTGTGGCCGAGAGTTATCCTCCCCTTTGATTCAGTCTCCAAGGAAGGATTAAAGGAGGCGCAAGTCCTCTTGTCCATCTTGGCATCTGGTCGAAATTCTTCCGACTAGTGGGGGACTCTCCTTGATTCAATCGATGCCTAGAGCATTGGTGGGGTGGTGAAGACGAAGGTAGGACCCCTCCTTTTCTTCGTGTCTTGACAGAGACCCTTGCTCAAATCGACTGGGGTGTGACAACTGCTTTGAGGGAGATGAATGGAGGCCCCCTGAGACCCAGAGCCCTCATCATCCATTGGTCGTGAGATCAATGATAGTGATGATGAGATGGCCTGGGTGCTCCTTGCTGCAGATTGGGGTTCAGGATTCCTTCCTTTCAAATGAATTCGGTGGCGGCAGGTAATGGAAGTTTGGATCCTGTGCCCCTTTATCATCCGAGGTAGAAAGCCATGATGTTGCGGATCGTAGTGATGTAGTAGCTTCTATAGTAGTCTATGTAATGATGTCTTTATTATAGACTGTTTTATTTCCAGTCTTTGTTGTACTGATGTAAACTTTTATAAATCATCAATAAAATTGATCTCTTTTTCCTCAATTTTGATGTTCTCTTCTGTTTGAATGTGTTTTTTTGAGTTAGATCACCCTTTTGTGCACTTCTGATAAATAACTCTTCTGTATGTCTCAAGAATAGATCAAAGAAACTTTGCACAAAACTTGAAGTTTTGAAACAGTATTCTTTAAATCCGTTCGGCACTTGTACTGTTTGTTGCTCGTTGGTAGATAAGCAAAATAAGCTAAGTGTTAGCTTTGAGGAGTTCAGATCTGGGAGACTTGTGTGAGTTTTGGTCGAAGATGCTTTAGAACTTCTGCCTTTGGATGGACTGGATCACAAAGTCTGCTAATTGAAGATGGGCCAGGCTCGGAAAGCCTGTGCATTAGGGTGGTCCAGGCTCTGGAGGCCTGTGCATTAGGAGATGGACCAAGTACTTAAGACTTGTACATAATGGACCAGGCTCTAGAGGCCTGTGCATTTTTATGGACCAAGTACTGAGACTTGTACATTATGGACCAGGCTCTAGAGGCCTGTGCATTTTTTATGGACCAAGTACTGAGACTTGTACATTATGGACCAGGCTCTAGAGGCCTGTGCATTTATAGATGGACCAAGTGCAAAGACTTGTACATTATGGACCAGGCTCTAGAGGCCTGTGCATTTTTGATGGACCAAGTACTGAGACTTGTACATTATGGACCAGGCTCTAGAGGCCTGTGCATTTATAGATGGACCAAGTGCAAAGACTTGTACATTATGGACCAGGCTCTAGAGGCCTGTGCATTTTTTATGGACCAAGTACTGAGACTTGTACATTATGGACCAGGCTTTGAAGGCCTGTGCATTTATAGATGGACCAAGTGCAAAGACTTGTACATTATGGACCAGGCTCTAAAGGCCTGTGCATTTTTGATGGACCAAGTACTGAGACTTGTACATTATGGACCAGGCTCTAGAGGCCTGTGCATTTTTTATGGACCAAGTACTGAGACTTGTACATTATGGACCAGGCTTTGGAGGCCTGTGCATTTATAGATGGACCAAGTGCAAAGACTTGTACATTATGGACCAGGCTTTAGAGGCCTGTGCATTTTTGATGGACCAAGTATTGAGGCATGTACATTATGGACCAGGCTCTGGAGGCCTATGCATTTATAGATGGACCAAGTGCAAAGACTTGTTCATTATGGACCAGGCTCTAGAGGCCTGTGCATTTTTGATGGACCAATTACTGAGACTTGTACATTATGGACCAGGCTCTAGAGGCCTGTGCATTTATAGATGGACCAAGTGCAAAGACTTGTTCATTATGGACCAGGCTTTAGAGGCCTGTGCATTTTTGATGGACCAAGTATTGAGGCATGTATATTATGGACCAGGCTCTAGAGGCCTATGCATTTATAGATGGACCAAGTGCAAAGACTTGTTCGTTATGGACCAGGCTCTAGAGGCCTGTGCATTTTTGATGGACCAAGTACTGAGACTTGTACATTATGGACCAGGCTCTAGAGGCCTGTACATTTATAGATGGACCAAGTGCAAAGACTTGTTCATTATGGACCAGGCTCTGGATGCCTGTGCATTTATAGATGAACATTCTATGGAAGTAAAAGAAACATCTCTATTGATAATACTTCCTGTAAGTGTTCCACGTTCCATGGCCTAGGAACAGGCTTCCCAGTCATGTCTTCTAGCCAGTAGGTGGTAGGCCGAACAACCTTTGTTACTTTGTAGAGGCCTTCCTAGTTTGGTGACAACTTTCCCATGGTGGGATCCTTGGTGTTTTGAAAAACTCTTCTTAAGACAAAGTCTCCGATTTGAAAGCTGACCGTCTTGAGTCCTACCTTGGATTTGTTGACCATTCTCTGTTGATAGGTTTCCATCCTGATGCTGGCTTGATCCCTTCTCTCTTCAAGCAAATCCAAGTTTTCCATCAGCTGTTGATCATTGGATTCTTGCTCAAAGGCTTCAGTCCTCAGGGTTGGCATACCGATTTCAACCGGAATTACTACTTCTATTCCATAGGCTAGTGAGAAGGGAGTTTCAGAGGTGGGAGTTCTTCTGGTTGTTCTGTAGGCCCAAAGAACTCCAGGGAGTTCCTCTGCCCACTTTCCTTTGGCCTGTTCCAACCTTTTTCTTTAACCCGTCAAGGATTGTTCGGTTAGTGACCTCTACTTGCCCATTTTCTTGTAGACGGCCAGGAGAGGCAAAATGCTGCCTAATGTTGAGATTTTCACAGAATTTCTTGAAGCCTTTACCAGTGAATTGTGTCCCATTGTCGGAGATAATCACACGTGGTACGCCGAACCTGCAAATAATATTTTTTCAGATGAAGCTCTCGACTTCCTTCTCTGTGATATGTGTTAGAGGTTCAGCTTCGGCCCATTTAGAGAAGTAGTCGATGGCCACCAAGAGATACTTCCTATTTGGAGGTACCTTTGGTAATGGACCCACGATGTCCATCCCCCACTGAGCAAAGGGCCAAGGACTAGGAATCGGGATGAGCTCGTGGTGAGGCTGATGTATGTCACTTTACAAGACATATTGTGATTCTTCTGGAGTTAAGCATTTTAATAGAGGTTGAGAATACGACCTTCTGTACAGCTTGTTGTTCAGGATTAGGTACCGAGCCGCTCTGATTCGGATTCTCCTGGCTTTGTTTTTGTCTTCGGGGAGGAGCCCGGATTGCAAGTACTGGAGGATTGGAGTCATCCAGCTCTGGGGCTGTTCAGTAATTTGAGCAACTTGGGCTTCCTCTATGCTAGGTCTTGGCTGATAAGAGATTTTTACTATGGAGTTTGCTTCAAACTTTAAGCGGGACGCCATGTTAGCCAAAGCATCTACCCTGCAATTCTGGCTCCTTTTAATTTTCTGGATAGTAAATGTCTGGAAGGAATGCCTCAAGTGGTTCACCAGTTCGGAGTACCGGAGCATCCTATCATCTTTAATGGAAAATTCTCCCAAGACTTGGCTTACCACCAGCTAGGAGTCTGAAAAGACATTGAGGTTCTGAGCCTCGCATTCCAAGGCAAGCTTCATGCCTAAGATTAGGGCTTCATATTCTGCTTCATTGTTAGAAGCTTTGAATCCCAAGCTGACTACTTTCTCTGACGTGAGCCTATCAGGGGACTGTAGTACCAGGCCTACTCCCGAACCTTGATCAGTTGACGATCCATCGATGTATAGCAGCCAGGTTCCTGAGGTTTCAGTGAGTTGTGCCTTGTTTTGAAGTGTCGGGGTGAACTCGGCAACAAAATCAGCTAAGGCCTGCCCTTTGATGGAATTTCGGGGTACATATGATATGTCGAATTCCCTTAGCTCCACAGACCACTTCACCAATCTTCCCGATACCTCAGGTTTCCTCAGTATTGACTTCAGAGGATAGGTAGTTGGGATCTCGATTGGATGGGCTTGGAAATAAGGTCAGAGCTTCCGAGCTGATATGACTAAGGCATAGGCCAGCTTTTCTACTTCTGGATATCTCTTTTCCGTGTCAAGTAGTGCCCTACTGACGTAGAATATAGGCCTCTGCACTCTCCTGTCCTGTCTGATTAATGCGGAACTGACCGCGTTTTCAGAAACTGCAAGGTACAAGAGTAGCTTTTCTCCTTGTACTGGTTTTGACAGGGGCTCTGGAGAGGCTAGATACTCCTTTAGTTCTTGAAAGGATTTCTCGCATTCTTCCGTCCACTGCAAAGCTTTGCTTGCCCTTCAGAGCTTTGAAAAAAGGTAGGTAGCGATCAGTGGATTTGGAGATAAATCTGCTTAGTGCCGCAATTCTGCCATTCAGTGCCTGAATTTCCTTCCTGGTTCCTGGTGACTTTAGTCCAATCAGAGCTTGGATCTGAGTGGGGTCTGCTTCGATACCCCTCTGAGAGACAATGTATCCCAAGAATTTTCCTTTCGTAACCCCGAAAGTACATTTCGAGGGGTTGAGCTTCATCCTGTGTTGTCTGAGGATATCGAAGGTCTGGGCTAAGTGCTGGAGGTGACTACCTTTCTTCAGACTCTTCACCAGCATGTCATCGATGTATACTTCCATGGTACTGCCGAACAGTGGGCCGGACATCTTATTCACCAACCGCTGATAAGTGGCTCCAGCATTCTTCAAACCGAAAGGCATTACTCTGTAGCAGTAGAGCCCTCGTTTGGTTATGAAAGCTGTCTTCTCTTGGTCTAGAGGGTACATCTGGATCTGGTTGTACCCAGAGTAGGCATCCATGAAGCTCATAAGCTCATGTCCCGCGGTGGCGTCAACCAGTTGGTCTATCCTTGGCAGTGGAAAGCTATCCTTGGGGCAGGCCTTGTTGAGGTCTGTATAATCAACGCAAACTCTCCACTTGTCGTTTTTCTTCTTGACAAGCACGGTGTTGGCTAGCCAGTCGGGATAGAACACTTCTCGTATCATCCTAGCTTCAAGCAGCCTCTGGATTTCTTCATTTATAATCCGATGCCGTTCAGGAGCAATTGGTCTTCTCTTCTGTCTGACTGGTGGATGATCTGGATCGACCATCAGCTTATGAGTTATGAGGCTAGGGTCTATACCCTCCATGTCCCTAGTTTCCCAAGCAAATATAGAGAGGTTGTTTTTCAGAAACCTGACTATATTTTCCTGCTCGGTGTGCCTCAGATCTGGGCCGATATACAAATAATGCCCCTCTGCTTCTGAACTGACCAATACTTTGATGGGCTCGCCAACAGGTTTGGCTCGGCTGTCGCGTCCCCTTGGGCTCAGGGGTTTTTCGATGCTGGATGGGTGAACTTCCACCTCGGGAGTGTGGGTGAGAACTGGATTTGCACAGTCCCGAGTGTACTGTAATTGCTATTTAGGAGCCTTCTCCTTGAGGGCAATAGCATGGCACTCCCGGGAGGTTGGCTGACACCCTTTGACAGAGTGAACGTTCTGGTTGTGGACGTACTTCAGACACTGATGGAGGGTTGAGGTGACTGCCCCTATCTGGTGCAACCAGGGTCTCCCGATTATGACGTTGTAGGGAGATCTCATGTTTAACACCATGTACTCCGAGATGGTGGTCTTCTGCCCTTCACCCACTCTTACAGTGGTAGGAAGGTCGACTCTCCCCAATAGGGTGCTGAGATTGCCATCAAAAGCTGCCATCACGGCAGTAGTGGGCTTGACGTTGTCATGGTCCATCCCCATCTGTTTAAGTGGCTCATAGAACAGTATGTTGACGGAGCTGCCAGTATCGACCAGGACTCTCCTGATCTCGCAGTTGGCGATTTTGAGTGTGATAACAAGGGCATCACTGTGAGGGCAGTGTACCCCTGCTAGATCTTGTTCAGTGAATTGGATCTCCGGTGCTGGCTTGATCATCTTTTCTACGCTGGAGATCTGTAATACCTTCGGAGCAGCTCTAGCCTCCCTAGCATATCTCTTTCTTGCCCTGTTGGACATTCTTGTGATAGGGGAGTCGGCATGGAGGACGTAGATGACATGGTTGTTCTGCCTCTGAGGCTCGTTTCGTCCTTCCCTCTGCTCCTGCCTCTGTTCGGGCCTCTGGTCCAACTGTTGTTGAGGCTTGTCTTCTTGGGGGTTCTGCCTTCCGTCCTACTTGACGAACTCCCGAAGACGCCCCTTCTTTATGAGCTGCTCTATCTCATATCGGAGGGATCCTGCATGTGTTAGTTGTATGTCCATGATCTTTATGGAAATTACAGTACTTACTTTGGTCCCGAAGGCTGGGATCTCCTTTGATTGGTTCCGGCCACCTCAGGTTCTCCCGATCTCGGATCTGCCGGAGTACCTGGTTCGGTATGGTGTTTAAAGGAGTGAAGTTAGTGAACTCCCTTGGTCCGGAATTGTACACAGCTCTGGGTGCTGTTCTCTTCTCTGGGCTTCTGGCCCTTTTTTTATTGGAGTCTCTTCTGTGGTCCTCCTTCTTGTGATCCTCCCTCTTTGGATTATCCCTCTAGGTCTGGTCTTTGCCCTTCTGGGATGTGCGGTTGGCTTCTTCCAAGGTTGATGTACTTTCTGGCCCGATCCATTAATGTCGCCATATCGGCTGAGGGGGCTTTTTGTTAAGGAGTCTCTGAAACCGCCTTGGGCAACCCAGCAGTTAGGGCTGCTACAAGGAACTTTGGGCTGCAGTCAGTGATCTCCGTGAGTTCGGCATTGAAGCGTGCAATGTAGGCTCTGAGGGATTCCTCCTTAGTCTGCTTGACATTTAACAGGAATTCTGATCCCCTTCTGAGTCTCCTGCTGGTCATGAACCTGTCCAAGAACTGTCTACCGAGCTCATAAAAGTTGGTAATTGAGTTCAGAGGGAGGTTGTGGAACCACTTCAAAGCAGTTCCCTTCAAGTTGGTGACGAAAGTTCTGCACATGAAAGCATCAAAGGCTCCATGAAGGGCCATCATATGCTGGTAGTGCGAGAGATGATCTCCTGGATCTCTAGATCCATCATACAGGGTGAATTTGGGCACCATGAACTTTCTGGGCCTCTCTTCTGACATGATGGCGTGAGTGAATGGGGTGGCTAGTCTTCCGAGCAGCCTGGCCAACTCGTCTTGCTCTGGAGGGTTCTGAGGTCCTCTCAAGGCGATTGTTCGGTCCATAGACTCGGCAATTTCCTCTACCCTCCGCGAGTCTCTGAGTCTGACATCTTACGAACCCTGCCTGACAGCCTCGGCTTCAGGGTAGTAGGGTTGAGTACGCCCTTCAGACGGAGGAGGGTTCCGAACCGGAGGGATTGGTGTCGCATGGGGATGAGGCTCCTGCGGTGCCGGATGTGCTCCCGAGACCCTTGGAGTTGGGGCTCGAGTAGTGCTCCGATAATGGACGTCAGGAACGAAGGCTGATGTTCCCCAGCTTGGAGCTGCTGACGGTTGTGGATCCCTGCCAATGCGGGCAACACCCTAGGGGTGCCCGGGCTGGTTATTTGGAGCCTGCTCATGAAGTTCTTCATTCTCCGTGGCAACAGGAAGTTGTGCTCCTGTAGCGAAGTTAACTGGCGGGTTAGGAGAACCCGCTGCTTGGTTTTGTGTGAGTGTTGCCAGCGTTCTAGGGATGGCAAGCAACTATTCCTGTACCAGTTCATTGTGTCGTTTGATCGATTCGATCTCTTGTCACATGGGATTAACCGCTGGTCCCCTTGTACGAGGAGCAAGCGACTGACATTGAGAGTTTTGCGAATTCTGAGTATTCTGTCGCGGTCGGAGATTTGGTGCCATGGTTTTTCCGGTGAGGAAAGAGATGAGTTTATGAATAGAGCACTTGGAGATTAGTCGTTCCCACAGACGGCGCCAAACTGATGCTGCACTTTTCGACTCGCAATAAGTATGGGCTCCGTTGTAATACCCTGACCCAAATTGAAACTGAGCGAACCAGGTAAACCCGAGCTGATAGAGCTTTATGTTATGATATCGAAAGGAATGGACAGTTGTGAAATTTAAATAATTTCAAAAGTACGGATAAATGCCCGGGTGATGCCGAGTAAGGTATGAACGAATACCAAAATTAAAAATAAAGAAAATAAAATAAGAATTTGAAATAAATAAAATAAATAAATAAAAAAAAAAGCATGAATAAAAGATAAAATAAAATAAGAATTTGGACATGTGGACAATATATATATATATATATATGTCTATCTAGATATGGGTGTAAATATATATAGATATTTATATGCGTGGGTGTCAGTTACAGCAACGTTAAGGGAGAGGAATTTGAAGGGAGGGAGTTACGCGTTGGAAGAGGAAAGGCAGAGAGAGAGAGAGAAGGAAATTGAAAGGGAGTTATAAAGTGAAGCATGAATTGCATGCGTTGGAAAAAAAGAAAGAAAAAGAAACGCACAGAAGGAAAAACGGAGCAAGCAGCGCAAGTAGGGGGGCGGCAGAGAGCAGCACTGCGGCACAAGAGCGAGGCACTGAACAAAGAAAGGAAATAAAGGGGGGTGGAGGAACTGAGGGCATTAGGAGGACACATAAGTGAAAAGAAATGGGAGAAATCAGAAGGAGGGGAGATACCGCAAGCCAGGAACCGAAATCAGGTTTGGGTATGGATCTGTTTCTATTATTTGTTTATTTTTTTTTTAAATTTTCAAGCATGCAAATGTAGTTGACGTAGGGTTTTGTAAAGCATGAATTATAGATTATGTTGAGGGTTGCATGGGAATGAACTAGAGAAATTTTGAGGCAAAACGGTGGGAAAACAGTGAGAAAAACTCACTGGTAAGTCACGTTGGGTGCATGATTTTGGTGGCCTTGGGGCCGTCTGACCATGAGGAACCAATCCTCGTGAGTGCAGAAGATGAATGGAAGGAAATGGGAGCAAAAAACAACCGTGGTTTTGTGCACGAAAAGAGAGAAAAAATTCTCTCACCGGAAAGTCGCCATTAACGGCGCAGCTACTGCCATGGCAGTTTTTGGACAGCCAAAATCCCACCCTTTTCATTTGAAACAGTAGATATGAAATCCCTTTAGACTGGCCAACCGATTCTCACCTAGAAAAACCGCAAGAAAAAGAAAAAAAAAAAATTAGGAAAACTCCCATTGACGGAAAACTGTCCAGCAGCGGCGCAGCCACTGTTGTGGCGTTTTAACACCCCAAACGTCTACCAATTTTTGTTTTACCAATTGATATAGAGGCCCCTTGAAACTCCCAGTTGAGCCCATCGAGAAAACCCAAGAAAAATGGCCTCCGTCGCCAGAAGAGACGGCCGGAGCGTCGCTGGGAAACGTTGTGAAGAAGAACACGCTGGGGTTTTTGTGATTTTATTTGGGCCAAACCGGGTCGGGTCTGACCCGACCCACCCATTCAGATGACTGCCCAACACTTGTACTTGATGGGTAAATTTTTAAATTCGAGTTTAGATAGTGTTTGGTTAGAAAGGAGAAGCTATCCAATGGTTGGGTTAAACTTGAACAGGAAATGAAAAAAAAATGGAAAATGTTAAATGGCAATGAATTGAACCTGTGACCAAAGGAGTAAGGGTGAGAAACTTAGCCACTGTGCCACCAAGGCACATGTGGTCTGTTTGGGCTCAAATACGATATGTATTAGCTATATTAATTAATTTAAATAAGTGATTTAAATTAATAAATTTTAAATTTAATTCCGAGGCTTAAATTAGTCGAATGAATAATGAAAACTTACTATTTTGGATCCTGTGAATTTAATGGTGAGGTTCGTTTTACGAGACGGAGTCCCAAAAAAATAAAATAACCGTAGAATGCCAAAATGACCAAAATGCCCCTACGTTGAAGGTAAGTCAAACAGACTCCGATTTAGTTAAGTAAATAGTGGATTTTTATTAATTCAAACCTACTGGACTCAACGATGAAATCCAAATTGTGAAAGCATAACCCAAAAAATAGAGACGCGTAAATGACCATTTTGCCCTTGGGTAAATTAAGTTCAAATCGGAAACGGTAAGAGCATAAAGTAGTAAAAGAGATATTTAGAATAGCGAGGCATAAATTCGATAAATGACATGAAAGCTGAAACGTGTTTATTGATGTATAGGCAAGTCAAAAGGAAAGGAGAAAGTCACGGGATACTAGGACACTGATAAAGTAAGTGGATTTCTATCTTTTATACGTGGTTTTCCAAGCCACGATCTTTCTATACTGCCAATTTTGTACTCATGTATCTATACCCACTGTTATTGTTCCCACCATGGATATTGTTCTACCTGGTGGATGTCTATTGGTTGATGGTTCATGGCTTGATTCATTGTGTTGATGTTATTCACTGTATGCTTATGTTATGATGTTCCATGTTTTGCACACCTCATATGGAATACGATATAATCCCGAGTTATGTTAAATGCCGGGTCTTGTGCTCAGACACATTACCCTTCAGATGCTATCTGATTGACTGGACCTACGGGTCAATTTATGGGACCTACGGGTCAAACGGACATGTGGCAATGATGGCGTTTTTACGCAGTGAGTTTTAATGGCATTTTATATGCCTTCATGTTAAAGGGGGGTATGCCGGGCCCCAAAAGACCGAGGGTCTGCCAAACCCTGAACAGAGTAAATGCATCGTTCATGTTGACTGTTATGTGATGTTTATTTGATTCACGTGATGTTTAATTTCACTACGAATAGTTCCATGTTGACAGTACCTTTATTCATGTGACTCGATTGAGATCATTCCATTGTGGCAGTACATTTACGTCGATTGTGAACGTTGAATGTTCCCGTATTCATGTTATATCACTGTTCTTATTGAGTTATCATGCCTTAGTGTTCATTGGCCATTTTGGCACCTTACTGTTGACTGAAATTGTTTCCATGACTGGCTATCATGTTCATCCATGATCTTATATGTTCCATGATTACTCTAACCCCGTATTTGAGATAGGCGTTTACTTACTGAGTTTGTAGCTCACCCCTTACTAAATTTTTTCAGGTGAGAATGTTACAGAACCACAGTAGGAGATCAGGAGATTAAAGAGACAGTTGAGGAGCATAATAGTAATGAATGAAGTCTCTCCCATGTACTCACCACCTAAGAGTGGTTCATGTTTAGTTATTGTCAGTGTTAAGTTTAGTCTTTGAACAACATTTGTAATCAAGGCTTCCGCACTTTAATGTTATGGTTACATTGCTTATTGTTATCATTGGTAAAAGAATGGAAAAAGTAGGACGGCCATTGGGTCGGCCCCACGATACGAGATCCGCATATGGTGGGTTTCAGGTCGTGACAGCTTGGTATCAGAGCAAAGTCTTAGGTTCTAGTGAGTCATGGGAGACAGGATTAGAGTACTGCAATTGTTTAAGTCTAAGAGTTAGTCGATAGATAATACTGACATTACTAGGCTAGACTTTTATGCGAACACTGATAATTATTTTACATATACATTGACTGATTATCCTTTACAGGAAAGGTTAACACCAAAAGATGATTGGGCTACTGTACCAGTATCCGTAGGTATTTTTCAATTACTTACAACCTGCTCATATATTGTCTAGAGAATTGATTTATAATTCCGCATTTACTGTTAGGTTGAACTTTGAAACAGAACCTCTAGGCTACTTGTTAACTGTTCCAATACCATTGAGAGATTGTTATTGATGAATACTATATATCGGGGAAAAAACTATATGTTATCGGTGATTCTTGAACAATTGAGATGATTTGGGTAATTAGTGACCTTTAAGGAAATAAAAATATGTTTAAAAGAAAAACGAGGAGGATTCTCAAGGAATGACACTGCAAATATTTGAAGAGATTTCTATAAATGTTACGGATAGATAAATGAGGCTTGAATGAGAGATAGTTTGTAGGAAACTAAATGGATAATTTTAGGAGGACCAAAAATATGAAAATCCTTAAGTAAGTCATAGGTAGACACTGATAGGGTGAAGATGAGTAGAGTGGTGAAGACAAGTACTAAAGGAGCAAGATTGCCAGAATTGATCTTATGAACTGTGATGATTTTGGAAAGAGGCTGACACATGATGAATGAATATTCAGGAGAGATCCATGAATCTTGTAATCTAAGATAAGGTGTGATACGATTTTAGTCAATACTCTACCAATTGGATGAAGGTAAATGATAGAAGATTCTGAATAACTGTTAGAGGTCAATGTGATTCAAATTATTGTAAAGACCGAACTGGTAGTAATCATATAGAGAAACCATGAAATTGAGATGATACATGATTTTGAGGTATTACGAGGAAATCATTATTGAATGATATATATAAGGCATATGAGATACAGATCATAAGTACACGGTTATTAACCGATTAGATATCTTTGGAAGAACTAAGAATTCGAGGATTTAAATAGTTAAATGATTGGTGACTTTTGGAAAACGATAGCTTGATTAAATACTAAGGTTACTAGTTTTCGGGAAAGACTATGCAATGACTGACTTGATGTTTCTTGGACGACTGAGATGATTAAATGAATAGTAACTTTTGGGAGGAAGTAGTATGCTTGAGGACAAAGGTTGAGAATTCTTAGGAAGAATAATACCCGTGTTGAGGTGGATGACTCTTAAGTCATTACATTGGAATTGATCTATGAATTGGGGGAAACTAGCATTTTAACAAGGGCAACAGCAAATGCTCTTTTAAAAAATATAAGGTGACATAGAGTTGGGATTGTGAAATCTTGGAAAGTCAAGGAATTTAACAACAAGTCTATGTAAGAGATGGTCTGAGGAAGACTTACTGAATGGTAACATGAGGCGTTAAGACTCGAGATGGACTGACGATATGTCAGAATTAGGAAGATTCTTGAGTGAGTCACATAGGGTAAAGACAAATGCATTATTGGTAGACAGAGACTGATTAAATGAGATTATCAAGTGAACATTTATGAACTGTGATGGTCCTAAAAGGAGATTGACACGTGATAAATGATAGTTAGGAAAATTCAATGGATCTTATTAACCTAGGTAACAATAGGACCTAATTGTGGGTTATACTTTATTGAGCTAGCTGAATCTAACTCAAAAGATAAATGATTGATGACATTGAATGATTTTGAGGATTTACGTGACCTAGCAATTAAAGAGATGAAAATTGTGGCATACATAATGCATATAAAAACTAGTGAGGACAACGACTGTGCTAAAGTGATACCTAATTAGTTGGGTTACGAGAACAATCAAGATCGAGGTAGAAAGTAGGAATAACTGAATTGTGACACAAAGGAAGTAGGGAATTTCCATGATGGAAAAAAAAAATTGATATCGTTGTGATAAACTTTGAATGTCAATTGTAACGATAAAATGATTAGACGACTAAATGATGTGAACAATCCTAAAATATGATATGAAGTCACAGAATGTACAAGGGACTCCCTCTACGGTTGAATAAGTTCTTGAAAGAACGAAATGAAAAAAAAAAAGTGAATAACGACTGGGGAGAGAAATGTAACATATGATGGAAAACCGAATATAATGACGAGGATAAGAAATGAGACAGTTGAACAACCGTTATGAGCAAAGGTAAGTGAAACCAAAAGAATGGTTATAAACTAACAAGTCATAAGACTTGAGACTTGAACTGATCAAATGATGTGGAAAATTCTAGGTAAACCAAATATGATAACACCATTAAGGATGCTTTCGAAGTAGACTATTACATGAAGAATCAGTGACTGGGGTAAAAGACTACCCTAAAATTTTATAAGTATATGTACCATACCTTAATCTATGAAGGGATGAGGAATCAAAACTTATGAAAAGAGCAATGGTAAAAAGCACCTGCCTATCATGTGAAAAAAAAAAAATAGAGGAATTGATCTCCTTAATCTATCTAAATCATAAAATGATAAGCATGAATTTGAAAACAAAGACATTAATGCCAATGAACAATACAAGTGAAATGAAAAGATGATTGATAAATCTTCAAGAAATGGATAATTGATTAAGAAATCACAAATGAAAAGCTCGAATAAATTTGAGAACACCCAAGTAGGGGATAAATATTGTAATGCAAAGAGAATACGAGTAAATCTTCCTAACACGAACCAAAAGATGTTCATGAAAACGAAAGGGAATATGATACTTTGTCCTTAGGAAAACTTAAAGTACTTGAATGAGATGTCCAAAACACTCTAAACGATAGAGGTGGTGTAGTCTAGTTACACCGTTGACTTCCTAGGACCTCTACCAAAGAAACGGATAGAAAAAAGAAAAAAAGAAAAAGGGATCGAGGTGCTAGATATCTTTACTTGGCACATGTCAATGGAAGGTGGGAGACCATGAACAATAAAACAATTATGACCTAATACCAAATGAGATGAATATAATGACTGGGACATAGAACTAGTCAAGATACTAGTAACAAGGGGGAATGGTCAAGTAATTGAAAAGACGACTCAAGGTGAGTAACGAAAGTAGTGGACCCCTAGCCATAATGTTAATACTCAATTTGGTGACGATAGGTAAACGTCCCAAGGAAGTTAAAAGGTTAAACACTTGACTTTCAAAATTCACTATTAAATTAAAACAAAGAAGAATACAAAGAACTGTAAATCCGGTATAACGGAACCTCTCACTGGAAAATATACTATTGAATGCTAGAGATAAGTTCAAGAGACATATTAAAAGGGAAAACTACTATGAACATTCGAGTTTTGGGGACAAAACTCAATTTAAGGAGGGTAGAATGTAATACCCTGACCCAAATTGAAACCGAGCGAACCAGGTAAACCCGAGCTGATAGAGCTTTATGTTATGATATCGAAAGGAATGGACAGTTGTGAAATTTAAATAATTTTAAAAGTACGGATAAATGCCCGGGTGATGCCGAGTAAGGTATGAGCGAATACCAAAATTAAAAATAAAGAAAATAAAATAAGAATTTGAAATAAATAAAATAAATAAATAAATAAAAAGCATGAATAAAAGATAAAATAAAAATAAGATAAAATAAAATAAGAATTTGGACATGTGGACAATATATATATATATATATGTCTATCTAGATATGGGTGTAAATATATATAGATATTTATATGCGTGGGTGTCAGTTACAGCAACGTTAAGGGAGAGGAATTTGAAGGGAAGGGAGTTACGCGTTGGAAGAGGAAAGGCAGAGAGAGAGAGAAGGAAATTGAAAGGGAGTTATAAAGTGAAGCATGAATTGCATGCGTTGGAAAAAAAAAAAGAAAAAGAAACGCACAGAAGGAAAAACGGAGCAAGCAGCGCAAGTAGGGGGGCGGCAGAGAGCAGCACTGTGGCACGAGAGCGAGGCACTGAACAAAGAAAGGAAATAAAGGGGGGTGGAGGAACTAAGGGCATTAGGAGGACACATAAGTGAAAAGAAGTGGGAGAAATCAGAAGGAGGGGAGATACCGCAAGCCAGGAACCGAAATCAGGTTTGGGTATGGATCAGTTTCTATTATTTGTTTATTTTTTTTTTAAATTTTCAAGCATGCAAATGTAGTTGACGTAGGGTTTTGTAAAGCATGAATTATAGATTATGTTGAGGGTTGCATAGGAATGAACTAGAGAAATTTTGAGGCAAAACGGTGGGAAAATAGTGAGAAAAACTCACTGGTAAGTCACGTTGGGTGCATGATTTTGGTGGCCTTGGGGCCGTCTGACCATGAGGAACCAATCCTCGTGAGTGCAGAAGATGAATGGAAGGAAATGGGAGCAAAAAACAACCGTGGTTTTGTGCACGAAAAGAGAGAAAAAATTCTCTCACCGGAAAGTCGCCATTAACGGCGCAGCTACTGCCATGGCAGTTTTTGGACAGCCAAAATCCCACCTTTTTCATTTGAAACAGTAGATATGAAATCCCTTTAGACTGGCCAACCGATTCTCACCTAGAAAAACCGCAAGAAAAAGAAAAAAAAAAAAACTGGGAAAACTCCCATTGACGGAAAACTGTCCAGCAGCGGCGCAGCCACTGTTGTGGCATTTTAACACCCCAAACGTCTACCAATTTTTGTTTTACCAATTGATATAGAGGCCCCTTGAAACTCCCAGTTGAGCCCATCGAGAAAACCCAAGAAAAATGGCCTCCGTCGCCATAACGGCCCCTCGATACGAGATCCGCATAGGGTGGGTTTCGGGTCGTGACATCCGTGACCTGTAAAACACTCAAAAAGACGATCAGAGGACCACCGGATTGGCTCCGGTGGTAGCCGCTCCGATGCTTAAGTAAGTAAAAGGAATTGAAAGACTGTATTGAAAGCCAAAAGAATGAGCATGAAAATAAAGCGTACCTTTAGGGTTTAATTTATAGACCGTGGCCTTCCTAAGTTGATTAGAATTCGGAGCCATGAATGTAGGGATTTGATCATCGGAGATTGCAGTTATCTTGTGGAATATTGCATAGAGATAACCCTAGATGGTAATTCCCTTGTTGAAGACTGTTTCCTTGTTGAGGATTGCTTCCTTATTCCCTACTCGGCATCCGCTAAGGCGGTAACAAGGTCTGGAGTATTGGTCTGGATCCTATAATCAAATCTGAGATCCTTGTCCGGATATATGTGCTCTAAAGGCATATGTTCGGTCACTTCCGACCTTTTGTGCTGATCTGGATGCTCGAGCTCTTAGTCATTGGCTGAGCGAGAGCTGAGTTAGCCGAGCATGAGTTAGATTTATGATCATACGTGTCAAGTGCTGATTGGCCTGCTCTTTTATGGTATATCATGTGTATATAGGTATTTTATAAAAATATGTATTAGTATAAATATATATATATATAAGCATACAAGTAAAAAGTAGAAACAAAGAAAAGGAAAAGCAGAAGGTGTATGGTGTGTGTGGCGTGTACTGCTTGTGTGTAGTGTATGAAATATTTATATAATATGTATATATTATATGATGTCTCAAGTGAGACAAGAAAAAAGAAAGAAGAAAACAAAAGAAAAAGAAAAGAAACAGAAAAAGAATAGAAAAAGGGGTGTCGGCATATTGGGTTGTGAGTATGTATCATATATATGTTATATATATATATATATATATATATATATATATATTGTCTCAAGTGAGACAATGAAGCAGGTTGCCTGAAAGGAGAAAGAAAAGGAAAGAAAAGTTAGAAAAAGGGGTTCGGGGCTATAGTTGTAGCTGTGGAAAAGAGAGAAAATAAAATAGAGAGATAGGCGCTGTTCAGGAGTGCGTACAGCAGGAAGTATTTATGTATATAGAGATATGTGTGTAGGTAGCGTGCAACAGAGAAATTTATACATAAATACATGTGTGTGTGTGTGTGTGTGTATAACGTACAGCAGGTTGCGTAAAAGTATGGAAGAAAAAAAAGAAAGGAGAAAAAAAAGAAAAGGGTGCAGAGGGGCGGTGCAGCAGGTGTAGGGTGCAGGTAGTGTACAACAGGAAAATAGTGTATATAAATATATATGTTTGTGTGTGGCGGTGCAAGAGAGAAATGGAAGTGTAGAGGAAAAATATATAATTACGTATGTGTGTTGTGTAGCAGCAAGTGAGGAGATAAGGAAAAGTGAGAAACAAAAGAGAGAGTGCAACAGGGAAATTTCATATAAATTTATATATGTGTGCGTTGTGAGGTGGGGGTATATCAATGTGTGTCTGTATATATAGATATATAATTGTGTGTGTAACAGTGCTGCGCATAACTTGTTGTGCAGCAGAAACGGTGAAAAGTGGGGGTTCAGTTTAGATGTTGATCCAACAGCAGTAGGGATGGTAATAGCAGTAGCGGTTGCTGCGACCCAGCAGCAGGTAGCGGTTGTTCGGTGTGGTTGTCCTGCAGTAGAAACGGTGGAGAGTTCCATATGTTGATTGAAGGCTGTTAGCAGTTTGGTGGTGTTGCTGTTAGAAGAACAGCAACTATGGCTGAACAATGGGAGTTGGAGAAGAAATTAAGGTAGCAGTAGCAGTAGCAGTGCTGCAACAAATGCGGTGTGTGCTGCTTCGTGGGGTGGTGTTTGTGGTGGCGTTGTGTAGTAGTGTAGCAGCAAATGAATTGGATAGCAGGCCAGTGTGCATGTATTTATGTGTGTTGTTTATGTTGGTTGGATTGGATTAGAATGGGTTGTTTAGAGTTTTATTGGAAGCAGTTCAGAGCAGTAGCAAACCTGAAGAAATTGAGAGAAGCAGTAGCCTGCAGGATCGGATGTATTGGAAGGTTTGGTGAGTGACTGTGGCTACTGTCCAGTGCATTTTGTGGTGTTAAAAGTAGAAGAAATTAAGTTAGCATGCAGTAGAGAAATTATACATATTTATACGTGTTGCCGCGAATGGAACAAGAGTTGTACAGAGGTAGCAACAAGGTGAGATACTGAATTTTAGTCTTGAATTTTTAGAAGTATGAATAATTAGATTGATTTTGGGATTTCATTAAACATAGAAATTGTTTTAGAATTGCAAATTGGAATCTAGAAAAATAATCCAGAAACTAGAGGGAAGGAAACATAGCTAAGCAGCTGAGTTTTGTGATTTTATTTGGGCCAAACCGGGTCAAGTTCGACCCGAACCACCCATTCAGATAGTTGCCCAACACTGTGACTATATGGATAAAATTTTAGATTTGAGTTCGGGAAGTGTTTGATTGAAAAGGAGAAGCTATCCAATGATTGGCTTACAATGGAAAAAAAATAATGGAAACATATAGGAATTGGAAAAATTATGGGAAGATTGGAATAGAAATTGTGAGATTTGAATTATACCCAGAAATTAGGGTTAATTGTGGATTGACCCAAATGAATAAATAATATTGAATTAAATAATTATTTAAAAGAGAAATTACCAAAATGCCCCTAAGTCGAAAAGTAGTCCAACAGATTCCGATTAAAATAAAAGAATAGTGAATTTTTATTATTCTGAGCATTCCAGACTCAACCATGGAGTCCGATTTGTGAAAAAGAAGTCTCGAGAAATAATAACCCGTAAAAGTACAAAATGACCGTTTTGCCCTTTTTAGTATAGAAGTCCAAATTGAATTCCGCGAAAGCCTAAACCGACTTTGTTTGACATTCTGGATTCAATAATAGAGTCTATTCTAGTAAAAGAAGAACTTATGATATAAAGGCATAAAATTTGATGTATAGCATGAGTAAAAAATATATACATAGACTGAGATAAGTTTCCTGAATCATAGGAATACCGAGAGACAAGAAGAATGCGATTTTGACTTCTAGACAGATACAGAAAGAGGTAAGTAAAATCCGATCTCTGCATGTGTTACATTCCAAGCCATGTCATAGTTCCTTGTATAAATATTTCCTATTGTACTCTGTATATACACACCAGTGTTTATTTAGCCACATTGATATTGCCCTATCATGTGGGAGACAGTTATTGATTGCTATATATATCTCAATCATGATTGTACATTTTTGCACAGTGTCCTTTTTGTACACTTGTACCTAGGGCCGTAAGGGCTAGACAATTTTATTCGAAGTAGTCTAGTAACCGTAGTTTAGCTAACTATCGTTACGTCATATTGCCTAGAACCAGTTATGATTTCACTATACTCTTCGTGGAAGATAACATGATCCCGATATATTATTAGTGCCGGATTTGTGCTCAGTCACATCTCCATCTGATGCTATTTATGACCTTCGGGTCCAGGTTCCAAGTGGAACATTCACTACGTTGCTATGCGTGGCATGGGACGTACAGTTACAGTGTACACAGAACAACATTCATACAGCCCGAGCGGATCTGAATACTAGCTCAAAGGGTAGCCGGGCCCCACCAGGGCATCTCAGTTTTAGTTGATATCACTATCCTTTATTGTTGATATTCATAACTTGATCATGTTATATTGTTATTGAATGATCATGAGATTTTACAGCTTTTAGTACAGTGCTTACATTCCATACTTGATATAGCTCATGACTGTAGCAGTATGATATTGTTGGCATAACAGTTTCATTTCCTTATCATTTGACTTGATATTGAGTTATATATTCATTGACTGACTAGCATTCTTTTATACCTTTGTACACATGACCGAGTAAAAGACTACTTATTAAGTTTTCATAACTTATCAGATACTACACAACATTTTGCAGGCACAGATATCGAGGATAAACAATAGGGCCTGATAGCTAGAGGTGGACATTCATTTTTAAAGTTGCAGTGTAATACTTAGTACAAATAGTCTTATAGCTCTCCCATGTTATCCACGTCTTGGGGATGAACAGTTGTATTAAGAAATTTTGTATTCCGCATTTTGTAAACATTATATGTATCACATGCAGTTTTTAATTATTTGTTCTGCATTTTAGTAGTTGAATGTTAGTAGCACTGATTGTGTAGCAAGTTGAGACCCTTAGTTCGACAAGCAGCGTCGGATCGGGTACGCGACACGAGATCCGCATAGGGTGGGTCTCAGGTCATGTCATGAGCCCCATTCAACTGGTCAAATAAATCATCTACTCTGGGCAGTGGGTACCTGTTTTTTATGGTAACCTTATTCAATTCACGATAGTCTATACATAGCCTCATAGTCCCATATTTCTTCTTCACAAACAGTACAGGTGCACCCTATGGCGATGAACTGGGTCGTATAAAACCCTTGTCTAGTAGTTCCTGTAACTGAAGCTTTGACTCTTTCAGTTCAGCTGGGGCCATTCTATAGGGTGTCTTAGATATCGGTGAAGTGCCTAGCAGTACATCGATGCTAAACTCAATCTCTCGACTAACAGACTTCCCTGGAAGATCGTCCAAAAACACCTCAGGGAATTCCCTAGCAATGGGAATCTGCTCCAACACAGGCTACTGTGACTCAATGTTCTGGATACACTACACAAGAAACCATAGCACCCCTTGCGAAGTAAACTTCTAGCTTGTATAGCAGAAACAAAATAAGGTGGAGCAACCACTCCGGTCCCCTCAAACTCAACGGTCGGGAATCTAGGGTTCTGGATAAGCACTCTCTTGGTCACACACTCTATCATGGCATGATTTGCAGTTAACCAATCCATTCCAAGAATAACATCAAACCCACAAATTTCTAATGGTATCAGATCGACAAATAAAGGTACCCCTATAATTTGTATCTCACAGTTCTTATACATGGCCTCCCCTATTAATGATTGGCTGATGGTACAATCATATTAAGTATCCTAGAGGTTCTGCTGATCTGTTCAACTTAGTAACATATGCAAGGGATATAAAAGAGTGCGTAGAACCAATATCAAATAAAACATGGGCAGGCTGTACACAAACTAAAAGAGTACCTGCGACCACAGAAGTCGAAGCCTGAACATCCCCTGGCACTATGGCGAAAACCCGTCCGTCCTATTGTGGAACATTTCCTTGTGTATTCCTGTGGTTCGGTGGCTTGTTCACTATAGCTATAGACACGGGTGCTGGTGCCCTGGGTACTGGTGTTGGTGCTGGTGCTGGTACTGGTGCCCTAACTAAAGTAGTACTGGCAATGGCTCTGTTATTCTGAGGGCACTCCCTAGCAAAATGTCCCACCTGACCGCAATAATAGTAAACATTATTGTTCTTCAGACACTAACCCTTGTGAACTTTCTGACAATTGGGGCATGTAGTTATGGTCCCCTTAATAGTGTTTGGCCTCTTCAAACTAGGCCTTGTGGTTCGGGATCTAGTCTCGGGTTTGGTGAATGAGGGTCCTTGCCTAAAGGAAGAAGACCCTGACCTCTAATTCTGACCTCCACTTGGCCTCTGCTTTGCCCGTCTCTTGGCGAACTCTTCGCCACTCATCTCAATGATTCTGGCGGTAGCCACTACCTCATTGAAGGTAGGTAACCGCTGAGGACTCAATCTGTCCTTAATGGCCCACCGTAGCCCCTCCTCAAACTTTTGGGCCTTAAGATCCTCACTATTGATAACATTCAGGGTGAATCTGGCCAACTCATTGAACGCGGCCTCATACTGCTCCACTGTCATATTGCCATGTTAAAGTACTATGAACTCAACAATTTTCTAATTCTTCACTTCCCGGTGAAAGTACTTTTCATTAAACACCGTAGTAAAACTCTATTAGTCCATGTCCGGTTCCCTGGCCTCCTCAAGCAGCCATCATTTGTGGGCAGCTCCCTTGAATCGATATGTGGTATATGCCACCTTCTGTGTCTTAGTGCATGGCAAGATGCGAAAAATTTTGTTCATCTCCAAAAGCCACTCTTTTGCAGGTATAGCTCCCTAGGTACCGTCAAAGGATGGTGGCTTCATCTTCTGGAACCGCTCATATGGGAATACCGGATCATGCTCATCCCTCTGAGAGCTACAGCTGTTAATAGGCCACCCCCGTTATGCTGGCTGGCTAGTATCCTGGTTAACCGGCTGCTCTTGTCGTACCGGCTGACTAGCACCCACGTTGATAGGCAGCTCCTGTCGTACTGGCTGGCTAGTGCTCGTCTGATTCGTACTAGCCTAATTATGGGGTAACACCTCGATAACCCTCTCCATCAGCTGTTCCAAACGCTCGATACGCTCCATAGTAGCTGTGGTAGTCCTTATGTCAACCATTGCTAAAAAGACATTCAGTACATTTACATAAGATAATGGTTAGTAGTTACGTAAGGTTTAATATAAAGGAATCAGTATTACTATCGCTTCATTTCTAGACATAACAGTTCTAGTGTCCTAGTCCTATCTCCCATGACTCACTAGCACCTAAAACCTGGCTCTGATACTAAGCTGTCACGACCCGAAACCCACCCTTTGCGGATCTCGTGTCGTGGGGTCATCCTAATGGCCATCCTTAATTTTTTTCATTCTTTCACCAATGATAACAATAAGCAATATAACCATAACATTAAAGTGCGGAAGCCTTATTACAACATTGTTCAAAAACTAAAAATAAGTCTGACAATAACCAAACATAAACCACTTTTAGGTGGTGAGTGCATGGGAGAAACTATTGTATTATATTGTACTCCTCAACCGTCTCTCTACGCTCCGGATCTCCTACTATAGTTCTATAGCATTCTCACTTGAAAAATATAATAAAAGGGGTGAGCTAACAAAGCTCAGTAAGTAAAAGCCTATCTCCAATACGAGTTAGGGATGACATAGAAGAATACAATTCAAGGTAACATGATAGCCAGTCATAACAACGATTGCAGCTAACAGTAAGATGTCACAATGGCCAATGAATAATAAAGCCCAATAACCAGTGTGAGTGATGGTGTAACATAAATGTGGATAACACTCAATAATCATAATCAACATGAAAACTACCACAATAAAATAGTCACAGTCAAGTCCAATAAATAGGAACAATCACAACAGAAACTATTCATAGGGAAATGAACACATCTTATGAATCCAATGAACGTCACTCTAACAATCTAACATGAATGATGTATATACTCTGTTAAGGTTTGGCAGACCCTCAGTCTTTTGGGGCCCGATATAGCCCTCATTTTCATGCATATAAAAATGCCCATTAAACTTACTACGTAAAAATGCCATCTTTTCCATGTATCCGTTTGACCCGTAGGTCCCATAAATTGACCCGTAGGTCCGAGTCAATCAGATAGCATCAGATGGGTAATGTGACTGAGCACAAGACCCGTCATTTAACATAAATCAGGATTCTATTATATTCCATATGAAGTGTACAAAGCATGGAACGTCATAACATAAACATATAGTGAATAGACATCAATACAATGAATCAAGTCATGAGATATCAACCAATAGGCATCCACCAGGTAGAACAATATCCATGATGGAAATAATAATAGTGGACATATATACATGAGTACAAGTTTTGGCAGTAATAGAAAGATCGTGGCTTGGAAAACCACGTATAAGATATAGGAATTCACTTACCTTATCAATGCGTCTTAGTATTCCGTGACCTTCTCTTTCCCTTTCTTGTCTCCTATATATCAGTAAACACGTCTTAGTTTTAATGCCATTTATCAATTTGAACACCTCGCTATACTAAGTGTCTCTTTTACTAATTTAGGCTTTTACGATTTCCAATTAAACTAATTTACCCAAGGGTAAAATGGTCTTTTATTTGTCTCTATTTTTCAAGCACTGTTTTCATAATTTGGACTTCATCATTGAGTTCAAAAGATTTGAAATAATCAAAATTCACTATTTACTTAACTCAATCGAAGTCCGTTTAACTCACCTTCGACTTAGGGGCATTTTGGTCATTTTGGCATTTCTACGGGTATTTTATTTTTGCGGACTTCATCTTGTAAAATGGACCTCACCATTGGATTCAAAAGGTCCAAAACAATATTTTTACACTATTCATTGGACAAATTTGCCTGTCAGAATTTAATTAATTTAAACTAATTTATTAAGTTAATTAAATGTAACCAATACATATATTATTTGAGCCCAACTTGATCACATGTGCCTTAGTGGCACAGTGGTCTGTTCTTCTCACCCTTCATCCCTTCGTCACAGGTTCAAGTCACAGGGTATGCAACCCTTGTGCAACTTCTTTTTTTTTTTTTTTTTTCATTTCCTTTACACTTGTAGCCAAGCAGTGGATACCTTAACCTTCATAACCAAACACCCCAAAATTCAAATTTAAAAGCACAACCCATAATGTAACAGTGTTGGGCAGCCTTCTAAATGGGTGGGTTAGGTCTGACCCGACCCGATTTGGCCCAAACCAAGAAAAAACCCAGCAGCGTGTTTTTCTTCCCCATGCTTCCCCGGCGACACTCCGACTGTCTCTTCCGGTGACGGCGGCACGACGGGGGCCATTTTTCTTGGGTTTCCTCGATGGGCTCGACTAGAAATTTCAAGGGGACTTCATATCCACTGCTAAAAAGGGAAATGGTAAGCGTTTGGGGTGCCAAAAATGCCACGGCAGTGGCTGCACCGTTGCTAGGCAATTTTCTGGCGATGGGAATTTTCCCATTTGCATGGTGTTTCCCTACTATTTTAAACACAAAATGACCCCTACAATGTTTTTGCACCTTACACGCATAACTCCTCAGCATTTAAATTGAATTTCATGCAACAGGATCATAAAACCGGTTTGAATAGAAAAACCTGTAACTGAGTTTTTCTCTCTATTTTCTCCACCATTTTCCCCCATTATTTTTGCAACATTTTCCTAATTCCATGCTTATGCAGCCCCTAAACAAATATCTAGCATTCCTGCTTCAACAAAAATGAACAAAAGTATACCTTCTTACCTAATTTCCAAGCTTCTCCTGTATGGCACTCCTCTCGGTTTCTCTTTCTTCTTCTCCTCTTCCCCAATTCTGGTTCTCTCTTCAATTCTCCCACGCATGTAATGCATGCTTCATTCATTTTTTTTTATACCCCCACCCTTCCTTCCTCTCTCTCTCTCTCTCTCTCTCTCTCTCTCTCTCTCTCTTAACGTTCCACTAACCCTTCACTTGCTGCGCCCATAACTCTCCCCCTCTCATTTCTCTCCTTTTAACAGTTACATATTGTAACTAATATACATATATACACCTTCACATATATATATATATATATTTATATTTATATATATAGACATAAATATATATATATATATCGTCCACATTTCAAATTCTTATTTTTATTTTATTTTATCTTATTTTTAATTTATTATTTATTTATTTGTTATTATTATTATTTTTTGTCGCTATTCGTTTGCTTTGGCATCTTCCATATATTCAAAGCTATTGAAAATCCACACCGTTTATTTCATCATCGCAACATAAGGTCTTATCGGCTTGGTTACAATTAGGTCAAGGTATTACATATATACACTCTTCGTGGAATTATGGTAATCATGATATTTTATGAGTACCCGAAGTTGTGCTTAGTCACAACGTCCATCCAATGCTTTTACTGGGTTGGGTGGAACTGAGTAGATTGGACCTACGGGTCAAAGTCCACAAGGCTATTCACTGGTTCGAGCAAGGCTGGACCCGGGTGCAGGGTAGTGTCAGACCAGTAAACCCCCTCTTTTGGAACTTTAGGTGTTGAAACAGGTGACAGTGTCCATGAATGGATGTATGGCGTTGTATACATAAGGACCGAGGATATGACGAGCCCTAACAGTAATATGCATCAAAAAGTTTATTGATATCATATATTTTGTTGAACTCATGGAATGATCATATTTTTTCTATGAATGGTCATATGTTGAAAGCTTATCCATTAGTTTACGATTGATTGGTTACCTATTGATTGTGGCAGTATAACTATTGTTTTGACAGACCCCTATTGATGATTCATATACCTTGTACCATTTATTCATTGTTGACTGGTTATTGTGATTTCTATTGTCCTGATTGGCTATTATGGCATCCTATTTCTTGACTGGCTATCATATTTTCATATCCTTGTTTATTCTGGATTATGTTCTTTTTTATATTGACCCTGACCCATGGCAAAGATGAGAATTTACTTACTAAGCGTTGTTAGCTCTTTCAAACTTACTTATTTATTCAGGAAAGGACACTGCGAGTAAGCTGGGAGCTTATGACTCATAGAAGAGCATTTTGAGAAATGTGATAGAGATGATGTTGTAGTTCTCCCATGTATTCACCACCTAAGGGTAATGTAATTTTGGTTCCTATTTGATATATGTAGAACCTTATCATGACTATTTAAGACTTCCGCTTTATAACTGTTTTAAAATTTTATATTATACATTGATGTAACTGATACAAGGAAAGAAAAAATAGGGACGACCAAAGGGTCGGCCCCGCAATCCCTAATATGTATAGGGTAGGTTTCGAGTTGTGACAACTATGACTCTGTTATCAATATGAGTGTGTAAATTGGAAGATTGGGTGAAGAAGTAAGAACGTGAAGAAGTAAAAGATTGTATAATTTGAAACTTTTTTTTTTTTTTTTGGATTGTGTAATTGAAATATTGTGAAGAAATAAAATTGGGAAATAAGGAAGGAAGTGAGGGGGGGAGTTATGGACTTAGGAAATAAGGAAGGAACGTGAAAGGGCTATGGACTTAGGAAATAAAGAAGTAAACCGAGGGGGAGTTTAAGGACAAAGGGTTATTTAGGTCTGTTTTTTTTTTAGTTATTAAAAAATTAAGAAATAAAGAAGAAAAAGTAGATTTGAAAATAAAAACTATCTAACTGAATAATTTTATTTTTGAAAATTAAAAAAAAAGGGAAAAATGTGTCAAATTTAATATTTTTTGTTTAATTTTAAATTTAAATGAGAATAAAGGAGAGATGAAAAAAATTACATAGGGCTTTCAAGAGTGTGCTACATGGAATTTAGAATTAAAAAAGAGTTAATTAGCCTTAAGTCCTTGAAAAAGGTATTCAATTATTTTATGATCCACATTATTTTCAATTGTAAGGTGAAAGATGTGGTTGTTTCTAATTTTTAGCTTATGTCTATCTTGATGACATGACACTTATGATTCTTTTTATAAATAAAAATTATACGCTAAAATTTACACGCGTCTAAAGTCAAAATCCCCAAATCACCGCAACCCTAACTTGCTCATCTTTCAGTCTTTGATGAATGACTTGCCCAACCCACCACCACAACCATGGTATCTCAAAATTCTACAGCCACATCAACCACAACTGTTACCATCATCTCCAACAATCCACTCATCCACTACTAAATCTCCATCATAGACCACCGAATCACCTACTGCAACCTCAACCAATATCACTAACCGCATCGTCTCTAACAAACTTGTTGTTGGAGTGGTGGTGGATGACAACAATGTTGTTGTCACGACCCGAAACCCACCCTATACGAATCTCATGTCGCGAGGTCGACCCTAAGGTCGTCCCTACTTTTTCCATTCCTATATCATAGTACTAATATGCAATGTACTAAAAATTTAAAACAATAATCAGTAAAAGTCTTTTCAATACAAAAATCAGCGGAAGTCTTTTCATTATAATAATCAGCGGAAGTCTTTCAATACATAATATAGTTTTACAATAATCAAAAATAAGAACCAAACATAACCAGCACCCGTGGGTGGTGAATACATGGGAGAACTAAACATAAACTGGTACATTCCTTAAAAATTTCCTCCTACGCTCTCAGACTCCAACTAGGGTCTTGCAACGTCACTACCTGAAAAGTGTTAAAGTGGAATGAGCTATAAAAGCTCAGCAAGTAAATATAAATATCCGACACTGGTATTGGTGACCATAAAAGAATATGAATCCATGAATAAGAATATGATAGCCAATCATAAGAAGTAAGATGTTGTGATAGCCAATGAGAACAGTTGCCATAATGGCCAATGACAATGGGGTCACAATATACAATCAGGAGTAATGGATATAACATCAATGTGAAACTTTCAACAACACTGTATGAACATAGGTGTACTGCTACAATAAATCGATCACAATCAAGTTAATAAGGAAAGTCTCTCAGTATAAGACAATCATAGGGAATAGTACCATTTAATAACGTAACCATAACAATCCAAAAGAGATGCTTATAATCTGTAGTAGGATATGGTAGTCCCTCTGTATTTTGAGGCCCAGGCATACCTCTCATAAACTCACATCTTGTGCCACACATCTGTTCACGGACTTAACCCATAGGTCATCATTGTCATAGAAGCATCAGATGGATATTGTGACTGAGCACAAATCCTGGCATTCATAAACATAACATGATTATAAGTGATTCCATAAGAGTATAAAATAGAATACCATATATACAGTGAAAACAGAACAACAGGCCTTTAAAGGCAAGGTTCAACATGATAACAATGATATAGCAGTCAATAAATGTCCACAAGATAGAACAATATCACAATATGGAAAACAATAACATCAGGTACGTTCAAGAGTACAAGTTCAGGTAGTAATGAATAAACTTGGCTTGGAAACACCACATGGAAGAGAAAATGATTTACTTACATCTAAACGTATTCTTAGATTAGTATCCCGTGATTCTGCCCTTTCCTTTCGAGTTCCCTATATATCAGTAAACACGTCTCAATTTTAATGTTATTCATCAAATTTTATGCCTTATTACTATAAGTATCTCTTTTTCTAATTTAGACTCTACCATTGAATCTGGAATATCGAACAAAGTCGGTTTAGGCTTTCGCGGAATTCAATTCAGACTTCGATACTAAAAAGGGCAAAACGGTCATTTTGCACTTTTACAGGTTCTTACTTCTCGATATGTATTTTCACAATGTCGGACTCCACGGTTGAGTTTGGAATGCTCAAAATAATAAAAATTCACTATTCTTTTATTTTAATCGGAGTCCGTTTGACTACTTTTTGACTTAGGGGCATTTTGGTAATTTCTCCTTTAAATTAAATATTATTTTATTACTTGGGGTCAAAATATAATTACTATAAGTTTTGGGTCAATGTCTAATTTCCAGAAATTCCTATTCCAATTTGGAATAGCCAAACAACGGATATCCCCTAAATCTTGGATAAGCTATCCTTATTCCTATTTCAATTTAATTTTAATTCATTATCCTTGCATCCAAACAGCCCCAACACGCACAGCACGCCCTAGCGCGCAGGCAGCCGTGCGGCCTTCTCCGGTGACGGCAACCCCTTTTTCGGTGAATTTTTGACATCCGACCACCCGAGTCCTCTTCTACTCCTCATGGACTTTCCATATCTACCCTCGAAATTTAGTTTGCATCACCGAAAGGTGTCGGAAAATAAAGTTGTAGCCAACTCTGGTGAGCTGTCCCAATTTCCCGGTGAACTGAATTTTTACTATTTCATGGCTTTTTAGCCATTGTTTTGGGCCTAAATTTTACCTACAAGTTACTTCACTCATGGGCAACAATTTCCAATTCATAAAACGAGCTAAAACGATCTAAAACCCAATGACCGGAAAATTTCCTTCAAACTTTAAATTAGTTTTTCTCACTCATTCCTTAACCAAATGAGCTGCGGTTTCTTCCTAAATTGATCATTTTTATGCTCTTTAAAACCATATAATTCTTTCTAAGCTTTAAGCAATTCTACAAAAAAAAGGCCAACAATTGAAACTTAAAATTTTTAGAGAGTTTTTCTCACATTTTTCTTCCTATTTCTCCTTCTTTCTTCTTCTCTTTTTTACTTCTGAATAGTTTAGAATCCCTCTAAAGATCTCAGCTTCTCTACTTTGTTTCTCTTTTTTCTGATTTTCCATATAACACCACATATATACATACACACTCAAACCGCCCCTCCCCATTTCACGGTTTCCCCTCTTTTTCCCAACCCCTTTCCTTGACTTTCTTTCATGATATTTATATATATAATATGTTATATTTATAGCACACTCACTTAAGTATATAATATATACACAAGGCCTTTAGGGTGTCGGCATACACACACTAAATACACACACAGAGCCACGCATTTCTTTTTCTTTTCTTTTCTCTTTTTCTCTTTTTCTCTTTCTGCATGCATATACTACACTGCATTTATACATATATATATATATATATATATTATTATACTTGTATATATTTATAAATGTACATGTAACTATACTCACATACATATATACTCACCTACATATATAAATACATGTACGATTATATGTATGTACATACTTATACTCATATTTAATGGCCTATGCATACATTCAAACGTACATGTGTATGAGAATGCGTGCGTGCACACATTACGAGACTCGATCCTAGGTTGCTCGGATGTCGCTCGACACTAACTATATAAAATAAACCGTTCACATTCAATTACCGTTCAGTCCATAAAATATCATGATATAGAGCTTAAACAGCTCGGGTTACAACTGGTGTTACACTACTCGACCAGGCCTACCTCAGTTTACATGCCATATCTCGGGTCGGGATATTATAGTTATGGCGAGGCTTTTAGTGTTTACACGACGGTGTGCGATGGTTGGGACCTTGAATCTTTGAGAAAGGGGTGGGAGTTGAGAATTTTAGCTACAACTTGCAGGTATGTTTATGTGAGTATGGTGATGGCCAATGATTCAACAATGGGACAAAAAATATGGAGATGATGACCAAGGCACTTGTTAGTGTGGTGAGTTTTTTATATGAAAAAGATGGAGTTTTTTGGCTAAGGTGTTTAGATAGGTCTTAACAGTGTTCTTGCTGTGAAACAGAAAACAACATTTTTCTTCTTGATAAGAGAATTAAATTCAGGGAAGTTCAACCCTTAAAAATCCACATAGCATGGCCTTACATCCCGCCAATTCAAAGGGATTTCTAACTCTGCAACCTACAACATGGGATGAAAAAGAAATGGATTTTATGGCTGTTTTTTATGATTTTTTTTTTCATAGAACTTCTTTTGTCTTTAAAATGTTGTTAAAAAATTCACTCAAATAAACGATAAATTGATTATGTAGGTAAGCTAAAGAAAGTACCCAAACTACATCGCTGCTATACAAAAATATTGAACCAATCAAAGTGTAAAATTTTATAGCTTGAGATACTGTAAAATTTTACACTTTTTACAATTAGTGAGTTTTTAATCATTGGTATTTCAAATACTGATATATATATATATATATATATATATATTTAACAAATTCTCAATACCTTGAAAGCCAATTTTAAGCATCCTAACGTGTGGCCAAGAACTCAACAAAACTAATAACAATTGAGATTTTCTTAATTTCTATGAAAGTATAAAATTTGACAGTTTCATTAGGAATTAAAAAGTGTATAATCACAGTTTTGTTGGAACAGGATTTTATACTTTTAGATCAATTTTTTTCTTCAAAATTTTATATTCAATATGAATCTTATTTGATAAATCTTTATTTTTAAAGTCCAAATATATAAATTTTATTGAAAACAGATTTATATTTTGCGAGTTATTTAATTTTGAACTGTTGAAAAAAAAAATTAACACATGGGCATCATTCAATGATTCATGTTCTTATATTTGTACAAGATGTATGTTAGGATATTTTAATCATAAACTGATTAAGAAACTTGGTGAATTAATTTGCTTGAATTTAAAATTTATGATAATTTAAATATATTTTGTGAACTTATGGTAAAATGACCTTTTACTTTAAGTTTTACTGCAGGATGGCCTTCTCCGACCCATCTAATAGCATTTCCTTCTTCTTCTTTTTTTAATTTAAAAATGGGCATTTTATATCACAGTCACTTACAAGAAAAACCCCCTGGTATCACAGTCACTTACAAAAAAAAGCCACCTCGTATCATAGTCTTGGAAAAGCAACCTAGTGATTTAGTATGTGGCTATATGTCACAAGAAACGTCAAATATATCACAGTCGTGGAAAAGCGACAACCAATAATTTAAATGACATGCTAGTGGCCTCCCATCATTCCTATCACCTCAAGATATGTTATCTCTTCGTTTCATGTATCTCACTAGCTCTGATTGGTGTTGTTGACGTCTGGATTTAAAACAATTAGTTAACGAGAGTGACATCTTAGAGATTAAAATTTATAGAAATTCATATAAATATGTAAAATTAAATTAAAAAATTAAATTTTATTTTATTAAAATATTTTTAAAAAATTAATGGTATTAAAGACAATATCAAGATTTTTAGAGACCATACCCTTTGTCTCTCTGTTTCCCCTCTGGTTGAAGTGTCATTGATTATAAAGCTAAATCCAATCAAAATGCTTCATTTTAATATCTTTAGCCAATAAAAAAAACAGAAATCTATAATATATTAATTGTGTATGAGACCTAAGCTCCTCTGAAAAATGCACCCCATTGTCCCAACATTTCCATAATGTTGCACATCAAGATAAGGTATGGGAAGATATATTAATATAAAATTCAATCAACGTATGGTTTGTATCAATATACTCACCAAGAGAGCATTCCATCTACTTAATAATGGTTTATATGTGTGTGTGTGTGTGTGAGATAATGTTGTAGGTAGGTAGGTCAGTGGGTCCAACCAAGGATCAAACTTGTCGAAACTTCGTCCAATTAAATTAGTTTTTGATTTAAACTTTATTCAATTAAATTAGTTTTTATCTGTCTAAAATTAAAGTAATTCGTGTCAAAATTAGATTGAATTATCAAAAGAAAAACAAAAATAAAAACAAATTACTCGATAGCAATAGATACTGATATGACCCCTAATGGTTGTTTGGGACTACCACCTAAAACATCACTTTCTAACATAATGTGCTTCCATTTATTCAATACCTCCGACGAAAATCATGTTTATTGCAAAAAGATTTTGTTTCATCTCTTGCCTCCATTTTCACGATAATAATATCAAAGTGAAAATGCTAAATCATTGACTTATTTAAGAACTTAATTTATTAGAGAAAATAATATTTTAAGATTATAATTTTTAACACATATTTATATGTGTCACCAGACTGAGTCAATACATATACAATTCATATTGTTAGAAGTAAATTAGGATTAGTGTATTAGGATTGCTATCATATACTATTATAGAATATTTCCTTATCTTCTTATTTTCCTTTTCTTTTAAGACTATCATATACACTCCTATATACGGTGATATTTTGTGTAGTTTATCAATAACTCAATCTAATATAATGTAGTTTTATACCCCGTTTGGATTGAGGGATTTGGAAAGAAATGAGAGGAAGGAGGAAAGAGAGAGATGTTATTTTATGCTTGGTATAAAATTAGAGAAGAAAATAAAGAGGGATAGAGGGAAAGGGATGAGTCTCTTAACTCTTATTTTATTTTATTTACTCTCCTTCCAAAAGTGGATGGAGAAGGAAGAAAAAGAGAGAGAGTTTTTAATAAATTTTTTATAATACCAAATTCTAACCTTAAAATTATATAAGAAAAAATAAAAATAAAGACGCCTCTGTCCTAGGACATAATAGTAAAAAAGTATATAATCATTTCATTTTCTTTCTTTCTTCTGTTGTTCCCAAGCAAGATGAGAGGATTACACTATCATTTCCTTCATTTGTTATCCAAGTACGAAGAAGGGATTACACTCTCCTCTCCTTTCCTCATAACTAATGTTATCATCTCTTCTCATTCCCCTCCTATTTATTCAAGCATAGTGTTAGCGTTTTTCCTTTTTACTCTCTTCTCTTTCTCTCTTTTTCTTAAAAACTTTATTCTACCAAATCTAACACATTATCAATGTGATGGTGAGGTTATAGGACCTTTTACTTACTCAAATATTATTTTAAACTACCAATTCATCTATAAATTTTAGGTTAGTAAAATAAATGTAAATTTAGTATTATATCCTCAGACAAAAACTTTAAACTAGTAATGCAAAACACAAAATCTTTATACATCTGAGGACGTGTGGTGATTGAAAATAAAATAGTTTAGCAAACTTGAAGGCCATATTTGAGAAATCGGTTCAGTAAAATGATTTTAAATCTTTCATTAATGAATTCAAATGATTTAAGAATTGAAAAACATTGTTTGTTCTGTTACATGAAAAATGATAACAACGATTACTGGAAAACGAGTTCTAGTGAGAGAATGAAATCGATGGAATCCTACCAAGCAAAAATGGTGGTGGGTCATCCAATTAACTAGGGATGTCCAAAGCTGTTTTGTCCTATGAAGCACAGTTCCATTTGCACTCAGGTGAGTAAAGTCATTAAAATCATCATTATTCTCCTAGAAATATATCGAATGGGAAGATGATTTACTATTGGTTTATTGCATTATTGGGTATGGTGACTCCAAACGGTGCCCAAAACTTTAACTAAGTTGCTTTTTTCATATAATTATAGTGTTTAGGCATGACTATTGGTGAAATATCAAACTAGTAACGAGGTTACTTGCCTCAGTTAATGGTCAGCTTTACTAATTTATTTCTCATTAAGTTACTTATTTTTCAAAAAAAATCAACCTCCCTCTAGTTTGATTTTGTTCACTCCACAAAACCAATTGTGATCTGGATTGATCTCTCCCCGTGACCTATGTTTCATAACCCATAAAATTAATGGATTAGGGTTACGCTCCTAATCTTAATTAGAGACTCAACAAAAGTAACGGAAGTGTTACAATTCATGTATTACAATGTAACTTAAAAAACTATGTAACTTAACTCCAAGAGTATCTTCAATGTGAGACTTGGACCAATCAACTTAAAAAACTACATAACTTAATTCTAAGAACATCTTCAATGTGAGATTTGGACAAACAAACCAACCAAATAAATACTCACATCTGTTTAGTAGAAAGTGAAAGTTGAACAAACGACCTTCTCTTTGAAGAAGTCATGAATGACTGGACTAGTCTCGATTAGTCCTTAATTAGAGACTCTAAATTAGGTAAACTTTTAGGTGCATATATAAAAAGAAATCTTAACATACATAATAGCTATCTCCAAATTGCTAATCTAATTCCTTTCTATATTGTATAGCCTTTGCAAAGGTACGAGTCAAATAAAAACGCTATCACCCCGAAAGTACCGGAAGATGGTCAAACACATTAGAAAGCAATAACCGAACAACCAAAGCTTCGTCTATTTTACACTCACACAGACACACATATGACACCAATAGACTTTGGCAGATGCCAAAATTAAGCTGCCACTACTGGATTTTTCTTCGACAACGGTACCTTCCGGCCAACCTTGCGCCGAGAAGGATTTGATAATCTGCTAAGGTTGTTCCGGTAAAATGGACTTTGACAACCTGTTTAGGTAAAATTAATATATTATATTAAAAAGAATTAATGTATAGGCATGCAGCATTGCAGTTTTCTTTTCTTTTTTTTCTTTTATAAATTTGGTAAGAATCGCGTAAAATGCGTTATAATTGTGGAATAATGCCCATACCCTCAATTTAGAGATTTCATTTTTTCATTATTAGAAAATTAAAAATTGACATATAAATTCTAATAATTATAATTTTCCTCCCCTAAATATAATTATAGAGATGTATTTAGACGTGAAATACGTTATAAATGAGGAATAATGGGCTAATGACAAATATGGAAGAGTTGACACGTCGCCGGATCTTCCTCTCCCCTCTTCTCTTACTATATATATCTTTTCATCAGGATCTCATTTCCGCAGCCAGTCTCTCTCCCCGCTATTTTTACGTTACACTCCTACATTTTGGGAATCAGCATCAGCCAGAGAGACCATAGCCAGAAAAACACCAACACAAAGAGATGTTGAGATTTCCAGTAGAAAGGGCATTATCGGGAAGAGTCTTTCAACGTTGCCATCGTCGTCTCTCAGAGGTAGCCCGGAGCGAGGCGTCTCTCCTTGAAAATGACGTCCTCATTCCCAAAATGCCCCCCTTCGATTATTCTCCTCCACCCTACACCGGCCCCTCCGCCGATGAGATATTGCAGAAGCGAAAACAATATCTCAGCCCTTCCATGTTCTACTTGTACAAGAAACCTGTGAGTCTTCTTTCTTCTCATCTCTCATTGTTTCATGATCATGATTTTGTTATATTATCTATTGAATTTCATCTCTGTTGATATTTTAAAAAATTTCGAACTACTCTCTCTCTCTCTCTAAGAATTTAAGTAAATAAGAAATCTCATATTCATTGATTCGTGTGATCCGACAGCTGAACATAGTAGATGGGAAGATGCAGTACTTGTTCGACGAGAACGGCCGTAGATATCTTGACGCATTCGGAGGGATTGCTACGGTGTCTTGCGGGCACTGCCATCCCGATGTGGTCCAGGCAATTGTCCAGCAAACAAACCGCTTGCAACACTCCACGATTCTTTACCTCAATCACGCCATCGCTGAGTTTGGTGAGGCACTGGCCTCCAAGTTGCCTGGTGATCTCAAGGTATGATGTAATTTCCAATAATCTGACGGTGTCTAGATTGAAGCAGTTAGAAGTTTGATGAACAGTTTTGTATTGGGCTTTGGACTCTTTTTGTAAATGTAGGTGGTATTTTTTACGAATTCCGGGACGGAAGCGAACGAGCTGGCAATGATGATCGCCCGATTGTATACTGGGTGCCATGACATCATATCACTGAGGAACGCGTACCATGGGAACGCAGCCGGGACCATGGGGGCCACTGCACAATGCAACTGGAAATTTAACGTTATACAGGTATACATAATACATATCTCCCATTCCAATTACATTACATTTCATATAAAAGTACAACCGGCCTTTTCAACATTCTAGCATATCAGTTATAATTGTAATTCTTACAATGGCTATAAATTTTTGTACCTTAAAAACATTATTATTATTTATGGGAAAAAAATAATTCACTAATTCTTTAAGACAGTGCCAAAAAAAAAAAAAAAAAATGTTATTATGGCAAGCCTTGCTTCAAATATGGGTTCAATCCGTTTATGACCTGTATTCGACCCGATCAATTTGAGTCAAATATCAGTTCAACCCGTTTATGACCCGACCCCTTTACAACCCATCCAAACTCACCGAACTCACCCATTTGTCGGGCCTATGCCAAGGGTATACTTCCCTTCGTAGTCACAGAATCATGCTAAATAACAAAAGTTTTCAATGGACGGTGATCACCAAATAAAGAAAAAAATCTTATTATTAAATGTTCAGATTTTGGGTGTATAATAACCCGAGGAATAAAATATCTATAAAAATGATACATCGTATGTTTAAAAATACGAATATATCACTATATATCGATATCGCAAATTTTTATTTTTTAAATGATGGATATTTATATCAAATCATGTAAATTTTAAATAAAATTTTTTTGAAGTATTAATTGACATGCAAATGCATCATTCAAAGTTAAGATATTACAAATAAACATATATTTGATAAGTATATAGTATCAAATCAAATAAAAAATGCACATTAATGAGAATATAAATAACATTAATCATTATAATTTATATAAAATTTAATGACATTAACATAAATAAAGGTCAAATATGTATACAAATTAAATAAAATTTAAATATAAACAATACTTTTTTAGATCTAAAATTTTGCGATATTTGTGTTTACGATATTTATTGTGATATGTTTAAATATTGTGGGATATTTTGCGATATTATGTGAACATTCAAATATCATTTGTGTTTACGATATTTATTGTGATATGTTTAAATATTGTGGGATATTTTGCTGATATTATGTGAATTTTTTTTCACATTCAAATATCATATGGTATCACAGTTATAATATATTGCTTAATGATAATGACACACATCTAAGTTGGGATATTATTTGTACAGAATAGTAGTGCTCTAATTTGAATTGCGTTTGCTCAAAGTTTTACCACTGGAGCATGAAAAAGTCCAAGGAATCACTTGATATGAATGGAGGGTACTTCACATGTACTTAAAAACCTTGAAGGAAAATATTATAAGAAATTTACTTTTCGTTTTATTTTTAAAATATCTAATATTCCTTATAGAACAGTGGGGAATTATGGAAAAACTTGGGAAGAAAAGAAATTAAACTTTTCATAAATAAATTTCTTCTTCTTTTTTTTTATATCTTTCCTACATTCTTAGGTAGTTGGATTCTTTATAATTTGTGTTTGCAAATTATCTGTCTAGTGGCCTAATCCTAATGTGGGCACCAATCATAACAACAGACTGCTGTAATGTAGAGTGCCACCAAAGTGAAAAGGTAGTTGTAATTTCTTTTCATTCTTAATATTTGGGCTACAGAGTGGAGTTCATCATGCCCTGAACCCAGATCCATACAGGGGAGTCTTTGATTCAGACGGAGAAAAGTATGCAAAAGATGTTCAAGATCTTATTGACTTCGGAACTTCTGGTCACGTTGCTGGTTTCATATCTGAGGCTATACAGGTTACCGTTATCTACTTTGAATTATTTTTCTTGTTTCCTTCTTTTTAAATTTCCAATTAATATATCATCAATCATCATGCAGCAGCTACTCTCTGATTTAAAAACTTATTTTCTTATATTATTATGGCAGGGAGTTGGTGGAATTATAGAGTTGGCCCCGGGTTACTTGCCTGCTGTATATAGCAGTATCAAGAAAGCCGGAGGCCTATGCATTGCCGATGAGGTTCAAGCTGGGTTTGCTCGACTAGGGACCCATTTCTGGGGTTTTGAGGCCCATGGCGTTGTGCCTGACATTGTGACAATGGCCAAGGTTAGTTCTCAATTCCCTTTGTTTGCAAATATAACCTTAAAATCATGTACTGCCACATACGTCCCATTAGTTTTCAATTCCTTCCTCAAAAAACTCATGCGTTCCATTGACTAAATATCTTGAGATAACATTTTTCCAACAGCAACATTTATGACTCACAATCACACTAGTTTAGTTGAGACTTTAGAGTCAATTCAACTTACCATTCTTAGAATTGTACGTCTTTGTAAATATGTTCTATCTCTACGACAAAAATGACTTCAGATAGACCTTTTTTTGTTCTGTTCTTTACCAAATTTGATTTTCATATAGTGTCGTTTTTCCCCTTAAATCATGTCAACAGATCCCCTTTTCACTACTAGTGGCGTTCTATTTTTTTCACTAGTGCTACCTGAAAGCAAGTGGTTTCCATACTTGTGCTGTCAGCTATGTCCAGGGCAATGACTAATGAAATTGTTTGGGTTGATCAGAACATAGAGAATAGATCATTGATCTGCAAGCAGTTTGACACAGATGTAGAGTCAAACATACACGACTCTGGGCCTGTGGCTAAGGCTTGGGCTGCTTTATTTTCACCTCCTTGAAATAGATGGACAAGTATACAAAAATTGGGATAAGTCCTTGTCTTCCACTTTTGTTTGTCGGAACCAATTGGCAATTGCCCTAGCTGTTGATGTCATTCCGGAATCTTTCTTTTGCTCCTGGATAAGTTTCATAGAAAAATCATGTCAAATTTTGGATGGACACCTTATTGTTGTTCACCATTCCAAATTATGGGGGCAACATAAACTAGGATCATCAGAACTTGGATTTATGTGTTGACTACTTTGTCATCTGCAGGGTATTGGAAATGGCATCCCCCTTGGTGCTGTAGTAACCACTCCAGAGATTGCAGAGGTCTTGACTCGCCGCAATTACTTCAACACCTTTGGAGGAAACCCTGTATGTACTGCTGCAGGACTGGCCGTTCTCAATGTAATTGAGAGAGAGAAGCTTCAGGAGAATGCACATGTTGTGGGGTCTTATCTGAAACAGCGCCTCATTTCCCTCAAGGATAAATATGAAAGTAAAGTTCTTCTCCTTTCACTTCTTTTGTTTACATTACAGTGACATTCCCTTGTACAAGTCTAGGTTAAATTTTTGGGTAGCTTTCAACACCAGATAAATGTCCACTCACTTTTCTTTTAACAAGCCTAAACAATGCATGATGGATTTTGACTAAGAAGCATTGCAGGTTCTAGGAATTGACATCTTTTTAGCTTCTGCTAGAAGATCTCTGATGCTATTATATTGGTATCTGCAGTAATTGGTGATGTGAGGGGAAGAGGACTGATGCTTGGAGTTGAACTTGTCACCGATCGCCAACTGAAAACACCTGCAAAGGTTGAGATTCTGAATGTCATGGACCAGATGAAAGGTATCTGTTTCTACCCTCTTCATGTTTGGATCATATTAATTCTTGTATCTAGCTACTAATTAACAAGCCTGTATTGCCATGATAGATATGGGAGTGTTGGTTGGCAAAGGTGGATTCTATGGAAACGTTTTCAGAATTACACCTCCACTCTGCTTCACCAAGGAAGATGCAGGTACATTTTTGCATCCTTTTATTTCACTTTTATTTTCTAACTTGGATGCTTTCATGATGTTTGTGCTCCCTTTCATCCTTTTGGTTGCAGATTTCTTTGCAGATGTTATGGATTACACAATGTCAAAGATGTGAAGATGCCATCAAATTGCGGTGTTAAATTCTCTTGGTTCGGTCTTTCCATAGATTGGGGTGTTTTGAGGAGAGAAGCCTCTAATACATTGATAAAGATGTTTGTCTCATCATTTCCATATCATAAATTTAAGATCCACGTAGTTTCTTCAAAAAGCGTTAGTTTTGTCAACACTTTACTAGCTACAACACTCTAGTGTAATTCTGAGTGCAAAATCTACTATCTTCAACTGTGGTAGTGTAATTATTTAGGTTTTAATTTATCACAAGTAGTGCAATTTTCAGACTGGTTCATTAAGTTGAAAACACACACATTCCCTTGTTTTTTGTTTCCCCCACCTCTAACCCCGCCAATTATGTGCTTTCTTGTCCTAGGGACATTCATTCAATGCTAGCTGGCAACCCCCTCATATCATTAGTAGTTTTGGACCACAAAATCCAATTATCCATGACAAAACCTATGATTAGATATGTTACATAGTTGTCTGGAGTATGAGATGCAGACTTTGATCTTGCCAAAGTCTGTTGGACACATTGGATAACTAGTGTCATGGAATTTAAAAGGAGTGGGTGAATTAACAAGAATACTAAAAATGTCTCAAATTTTTGTACTAAAATCATAAGATTATTGATCTACCAATAATTCATTACCATATTATTGGATGACTCTGAGTTGAAGAGCAGATCTAAACTTCATTCTCATTACCATCCTCCTGAAGCTGTCATTAGGCCATGCTCCTGTCCCATCACTCATGCTCTTTGAGCCCATTACTAAAATCTAGTATGAATCAAGCGACTCTGGACCTGAGATTATACAAAGTTTTCTTTAAGAAATGGTTTGGTGGTGTCAATAGTATTACCATCTCAAAGAAGGTTTCTTCAAGCCAGAGGTCAGTTAGGATTCAGGATGGATCTCTTAGGTATTAAAATAAAATAAAAAAACAACGTGATTACGTGTATATTTTATATAAAAATCATTGATAACATTAAATTTTTAGTAGTAAAAAAAAAAATAAGATTATGAGCTTTTTTATGATTTAAACTAGACATAATATATATTTTTTCAGAAAGAGTTCATTACTCTTGCGAGTATTTATGTATGTTTTATTTTTATATTAAAAATTGTATACTTATAATATTTTCTGTTAACAGAAATCATAAATATTTTTATTAATCATAACTAGAAGGTCGACAGTAGTTGTCTTTATTGAAATAAGATTGGAGATTTATGATAATTTCAAATGCAGCCTATCTGAAATAGTAGTAAATAAAGCTTATTGAGTAGAGTTGTATTAGTGCTCACTCTCCCTTCAAAATTAGACATTTTTTAGTTGGATTTAGTGGATTTAAAGTTTTATATGTCCTGCACTCTCTCTTATCTTTAATTGGTAAATGAAAAATTAAAAAAATGGACAAAAATATTCTTGTCAATCTAGGGCAAAACTTTTACAGGATTGGGCAAGATGTTTGTTCGTCGGCTTAGGGAAGAGATTGGATAAATTAATCAACATGGTCTTGTGAAGTCGGTGTTTGGTAAAAAAAAGAAAGAAACTCACTAATAGTACCGGGAGTAAATAATGACTCATAACATGAATAAAATAAAGAGAGGAGAGGCGTGTGATTATTAATCCTATCACTATTAGTATAGGGATAGTTAATCCACACTTATCTAATCCATGAACAAACATGGCCCTAAGTATAAGTTAAATCTCACTCAGGTAGGATATAAATGATCCATGGGATATAGATATCCAATCCAATTGAAGACACCAAACATGGAATATGATGACATTTATCCTCTCCAACCCTCTTATTTCGTCATCCAAACGTGGCCTAATATTCATAAAGCAATAAAAGTATTTATTAATGACGCAATGAAGTTGGTTTCTTTAAACATTAGGGGGATTGGGCAGTAGGTTCATTGTAAATTGCTTAATTAGTATAATGTTCAATCCAAAACATTTTAATCCTAAAAATTCTTAAGTATTTTGCTGTCAAAAATACCTCCTTTAGTATAAAATTTCAATGTATCAAGAGAATGCTTTAAAAACAAATCACGTTTAAAACACAAGTTGCTTTCACCACTGCCACGTCATCACTCTTTTTTTTCCTATGAATTTCAAAATTAAATAACTATCAATATATAAATCAGTTTTTTTATAAAAATGATATATTTGGACTCTAAAAATTGATATATATATCAAACAAGATTCATATCGAATATGAAATTCAATAAAAAATAATCATGTTTTTTTAATAGAGAAAATTGCATTCTATGGCAAAAAAATTGAGTGTTTTTTTATAAGAAAAAACCTTGTTAGTTAATATTTTTTTAATGTCTTTGAACTAAAACTACAATCAACTCCCAATGAATTAGCATGTAAATCTTATATCACTAGCAACCTCTTTAAGTGTACTTTCCAACAACAAAAAAATGAAGCTCAATTTTAATTTCTCTAAAGTAAGATATGGCCATTTTATCCTAGCATGTTAAAGCTGTCACTCAACATAGAATTTTTGTTAGTTAGTTTTTTTGGATTGTCTTCAAATTAAAATTGCAATATGTTCCAAATGAATTAACCTGTAAATATTATATTACTGGAAATGTCTATGAGTCTATTTCCCAACAAAAAAAAAAAAAAATAGACCTCAGTTTCAACTTTGGTAGAGCAAGATATGACTATTATACTACAACATGTTCAAGCTACCACTCAATAGAGAATTTTTGTTAAATAATATTTTTGAAATATTTTTAAATTAAAACTGCAATCAACTCCCAATGAATTATCATGCAAATATTATATCACTTAGAAAACTCTATAAGTTTACTTTCCAACAAAAAAAAACGGAGCTTAATTTCAATTTTTGAAGGACAAGATATGACTATTTTACCACAACATGTTCAAGTTGTTATTCAACAAAAAAAATTTGTTAAATAATATTTTTTGACTATTTTCAAATTAAAACTGCAATTAGCTCCCAATCAATAAGCATGTTAATCTTATATCACTATAAATCTCTATAAGTCTACTTTCCAACAAAAAAACTGGAACTCAGTTTCAATTTTTGTAAAGCAAGATATAACTATTTTACCACAGCATGTTCAAGTTGTCACTCAACAAAGAATTTTTGTTAAATAATATTTTTGGATTATTTTCAAATAAAACTTCAATCAACTCCCAATGAATTAGCCTACAATATATTATATCACTAGAAAATTCTATGAGTCTACTTTTCAACAAAAAAATGGAGCCCAGTTTCAATTTTTTCTAGAGCAAGATATAAATATTTTACTGCACCATCTTCAAGTTGTATTAAATAATTAGATAATTTTAGTTTTAAAAAAAAACTCTCTCAGACTCATAGTTTAGAGAAGGGCGTGAATAGAGCACAATTCCAAACTCTTTTCCATTAGAAAAAATTAAATAAAAGAAACAAAAGAGAAAAAAAATATTGACACAAAAAACTTTTTTTTTAGCATGATATACTGGCTATACCTAAAAATTTCTTAAAATCTTTGTTTTAATTTAAATAAAAAAAAATTAAGCAAGTCAAATTTTTAGAATCTTTAATCATTATATGGCAGGAAAAAATTGCAAACTTTCAACACACTTTGTTGGTCATTTATTTTGAGCTAATTAAAGTTCAAATGAATTAGCCTATAAATATTGTATCACTAGAAGTGTCCATGACAACAACAACAACAACAAAAAAAAAAAAAAACAGAGCACAATTTCAATTTTTCTAGAGCAAGATATGACTATTTACCATAGCATGTTCAAGCTGTCACTCAAAAGAAATTTTTTGCTAAATAATATTTTTGGGATGTTTTCAAACTAAAATTGCAATCAGCTCCTAATGAATTAGCATTAAATATTATATCACTAGAAAACTCTATGAGTTTACTTTCCATAAAAGAAAAAACGGAGCTCAATTTTAATTTTTGAAGGGCAAGATTTGACTCTTTTACTACAGCATGTTCAAGTTGTTATTCAACAAAGAATTTTTGTTAAATAATATTTTTTGGCTTATATCAAATCAAAACTGAAATTAGCTCCCAATGAATTAGCATGCTAATTTATACCACTAGAAATCTCTACAAGTATACTTTCCAACAAAAAAAAAAAAAAAAAACAGAGCTCAGTTTCAATTTTTGTAAAGCAAGATATAACTATTTTACTGCAGCATGTTCAAACTGTCATTCAACGGAGAATTTTTGTTAAATAATATTTTTTGGTTGTTTTCAAATTAAAACTGCAATCAACCTCCAGTAAATTAGACTACTAATATTATATTACTAGAAAACTTTATGAGTCTACTTTCAACAAAAAAATAGAACTCAGTTTCAATTTTTCAGAGCAAGAGATGGATATTTACCACAACATATTCAAGTTGTATTAAATAATTAGATAATTTTAGTTTTAAAATAAAACTCTCATAGACCCATAGTTGAAATAAGAGCATGAATAAAGCACAATTCCAAATTTCATTTCCATTGGAAAAAATAAATAAATAAAAGAAATAAGATGTAAGGACCTGGAAAATCATCAAAGGGCAAGTTGGTAAATTTCTGACATAGGCTGAAGTCAGACTAGAAATAAATTAAGATGTGTCACATAGATTATGAAATGAATGTATAAATCATCAATATGACATAGTAAACCTTATATGGAATTTTGGTGATTTATTCGAGATTGGTGTGAGCCTTAGGGCTACATAATCATCTACAAGATGCAGATAAATATGAAAATTCAAACGATAAAATTTCAAGAAACGGACTGCATATTTAGAATCAGAGCGTCGAAATTAGCTAAGGTGCCAATTTTGGTGCGATTCTAAGACAGTTTAAATTCAGGCCCAGATGTGAACACAATTGGCCAACTCGCCACGTGGCTTCTCGGGAAGCGTGAGAATCTTCTTTAAGAAACCAAGTGAAACTTTCTAGGACATGACATGTGTAAAGATTAGGATGGATGAAAGGTGTGATTATGTGTGGTGAAGGTGCATGGTTAGGAGACAAACTTAACATTTAATGTGCCATGATGGGACACAACCCCACCAAACCCCTTTTCTTCTCTTTTCTCCTTCCCCTTCTCAGTAAAACCCCCCTCCCCCCCTAAGAACCTCTCTCTCTCACACCAAAATCTCTCTCTCTCTTTCTACTTGAGTGTGTGTTGAGGAGTGAGAGTATGTTCATGTATGTGTGTTAAATGGCCTTTGTAGCCATAAAAGGGAGAGAAATAATGTGAAAAATGTGTGTTGTGCTTGTGGGTGAGAGAGGCACAGAAAGTGTGTGTGTATTAGTGTGTGTGTGTGTGTGTATGTGTGTGTGTTTGTGTGAATGTGTATGTTGAGCACATTGTGGGATTGAAACCACAAAAGAATAAGAAAGGAAGAGGAAGAGGAAAAGAAAGAGAAGAAAAAGAAGAATGAGGAAGAAGAAGGGACTGGACTAGATTGAAGAGAGGCAGTCCTGGGAGTTCCTCTGCAACCCCTTCTCTCTCTCCTCGAATTTTCTCTCTCTAAAACAACGGAGTTGAGGTAGGGATTTCATCAGTATTTTTGGTTCCATTATATGATATATATATATATATATCCTGTTATTGTGTGCCTGGGAATATGTTTGTATATATATATATATATATATGTGTGTGTATATGACGATGTACAGTGAAAGGGAACCAAACTGGGTTCTCTTGGTTCTTGGTGTTTTGAGACATTTCCAACCCCTAAGTGGAATCTAGATGAGTACAGGATTATTGTGGGAAGAGCTTTAATCGAATAGGTAAAATAAAAGGGGAAGAATTGATAAAAAAAAAAAAAAAACAAAGATAGTTACATGTGGCTGGGAATTTCGGTGGTCTAATCTTGGCATAGTTTTTAACATGATTTGATGATTGTTTTGGACACAATTGAACCCTAGTGAAAAATTAGGCAGATTAGGATAAAAATCGATTGAAATGATCGTCAAAGCTAGCCGAAATTGCGAGTCGCAAAGATCACCGAAAAAAGACTCCATCCAATTTCCTTGAGATCTTCTGGTGTTAATTCCACTCATTCGGTCCTGTGATGGGTTAAAAGAAGTGCAAAAAACCTTATGAGTGAAAAACTAAGTAGAATGGTTAAAAACGTAATTTTTTGGTGTACTAATGTCGGAGGGGGTGATCGGCGTTGGTGACCTAGTCAATAGGTTGACGGGTCAGGTTGGTCAACAACCCAGGTCAATAGTCAACCGAGCCAAGTCTTGGTCAAACGGACGGAGTCAAAGGGTTTTGGGCTTGGTCAACGGCTCAAGGCCTTAGGGACCATTTGCTGTGCAGAATTTGGAAAATTGAGTTTTGTGAATGGTTCAAATGAACCGATTCAAAAATTAAGAAGGTTTCTTGTTGAACTAGTTCAAAAAGTTAAAATTTACGAAAATATCATTTCCTTTAATAATTTGAACTTTTAATGCATTTAAAATGAAAATAGGGGCTTTCTTAAGATCTTTGGGCATTCTAGACTCAATAGCAGGGTCGGTTTGGACATTCGGGGACCCGCGGGTTGTAACGCCTCAAATTTTCAAAACTCGAAGAGTGAATAAAAATGAACCAAAAAGAATTAATAAAAGATAATTAAATGGATTTAGTTAATTACACATTAATTTTTTCGTGTTTTTCTAAAATTAAGAATAAAAATTTGCTAACTAGACTCACTCAAGATAGGTTTCAAATACCAATCAAATACCTCCCCCAACCAATGTAAAAAATAGTCTAAGTCATGTTCAAGCATGGCCTCCAAGATAGCCCTAAAATGTCTCTAATATGCCTTCGAACAATGGCCCAAATGGGCCCCAAATGCCCTAAGGCATAGACCTAGAATAGGTCAAAAATTCTACTTGAAGTGGCCAAACATGGCCTTGAAATATGACTAAAATGTGTCCCAATAAGGTGCCCAACATGGCTTGACATAGTAGGCCAAAAGTGGTTTAAAATGGGTCCTAAAAGGTGGTGTCTAGCATAGGGGTATATGGCCTTGAAATGGCCTTGGAAGGCAAGTCATGGCCTGCTCATGACATGCATAGGCACAGGGCTGCAGCAGCAGCGCGTGCTGAGAGGGAGTGCAAGGCACGCGGCTTGGCAGGTACAGGCGCCTGGGGTGCGCAAGCGAGGGCAGGTAGGCATGCGGCACAGGCGCGTGGGCATGGGTGGGGGTTAACTAGGCTAACTGGTTCACCATTCATTGTTACAGTATTCCAGTAGCTAAAATGCTACAGTACCAAAAATTTAACCTTCGTCCAAAAATCTTGGTTTTGATATTTTTATACATATTTCAATTTATTTCATTACCAAACTTGGTGTAGGACCCTATAACATGTAAAATAACCATTTTACCCTTTTTTTCTCTTATTTTTCAACCTTAAGTGATTTTTGAGGTAATCAATTACTTTTCTTCTTTCTTCTTAAGTCATTTAATCCCCTACTTAGAAAATCTAGGCATGCTCTCCCACTCCACTCAATCTACTTACCATTTTTGAAAAATTTCACCATAGTTTCCTTTGTTCATTGACCATTTTCCTCATCCCATTTACCAACAACAACGCCTAATAAAATATTTAGTTGCACAATTTCATATTTTTAATATCCACAAGCATAAAGTAACTACTTGGAAGCTCCATACCCCTCATTTACATCAATACACAATTGCATACAATCCATCATAAAATTAAGTTCATAATTTATACAAGGTCTAAGGTTTTAACTTTGAAATAAAATTCATGGGACTTATGCCCCTACATACAAAATATAGCGCTTAGGCCGAATATACATCAAAGTCTATTTTCTCCTCCATGTTTCAAGACTTCATCAAGTCTCATGTGCCAGGAGTTTTATCTGAAAAATGTAATCCCATGTAGGGTAAGTACAACGAATTGTATGACATAATGCTAATATAAAGAATAAAGGTAAGGCGTGGCATGTGCAAGGTGAACATTTATAAGTTATATTCCCCCCAATTCAATAATGCAATGTAATGGCAATATGCATGACACACACATGCAACTCTATGCTCAACAAACGTCTCGCTTCACGGTCCTTTCCCGTTGGAACAGCGAGTACCAATCGTATGTCTCGCTTCACGGATCCGTCCCCATTGGAATGCGAGTACCAATGGCCAGATTTTGAGTTTTTCACCTAGGATCTACAACCTCATAATGTATAGTACCAAAGTGTTTAACACACACCATGTTTCCAAAGATTAACAATATGCCAATGTTCCTCGATTTTTTCATGCAATTTTAATAAGGCATTTTTATCAAACACATGGGGTGTGCCTTAAATTATGCATCATGCATTTAGCAATTCATAACTTTCAAATTATAAGACTTCTTCAGCATGAAGATATGCTATAATACAATCAATTATATATATATATATATATATATATATACTCATGTTATATGTTCACTACATTATCAAATTCTCAAAAAATACATAAGTACACAAAGTACCAATACATTGAACAAACCATAACTTTCAAACCACAAGACTTTGTCTACATGAACATCGGCTATAATGCAATCAATTACACATATATTCATGTTACATGTTCATCACTTTACCAAATTCTCAAAGAACACACAAGAACACAAAGTACCAACCCTAGGTTTTCAAAGCAACTATATACTAAGTGGCTTTCTAATAACAAGTAAGCATGTAAGTTATACAATCAACTTATAAAAACACTAATAAACTTAACTCTATTCCTTATTTAGCAAAATATCATACATAAAATGGTTTTTCTTAATCCTAGGAAGTTGTGTTCACTTTGAAGTCGAACCAATTGATAGGATTGTAGGCCCTTGTGGTGGGGGAATAGCTTCCTAAAAGGAAGCCTTGAGATATTCCAAGGCTAGAGATGAGTTTTTAAAGGTAGAAAGTTGAAAAACCTAGGTTTCCTTTGTAGTTTCTCGCCAAGCATGACTTGCAGCTCTTTCTTCAGAAATTTCTGAAGATTTTTTATCCTAGGTGTCTTATTTATACTAAAGGGCCAAGGGGTGGAAAGACCATTTTGTCCTTAATGAGCCGCGAGACCCCGTTACAATACAACCTGTCCCGAAATGCTTCAAATCAATATTCTGCTTTAACCAAAGTTCTTAAAATTATTTTAAATGATATTTTTCTAAAAAATTTATTTTCGCCTGTTGGTAGGTGTGGCCGGGCCCACCCAGGCTGCCATTTTGGGCCCATTTTTCAAACTATCTCCAATTGCACTCAAATTCTCACAGAAAGTGTATTTTAACATTCTAAGCATATTTCTCTTCTATGGCATACTCAAATTATGCTTCTAAACATAACGTATGTCTAAATGATGCATGTGTAGTGCCCTACTAGCAAATAATGTATGAATAGTGCCCTACTGACAAAAATGAAAAATTTATCCTGATTTTTCAGATCTTCACAGGGGTAGTCCCACATAATTATGTAAAATTATAAAAATGCCCCTAACGATAGTTTAAGCAACTTACAGGCTATTTAAGATTCAGAAAGGGCTATTCCAAGGTTGTAAGATGCCCAAAATTTAAATATATAATCAGACTAGATAAATTGGAACCCGGTAATGGTCCCACCTAAATTGGTAAAGTGACGATTATACCCTTAGACTTATATTAAGCAATTAAAAGCCAAATTAAGTTTTGGAAGAGGTGTTTTTAATATTTTTGGACATTAGGAACTCAAATATGATATGAGAATAATGAAATGGGGACTCAGGGTGGTCCCACATCAATATGTAAAATTACTAAATTACCCCTAGGCATGGAATAGATACCTAAAAGTGTTGATAAAATATAAATAGGACATCTTTAAGGTGTTTGGATCATCTAGATCCGATTCTAAGGTCGGTTTTGTGAGATGGTGTTTCGGTATACACATAACTCGCCTAATAAATTATGAAAATGCCTTTATGGGTTTAAAAAATAATCAAATGACTTATAAACAATACGATATGGCCTCTTTAGGGTTTTTGAGGCCCGGGAACATATTTTTTATATTTGTTTGGGCAAACGGGTACTCGATATGTAGGTTAACATGTAATTAGCCAAAAAGAACCTTAAGACTTTACAAGATACCTTAGTGTTAAAAGCCAAGGTGGTCCCACATATGGAAAAATAGGTGCATAAGGCAATTAACAAACATTATAAAAGACACAAGTAATGTCTCCTTGTAGCGGGGTGATGATTGGGACTAGGGTCATGTCCTGGCTTATTGATGTGTGGACTTGTTAGTTGATCTACATAATATGTTTGTCATTATCATTATATATATATATATATATATATACACACACACCTTGTGATTAATGTATCGATATGATATGATTATTATATTGGTTGCCATGATGTTGGACTACTGCATGATATTATTGGATAAATGCTATCACCATGTTGATATTGACTATGATTTATATTTCTAGCATGAATTGTAAAGACCTGAAAATTGAGGATAAATTTTTTATTTTGCCGGTAGAACACTATTCATGCATATTGCAATACCCTGACCCAGGGTAGCACATAAACCGAGATAGGTTGGGATGAGTAGTGTAATACCAATTGTAACTGAACATGAGTACCGAATAAAATAGAATAAATTCATTTATATCTTAAAAGAGTCAAATAATAATACCGAGCTTTGACCGAGCAATAAACATAGCATCAAAAATAAATCGAGACAAAAAATAGACCAAGAATAATAAATCCCAAATTATACCCGAAGCATCGCAATGAGTAATATACAGTGACTAGTACGATTACCGAGGTATATAGTAGAAGTTATAATCTCAGGGAATTTTGAGATTAAGACAAGCCAAGTATGAGTAAACCGAGCCGAGGGTGGTAATACCAAAATAGACTGAGCCATCACAGTAAATTATGTATCGTGATAGGCATGTAATTTGAAATGGATATCGAGAATCATAAATGGAGTAATTATGATATTTAAATATACGAGAAGTGAATTATAAGTAATCCCGAGTATCTAGTAGTACTGTACAATAAAACCTGAGTGGTACGGAGAATCGTGCATGTAGGCCAGTACATGCCTTGATATACATGCACAGTGCATTTTTAATAAGTGCAATAATATATATATATATATATGAGATAATATATATATATGTACATATAAAAATAAATATAGAAATATACACGATTATGTATGTACATATACTATATAAATATATGTATTAGTATAAATGGATATATTTTATATATATATATATATGTAATAAAATACAGATTTTTTTTATTATATATATAAGCATGCAATAGGAAAAGAAAAATGAAGAAAAGAGAAAAAGTATAAGTATAGAAAAAGGCATGTGCAGCGTGTGTGGGTGTGTGTGTGATATTTATGTAAAATATATTATGAGGTATACAAGTGAAGCAGCAAACAAGAAAGACGAGAAAACTAAAGAAAAAGTAGGAAAGAAAGTCAAATAAAGTGGGCAGTGTGCCGATTGTGTGTGTGTGTGTGTTGATATGTGCATATGTATATTATAATATATATATATATATATGTTATCAAAAGAAAGAAAAAGAAGCAAGCAAGAAGAAAAGAAAGAAAGTAGAATAGAAAAATCAGAAATGTGGGGCGGTGCTGTACAACAAGTAGTATTATATATATATATATATGCGTATGTGTTTGGGGCAGTGCAGATTACATAGGAACAGAAAGAAAAAGAAAATAAAAGTTAATAAAAGGGGCTTGGGGTGGTAGTCGAGACTGCTGAAGAGAGAAAAAAGAACAGAGGGACAGTACAGGTTGCGTGTAGTAGGTGAGGAAGAAAAAAAAAGAAAAGAAAAACCAGCAGCAGTAGCGTGGCAGCAGGAGAGATAAATATATATTTATATATGTGCGCGTTGAAGCATGTAGTAGGGGAATATATATGTGTGTGTGTGCGCTTGCGGCGGCGCAGGAGAGACAAATATATATATATATATATATGTACACTTGTGTTTGTGGCGGTGCAAGAAAAGAAATTGAGAAAAAGTAGGGAAAAGAGATAGAACAAAGAGAGGGACGGTGCAGCAGTGTAGTGTGTGTTGTGTGATGTGTGTATAGGGCAGGATTGAGTGAGGTCACGAGTGTAGCAGACCTTAACAGTAGCGACACTGTTACGGGAAGTGGGGTTCAGTTGGTGTCGCTGGTGCCGTGAGTGCAGCAACAAGTGGAACTGTTGTTGCAAACTAGATGCAGCAGTTGTGGAACAGCATGAGGCAACATAGTTGCAAGCTGTGCTGCACATAAAACTGTTGCACAAGCAGAAACAGTAAAGAGTTTTGGGGGACCTGATTTGGTTGCTGTGAATAAACGAGGAGAGACGGATGAGTAGAGGTAGCACGCAGTAGCAGACCTGGAAAATTTGATAGAGGCAGCAGCAACGGGTGATTGGGAACTGCTGCAAAATCTGATGCAGTAGTTGTGGACAACTTGGAGTTGAGTGGGTAGCAGCAGATTTGGTTTTGTATGATCAGTGGTGTTTGAACCCAACTTAAAAGGTTAGATTTTTGGATTTATTTTAGATTGGCGTAAATAGTGAGGCTTTGGTATTAGATTATCTTCGTCATCACGAGAATGGGGTTGTTTGGGAACAGCAGCAATATCAAGTGGTGAAAGGTCTTGGAGGCTTGGGGTTTGAATTCATAAGGATTTTGATTGAGGCACGCTTGATGAGGAAGCAGCTCTTGGATTGGTGTAGGTGGAAAGATGGACATGACTGAGGGAACTCACTAGTGCAGAAATTATTCTTTGGTTGGAAAGTGAATTGGAGGCAGAAACAAGGTGAGTGAAATTTAAAGGTTATCAAAATTGTTTTTAAGATTTAGTGTACATTACATGCTAAAAATCATAGGGCCATGTAGCTGAATCTAAAAGAAAATAAATTGGGGCTGTTTGGATATATAAATTAAAGTGAAATGAAAATAGGGATAAGCTATCCAAGGTTAGACTCAAATTGTTGTTTGGTTATCCCAAATTTGAATAAGACCTTATGAAATTATAAGTCTACTCAGAAGTTATGATAATTGCAATTTGACCCAGAGTAATAAAATAATATTTAATTTAAATAATTTAAAAGGAAAAATTACCAAAATGTCCTAAGTCAAAAAAAAATAGTCCAACAGACTCCGATTAAAATAAAAGAATAGTGAATTTTTATTAATTTGGGCATTCTGGACTCAACCGTGGAGTCCGATTTGCAAAAAGAAGTCTCAAGAAGTAAGAACCTGTGAAAGTGCAAAATAACCGTTTTGCCCTTTTTAGTACCGAAGTCCAAATTGAATTCTGTGAAAGCCTAAACCGACTTTCTTCAACATTCCGAATTCAATGGTAGAGTTTATTTTAGTAAAATAGAAACTCATGAAATAAAAGTATAAAATTTGATGAATAGCATAATTGAAGTAGCAATAGACTGAGTTATATTTCATGATTTTTAGGAACACTGAAAAGAAAGGAGAAGGCGGTTTGACCTTATACACTCTCACTGTTTGGTTCGACTACACAGTAGACACGACTCCCAAGGGTTGAGAAAAACCCTTCTAGGTATGATGTTTTGCTAAGTAAGAAATAAGATTAAGTTTAGAAATATTTTATGAGTAAATTGAATAATTTATATGCTTAACTGTTGTTGGGGAATTATTTGGAATATGTTTGCTTGATAATCTAGGGTTGGTTGTTTACGTGCTTGTGTGTTTCTTACATTCTTTGAGAATTTAGTAAAGTGATGAACGTGAACTGTGACCATGTGTTTAAATTGACTATATGAGACATGTATTCATGTGGAATAAGTTTTGTGATTTAAATGTTATTATTGCTTCGAGTATGATGCCTTATTTAAGGCATGCTTAATTGAGATTTTATTATTGTGTGTTCAAATCAAATCATATTGGCATATGGTGAATCCTTTGAAAACATAGTGTGGGTTGAGCACAGTGGTGCTATGCATTATGAGGGTGTAGATCCTGTGGTGAAAAATCCAAAATTGGCCATTGCATTGGTGCTCAGATCCAACGGGGGGAGGCCCTGTAAATGGGAGTTGGTACTCAGATCCATCGGATGCGGTCCGTAAACGAGACATGGGTGTGGCATAGAGTACATGGGTGTGTCATGCATATTTTCATTGCATCATATTAATAAACTGGAAAGCATTTAGATTATAAATGTACACTTTGCACATGCCACGCCTTAATCTTGTTTCTTGCATTAACATTATGTTATACCAGCAGTTAAGCTGACCCATTCATAGGATATCAGATTATAGATGATGCTCCTGATACTTGAGACTTGAGGAAGCCTTAGAGAGTAGAGGAGATGTGGATCATGGAGGATTTTGGCCCTTGGGGCATATTTTGATGTTGTACAAGGACATAAGCCCAAAA